>VZTF01009188.1:436183-570516 GCA_013397755.1 Cnemophilus loriae | reverse complement strand
ATGTGGTTTACCAAAAAAAAAAAAAAAAAAAAAAAAATTATTCAGGTCAACAAAAGCTAGCCAGAAGTAATTCCACTCAAAACAGAAACAAACTCCTGAACACTTCAGTTGGAATGAAACTTGTCTGGCCCCAAAGAAAGAATTTTATCCAACTTAATTCTTGCTTGTTTTGGGGTAGAAGAAAATTCAGTCCTAACATCTGGTCATTCCTATAATTTTCCTGTTTTTCCAGCAAACTCTCTGCCCAGTTCTGCTTTGCAAATTTTTAATATTCTTCAAAGATGTAAAAAAACCCCAACCACTCATCAACAATAGCAAACCCCAGGGTTAATTGCCTGGTTGTCCAGTCCTCCACCACAAAAACCCACTGAAAGGAGGAGTTACCACGTACAGACCTCACCTGTGCTCTTGGCTGCTTGAGCCAGGAGTGCTGGCCTGCACATCCAGTCCTGAGCGCATACTTCTTCAAAAGCTTGTTGTGTTTCCCTGGACAGCAGCAGCTGTGCTCGGATTGCAGGTCCTGTGGAGGTGTGTGGTCGTGTCTCCATGCCTGGAATGAAGAGCACAGGTGGAAAAGCAGCTGATGAACATCACTGGGAAGCAAAATTCCAGGGTCAGGTATGTCTGGGAGTGACTCAGCTAAAGTTTTTTTCAGATTTATATGTAGCGGAGGGATGAAATTTGATAGCTCAGTTATTGATAATCATAGAATGGTTTGGGTTGGAAGGAATGGGAAAGATCATCTGGTTCCAAAAATGTCATTTCTTTCTCTCTGCTTCTGCAACATCCAGGCTTCACTGTAGGAGGGGAAAAGCTCCGAATTTCTAACATGCAGTTTGGGAATTAAAACACCAGCAGTGTCATACACAGTATGATATCCATTTGTGCTGTATAAATAAATAGCCAGTATTTTGGATTCTGCCTTGTCTATTACTGAAACCAAAAGCACTTGTGCTTCCAAAATCATCCTCAGAGAATTGCTTTGCATTTACAGAGACTTTCAGATTGGCAGGGAGCCACTGGACAACTTACTGAAAGTCACTGAAAGCTGAAAGCAATGCGAGGGTTCAACATGGAAGCAGTTTCACAGATATTACAGGGCAAATTCAGATTTCACTTACAGAGGAGCATGATAACAATAGAAACATATTTCATTAGAAAATAAATATAAGATTCCAGAAAGATCCCATTACTGCTTTTATATCTAATATAACTCTTCCAGATGAAAGCAATCCTCAAAAAACCAAAAAATCCCAGCAATTCTGCTAGCTGTTGAGTAAAGCTGTTGTGAGGAGGACGGTCAGAGTGCAAACACCTGGCTATGGGATTTGATTTTGAAGATGTTCAGGCTGAAAGTATTAGCTACAACAAGTTCTTTCTTTGGCTCACAGATTTTTTAAAAATTATCCAGTCTATTTGCCCAAAATTACTTGCTATTTCTTCAAAATATTATTTTGCTGTTTGAACGGCGCACAAGCAATTCACTGTAAGAGTTCACTATTCAAATGTCAGAAGCCTTGGTGTGGTTGGCTTCTGAAGAAATTCGGGAACGTTTTGGGTTGCTAATGGGTGATTTATGTAATCGAATGAATTGCAAATTGCAAGCACAACAATGGAGAATTAGCGCTATCTTTGAAAGTCTGACTCATCCTCGTACGCCTCAAGTTCTCCAAGTCTCCAATGGTGACAATAGCATGCAGCACACTGGATGCTTTTAAACTGAGCTGCTTTGGGGATTATGGATTGAGATGTGTCTTTGGTGAGAGCTGTAGGAAGAGCTCTGCTGAACTGTAGCCATTGCAGATGACTTTTGTTCAAGATGCAGCTTTAAATTCAGCCCAGGTGCCCATGGCAGCTGTGTTTTGTCCTACAGGCTCTTGAATTTTTCTTAGCGCATCCAAGTTGCTTGCCACTTCTACCAGGTTTTAGCAGGAAGAGGTGCAGGTCTGCTGTTTGATTTAAGCAAAAGAACCAAGGAAGTGCAATCAAGAGCCACACGAGAGGTCTGTACCCACACCTCACACCTGCAGAGGAGGCGTGAGCTCCTGTGAGCTCTTGTCCTGGGGCAGGAACAGGCAGCTCTGTCACACCAGGAGCACCAAGTCTGGGGCAGGGGCTGCTGTTCCCCTCCCTGGCTGTGGGCAGCTTGTGGGGCTGTGGGAACCCCTCATTGGTGCCAGCTTGGCAGCCAGCTTAGAGGATCATGCAGCCCCACTGCCCTGCCTGCCCTGACACTGGGACACCACACTCTTGTCCCAGACTGCCCTCACTTCTCCTCCTGGCACCTCACTTCAGTTTCCGTGCAACCTGAAGCACAAGATGGCTCCTCAGTTTGTAAGCAGAAGTGACATCGCTGGAAATCACCTAAATCCTCAAAGATTAAACCAATATTTAAATTCACTTAGTTAGTTCATAATCCCCGTGCCAAGCAGGGAAGTAGGCAAGACATGGCTTTGAGAGCAGCAGCTGCCCAGCAGTAAATCTTGCAAGTGAAATTAAATCATGCTGGACCATGCTGGAGCATGAATTTCCAAGGACACTCATTATCATTCAGGCTTCTAAAAAATATTTTATAACAATAATCGACCCTCTGCTGAAGCACATGAGGGATGGTGTGGGCTGTTGGTTGGGCAGGATGTAGGGAAGCAGATGAAAAGGGGAAAGTGCCACCAGTTAGGTTGAAGTATTGCTAATCTTACCTCCAGTTCTTACATGTGTCCATGCCAATAAAGGCAGTGGACCAAACAGGTCTCTCTACTGGCGTATTGAAATGTGCAGCATCACAAGTACAAACAATGCACTTGAGAAATAATTCTCCTACAACTGACGAAGCAGGTTCAGCATTAGGATAACTGGATAGGGGATTTGGTGGCCTAAACAGGGGACAAAAGCTTTTCATGTACAGACTTGTCTGCATCTCTGACTCTCATACATCACATGTTACAGATCCCAGAGGTGTGTTCAGAACCCCTGCCCAAAGCCTGCAGAGGATCAGGCATGCTGGGGGCATGGCAGCGTTCCTGGCAAGCACTGACTGTAACGCTCTGGTTTGGCTCTACGATGGGAGTTGCTGTGACTATATCAGACTAAGCACACCAGATCTGCTTTGTCACCAGCATTTTTTGCAGAGAAGACTGTATGCTAGGCTGCCTTTTGGCAGGGTGTGGGGAGAACAGCTGTATAGCCAATAATTAATTCCATAATTGCTCTAATCTAGACCAAAACTGAGACAAACCGTAGATGGAAACATAGTGCTGTCAGGGCTGTGATCAGCTCTCTGTGGAGCCAGGAAATGTTAATGAAAATAGGCTCAGGAAGGAGAAGGAGCTTAGCAGATCTGAACCCCATCGTTAGAAGTGCAAAGGAGCCTTTTGAAAGTTAGATTTCCAAAATGCAGGTATGAGTAGTTTCCCTGAAAAAATTAGCAAATGCTCCACACTGACTGCAGAAGTGGCATTTTTAAACTGTGGGTTATCAGCACTGTTCAAAGCAAACATATAGCAAAAGCTTCTTGCAATAAGCTGAATATGTAGCTGATAGTGAGTTGAAGACCTTGAGCTCAGCTATCGAAATGAGTACTCTTGGCTTAGCTATGCCAGTTTTCTTATGAGATTCTTTAAATAACTGCATAAATAAAGAAACGAACATACTTTCTCAATGCCTTTGGGTATCCACCTTTGATTTTAATTTTCTGCCTCATAGAAAATGCTGTTTGTATATTACAGTGGCGAAACATTGTCAAAATATCTTTACATGATACATGAAAAGGAAACCATATAGCAGAACAGAGCAAACTGTCAGTGACCGCAATACCAACTGTACAGCCTTTCATTGCAGTGCTACTTGCCAGTAACGATGCCTTGCATGTATAATTGCAAGTTTCTAAATGTATTACTGGTTTTCACAGGGAATTACTATGGAAATGATCCACAACGTTTTTCTGTATTTCATTTGCAGCAGCTTCGCAAGCTTTGCCCTTTCTCTTTGCTGTGAAATTGGAGGAAACTGTTGGGTCTCCCACTGAAAAAAATGAAGGCACTCATGCCCTGGAATTGAACACCGATATTTGTAATGACACCTTCAACAGACTCATTAAAGTGCTGTTTCTGAGCAAGTGCTTGGCATGAAAAAAAGTATATTATATACTATATAATATCTAGTATATAATGTATATATAAATACATAAATTCTCTACAAATATTTAAATGTACATAAATGCAGTCCCTCACTACTGCTCACTGACAGCCAGATGCACAAGGCTGCCATTTCAGTGGCTGCTGCTTACTGTGGAAAGAGTAGAGGCAGAAGAGTGGCCAGGATTGTTCAGATGATGAAAAATTTCTGCCTACAAGGAGAAGGTGAATATTTACTCTGAGTACCTGTCCTGTAAGTAAGCCTGTGCTTGGCAAGAATCAAGAAAGCTTAGTGAACATCAGTTACCTTTGAAATTAAAGTCTATTTAGTGCATTCCAAATGTGTAAGCTTCTGAAACCACAGGTTTGAGTTTGGCCTTTCTTGACCAATGAAATGCATATTATTTATGTATTTAAGGGAATTATAAAGTACTGTAAATGAAGAGCTGGTTCCTTCTCTGACAGCATCAGCCTAAATGGGGAGTAAATTTTAGCTTCATTGATGCTCTTCCCCCTTTTCAGTTGTACAGATGAGCAGATTTCATCTTTGTGTGCCTTAATCCATGAAGTATTGTTAATTCATTATCTGGTGGACTAATGAATAACAGACATTTAGTTTTTGTTCACTGCTACTTCATACTTATACTATGCTTCCCAGAAGTGAGCCACTTTATTCTAAACTAGAGTTCTGGAATTTATTATTTTTTTTCCTTGTTTCTGATGACTGCAACTATTTTTTATAAGCAGCCCCATTTCTTTAGTTTGTGCCAGCTATGGAAAAAGGATAATGGGGGGAAAATAAATCACAAATATGACAATGGTAATAGCTGGCATGAATGTGCTTTTCCAAAGCACTGCATTTAGCTCTTTAATTTTTTTGCAAAGTGCAGAAATAATAGCTTATTGAAGCAGGTCACAGGAAAATTGACTGTCTACTAAAAGATGAGAGGCACCACAAAACAGACATGTGAGTAGCACGATGACTGCTACTGGTGCTGGAACATGATGGGAGGAAACATGGCACTATTGTCTGTGCTTTGCTAAGCCAGCAACTGAGCTCCCTGTGCCCCAGGAGCTGCACACCACAAGTTTTGGTCCTCAACTTCTATTCTCTTCATACCCTTTTCTATTTAAAGAGATCTTTTACCAACGAAAATATAATGGTTTTGTACTTCGCACGGGCTACCCAGGGAAGGGCAAACATCCCCCCATTCGCTTTCACCACGTGTGACACACTCACCGGGGAGTGAGACAACTTCCCTGGGGATGAGACAACTACCCCGGGAATGAGACAACGCCCCTGAGCTCAGTGCCCCGGGGCCCCCAGGGAGGGGCAGGAGGAGGGGGTGACATG
This sequence comes from Cnemophilus loriae, assembly GCA_013397755.1. Classification (NCBI taxonomy): domain Eukaryota; kingdom Metazoa; phylum Chordata; class Aves; order Passeriformes; family Corvidae; genus Cnemophilus; species Cnemophilus loriae. The sequence goes on along the minus strand of VZTF01009188.1, from coordinate 565,029 downwards.
AACTTCCACCACCCCCAGGGAGGGCTGCACTGCCAGGGCCAGATACAACCCCCCTGTGCTGTCCCCACTGAAGGGGCTGAACGTCATCAACCATCTTCTCCAGAACATCTCTTTGTAACCCAGTAAGGGCTGTTTCACTGAGTTAACAACGCATTCACTCACTGCAAGGAAGCTTAAAATTCGGTATTGAAAATTTGTTATCATACTTGATTTTATTTTTAATTACTTGTTAGATACAGTATTTATACTGTATGTATGTATATATACTATATAATGTATATATTAATGACTAGCATTTTTTACCTGTTCTGTAGTCTTTCATACTCATTTTTTATTCATATGTGTTTGGGCTGAATAAATACTTGTATTTCCCTTGCATTTACTATCAGCTGCTTTTAGAGTAGCTAATTTAAAATAAACTAATAAAAATAAAATTTCATTAATGAAATGGAGAGGACAGGACAGTTATATTTAGATTCATATCTGCTTGCATCAAAACCAAAACACCCCTATTTATAGTTGTGCACCAAATCAGATCCTGAGAGACTGCAGCTTCAGTTTTGACTGATACTGGCACAGAACAGAGAGCTGGAGTCACATCCTTGTGCCTCCCATGGGGTCGCCCATCTCAAAGGGAGGGAACAGAATGAGCATCCAGTCCTGAGAGTCTTCTCCAGGAAGATTCCCATCACACCTGTGAGAGAATTAAGCTAAAGAAGTCAACTGCATTTACATTGATTTTTTTTACTAAGGAAAGCAGTGGGCAGATGTCTATAAAACATGTCTAGGCTTAATCTAGTTGGCCACTGGATGTCACTGATGGCCTCAGAAATACAATGGTAGTATGTTAAAAAAATATACATGAACAGGTATTAAAAGCAAACACTACATCATCCATACATTTGAAGGGGAAATTAGCAGTGTCCCAGCAGGTTTGAAAGATGTCACTATTGGAATTTTTAGGTTCTCAGTGCAGATGTGTGCAAAACTGCCTCAGTCTGGTGAGAATGTTTCCTCTTGTAGTAACAGAATAAAATACCCACAGTTTTCATAAGCTGAAGCAGAACCTTGTTGTCATCACAGATAGCCAAACTTGTGAGAGATGAATTGTATCTGAAACTCACCTAGGTTGAGGTCAAGCATTCTGAAGAGTTTAGAGTGAATGAAATATTTTCTTCTTATTTAGTTCTCTTCTTCCTCCTCATATATCCCCTTTAACCCTAAATGGGAACTGCTGATCTGTCAAAAAGAAAGCATATTTGAGTGATTCCTGAGCCAGCCTGAAGCAGGAAGTACCAAAGGTCTGGTTTTGTTGGTGTAGGAGTTTGCATAACTCAGAAAATCCTCTGGCTTTTGCGTGCTCACCCACACTGAAAGGAACTCCTGCATTTGGAGACCTTTACCAGTTCTCACTACCTTTAGCTAATGTACCCTCAACTGGTAGGAAAGAAAATTGCCTTTGTTTTGGTAGAAGAAAATATAATGGTGTCTAATGCCTTCATCCTCTGTGGTGGGGAGAAGAAACTGCCCACTGAGCAGTCTTGTGCTCAGTCTTGTGATCTGTACAGTGGCTGCCCAATTGCTAAACATCTGCTGGGCCTGTTGGTAGCTAAAACACATTTCTGGAAAGAGCAAATATGGTTATTATTTCCCTACATTTTCCTGGGACAAAAGTTAAATGAGGTTGCATGAGACTGAGGACTGAGATACTTCTCTTGGAGTGCCTCAGCAAAAACAAGTGACAACTGCTAATGGAGACTAATTGAAAAGTAAGGTCATTAAACATCTGAGTTATTTGCAGAAGACAACTCAGCCACAGGCTGAGTTCCTAGCAACATTAGAAAGGCAAGGCTCCTGAATGCACTCTGAAAAGCTAGAAGGCTGCTGAAACCAAAAATTCAGGGGTTAATTTTCATACTAAGCTCACACTTAGAAAAACATGAAACAGATGTTCATATCAAAATCTGGTATTTTTCCGTAAGAGCCTAACATGAAAAAGAAGTGAAGTTAAAGCATGCATGCTAATAGCTCCTTTCAGATAGTTTAGTCTTTTTCGAATGCATAGATGTTCAGAAAATCTCAGTCTAAGCAATTCTGGGTAACATAAAAAAAAAGTCTCTGCTGGCTTAAGCTAAAAGAGTAACTGCTTTATCTCAAAAGGAAAGAACTTTCCTCTTAGGGTGCCCTGTTTCGCCATTGAATTCTTGTGTAAAATTAACTTATTGATTGGTGTGTACATATGTCTATATACAGGGATAACACGTGGCAGACAGGCGACCTGCACAGGGAGATGTGACCGTGCTGAGCCTGCTCTCAGAAAGAACAATCCAAACTGTAGTTAGAATGGTCCTTTGCCAGGTCCCCGTATGATCAAAGCTATAGCAATAGTCAGACATGACACCATGAATGAGAAATGTAGCACAAATAACACAGAATCAGTGGTGGATTGTACTTAGCATTTTTCCAGCAATTTGCTGTATTAGTACTTTGGCCATCTGACACCTGGGCAGCCCCTGGATCACGACAGGCTCTGCAGCTGCTCTGCTTGCTGTAGCTCACCAGACTTTGGATGCAGCTCCAGTGACTGCATGTGTGAATCCCTGTCTGTTTGTCCAGCTGACTTCCAGATAGACGCTGTAGCAGATTAGAGCTGCTGCTATTCCTGTAAATCTAGATAAAAGTAGAAAAAAAGCATAATTATTTTGGGTAAAGTCAGCTTCACTGACACTAGCAGCTTTGTGAATGATACTGAAGATACTGCTTGTGCAGGCATGTTTTTGTCAGTCTACTCAGAACAGCTCTAGTTTAATCTAACTACACTTCAGCACTTCTACTGCCTGCAATTCCTTATCCAGAACATTTTTTCCAGCTGTGTTGACTGGCTCTTTCAGAGATTCTTGACATTTTGTCTCAAGGCTATGCAGATTTAGCTCCATGAAGGATTTACACGTTAAAACCCCTGAAAGGCAGAGGCTGATCAGAGATCCAGCAAGAGCTGTGCTGTGCCTCTGATGCCACTGATAGCAAGGGGATCATGCCATGCACAGCTCATCTTTCTGTCCCTGCCGCTCCACAGGACTGGCCAGTTTTTGGTACCCTTTTATGCACCTTTTCTAGTTCTACCATTTTTGCAGTGTAGTACACCAAGATTGTACCTGGTATTTAAAATGTATGCACAGGGTAGTTTTCAGTTTTGTTTTTCTTTCCTGGTAATTCCTTATGTTCTAGCTTGCTGTGAACTGGTGTTCTCCTAAACACATCTGTTACGGCCCTAGATCTCATTGCTTGGGAGTGCTGGTAAGTACCTCAGTGTCTCCCTTTTGCTCTGTGAGGGACTGTGTGTTCATTGCCATACAATGCTTCTGCAAAAGCTTTTATTTTTCAGAACCTGGTATCAGCAGCAAGTGTTGCCAGCTCATTTGTTGTCCCCTTTCCAGTCTACAGTGGTTGCAGAGCCAATTTTCATTAGTTAGGGCCTTTAACAATCTCTGGCATTTTGCTCAGGAACTGCAGGGGGTTTTAGTACCAAACCGTCTGGCAGACAGAGATGATCTCCCTGGTGTGATGATTATATATGGTCCAGAGTAGGGTCAGTGAGCCGTTTAGGATACCCTATGTGAGAAGTAGGAAAATGGTCAAATCTATCCTAAAACACCACAACGACACTGGATTGCTGCAACTGAGAGGTGAAATGGTGGTGGGAAGGAGAACACTTTCCCGTGGTTATGAAGCTGTCGTGTTTATAAGCGACTCAGTCTGAATAACCTAATTCAAGGTGCTCCAAGAGCTGTGCCAGGACATACCTTTGATAAGTTACAGAGACACTTGTTCAAAATTCCTGGCATTGGGTTGTGGCAGGAGCAGCCCAGGCAATGTGCAGCTCAGGTCAGGTTTGCTGCAGAGGTGTTATCCCAGTTGGAAGGAGAAAAATAACGGCAGTGTGGGCATTTGTTAATCCCAGTGAAAGAGGCCATGCATTGGTGCAGCAAGCAGTGAAGTGACAGGATATGTGCACACAGAGGCTGGGAAAAATGCGATAGTTGGGCACAAGGGAAGGAGAAGGGGCCAGGTATAGTCTTTGGAAGGACTAGGCTGACTTTGAGAACAGCTTCATTCATTTTATACTATAAATTGATATTGCTAATCTATGACTAAAACACATCTCACATACTTTGCTATGGAACTTGAGACTGAAGCAACTAAGTAGGTATTTATAAAGCAGGTTTTTCCTACTGAAAAAGAGAAAAAAATCCCAAACAGCTGATGCTTTCTGACACCCGCTAATAATCTTTTATTAATCTTATGGAGAACTGTCCCAAAATAGCTGAGCTTTGAAAGAGTAAAGCCAAGTGCAAGAAACACCACAATGGTGTTGGGATAGCCGTAGATCTGGCTGGAGCACCTCTGCTTGCCCCTGTGCTTTGTCCCATTGCTATTCCTAATATCCTGAAGCAAGTATTAAGACAGGGCTTTAATCTAAATAAGACTGCAAATAAGAATGATAATAATAAGCCTGTTATAAGTCTCAGTCCTGGATTTAGGCCAGACTTCCACTACAAACTAAAATATCAGTTGATGAGTATTATCCCTTGTTGTGTCAGCAGAAGTCCCTGCTGTGGACTTAGTTATGACAAAACTGTATTCACCAGGGTAGCTTATTTCACCCATATTACGCAGCAGAAGTTCAGTTTTGCCAGAATAAACATGTCCACGCCAAGAGCTAGGACAGTGCTCCAGAAAGAGCTGCACTGGGAGCTGCACTCTGCTGTGGGCCAGGTTCAGCCACAGGGAGACTGGGAGATCCTGCCTCAGCACAGATAAGAGTACGAGGCATAAGTTCAGACAGTGAGAGACTGGGAAATGTCCCAATTCCTAACATTACTGTCTCCCAGCCTTAGCAGCAGTGAGCTATTGGCAACTTGAGACAAGCTGCCTCATGCAGAGGAGCTACAGGCCAAGGGAATCTAACTATTTCTGTCGTGTTTAATTTGACCACTTAAACAGTTAATCCCTTTGCAATGTCATTTTTTGGCATAGATACCACATCTGTCTGTTTCTGAAAAGATCTTCTTACTAATACAGCTTTTTAATATATGAAACAGTTTGCATCAGATTACAGAGCCTCAGCAGTAGCAGACACTGTCTGTAGGCACCCACAGACAGACACACGGACACGTGCACCCAGAGATGCACGGTTCCTCTAAACATCTCCACTCTCTCCCACCTCCTGGTTCTCTGAAATGCCTGGTTTTCCCTCTTTGCTCCCCATCAGAAACAAAACAGAACATGCCCCAGGCAAGTTGTATCCCTGTGTGCTAAGGCTTTATGTACAAAATCCAAGGTGTAACAGATTACCTTTGATATTTTATATTTGCTCAGCATTTTTGCCTTCTGTTTCACTGCCTGTGTTGCTGCCTGGTTCAAGTGTGTTTAACACAGGCTCTGCTTTGCTTTGAACCCATCCTTACTTGCGGATATTGGACGTACTGGAGACCAGTGAAGCACCATAAAGATGAGTAAGGGGCTGGAGCACCTCTGATATTAGGAAAGACTGAGGGATATCATCAATAATAAATCATCACTGATGTATCATCAATAAACCTCTGAAGAGTGGGTGTAAAGAAGACGGAGCCAGGCTCTTTTCAGTGGTGCCCAGTGACAGACAGGCAGTGGACACAAACTGAACACAGGAGGGTTTGGTGGAACACCAGGAAACATTTTTTTCCGTGGGTTTTACCAAGCATTAGCACAGGCTGGCCAGAGAGTTTGTAGAATCTCCATCCTTTGAGGAGTTCCAGAGCCATCTAGACATGGTTTGAGGTCACTGGCTTCCAGTTGTCCTGCTCGAGCAGGGGGATTGGGTGAAATGGCCTCCAAGCTCCTTTCCAACCTCAGCCATTCTGTGACTCTTGAAATAGGGTCGTGGTCGGTGCTCGTATTAGGTTCAGCAGGACATAGGTTTAGGAAATGAGTTTTTCTCCTCATTTTGTAGGAACTTTATGACAACTGCAGGGAACACTGAAATAATTTAAACTTTTGATGCAACAGACACTGGAGTAGAAACTATATAAGAAAATGACTTTCATGATTAATATCAACATGCACAAACCTGATGCTGAAGAAGCAGCATCTGTGACTAGAAAAACAGGCAGGAACAGCAGTGCACTTCTCTTCTATGATTCCTCTATTTATTCCTTCCTGAAAGTGATGAAATGTCAGCTGTTTTTCCATGTGTGAGAAGACCTTGCACAGAGGACTCATGTCTAAGAACAGGCACGTGGTGTTTTTATAGCAAAAATAGTGTTGTTTTGCAATGCATAGGTATATAGTATTTTTATTAGGTCTGAGAGAGTTTAAAAAAACAGCTGAGAAGACATGCATGTGTGCCTCTTTTCTCCCTTCTTTTCTAAAGAGTTTAATTCAATTTTAATCTATTCGGAAATAAGAACAGAAAAAGAAAGGGAAAGGGAGAAGAATGTAGACAAAGAAGGGAATGAAAATTGAGCATGATTTAAATAGGAAAACTGAGTTTCCCCTGCACCTTGGATTTACTGCGAAAAGACTTGTCTTTCCAAAAAACTGACTTTTTTCCTTAAGTACATAGAAGTCATCAGCCATGGGAAGTTATGGAGTAACAGAGTAGCTAGAGTTGTCTGAAAAGACATTTAATTTGGAGCTTGCCAGATACCCTTCTGGCAACTTAGTATTAAGGTTTTTATATTCTGTGGGGTGTATCTTGTTCCCTGGGTCAAATTTGGGTGCATTCTTCTGGTGGAATGCATTCTGTGGCAGCTGAGACACATTATTCTCTGGCTATGTCTTGTGGAAGTAGAAGAAGAGGGCAAAAAAGATGTTTTGAGACAAAATCTGAATGGAGATACTGGGTTTTAGACAGCTAGTACAGAAACTTGCTTTCAAGGGTTAGAGAAGAAAACTTCAAACAAGAGCAAATCTGCGAGGCAGAAAAAAATTATCATAATATTTTTATTAAACTGTTATTATAACAGAAAAGAGTTGTTAAACTTACACCAGTTGATTTACTTTCTAAAAGAACATATGTAAAATTTTCATTATATTTCATGTCCCCCCCCACAGCCATGTGTCCCCCCACATTATTTAAGTATTTACATGTATCTTATAAATGAGTTATATTTGATATACCATTCACTAGCCTATGTTGATTCATTGTTTGGAGTCTAGCAAGTAAAAGAGAAATTCTTTACAGATTGACTTCAGTTATTTTTTTCTGGACTTCTTAATATGTCAGCTGTGTATTCTGATTCCAGTCACTTAATGGTTTCTATTAAACACTGAATAAAAACCCTCTAGGGAAGCTATTTAGAAATGCATGACTTATTCAGTGTGAGGTATCTGCAGATGATTGATTAAAGAAAACTTTACAGGCTAAGGAAAACTTTGGACTAAGGAAGAATTTTAAAATAATTTTGTCTCCGAACATACAGCGACAAAATAATTTTATTGTCTCATATGTCAGTGAAAATGCTTGTATGTGAAACTGACTTGGTCTTTATTACCCATTTGTTTCATGAATTAGAAGAAAGATCTAAGGTAAATGTTTAGCTCATCTGGTTTGTAACAGAAACCATGACTGTGGTGGATAGGGTACAAAGATGAGCTCATTCAAGAATTCTTCTGAAACAGTAATTTATCATCTAGGTAATTTTAAAGGTTCTTCATGTCATTGCAAGGGTGGCAGATACAGGCTTTTTAAAAAATATTTTTTGTAATCCCCTGGTAAACTGGTGGTTAAAAAGATTTTATTAATGACAGACTTCCCATCCTGTAAATATTGAGTAAAAATTGTCAATATAAAAGTCTGTACTGAAATGTATAATAGAAAATTGTCTCTTCTTCCACTAAACAAGGATGACTTCCAGTATCATTAGCAATTGTTCCTGAGAAGATTCTGTTTTGGATTATATTATATATACAATGGGAATTTATTTGAGGTTTCCCAAGTTTACTAGTTCCATTCCCATGAGCTAACAGACAGTAGATCAAGTGCTTTCCAGTCAAGTATTCCCATGGCAAATATCCACCAGTGTCCCTTTCATCTGATGCAATGGCATAGTGCCCATTCTTCTGCTTCATCACTCTCTTTCAGAGCTGCAGTGTTCCAGGAATGGGCCATATCGTGTATGAGACTATGCGGGAGACATTAAGCCTAATCTTTAAAACCTTATGGTTCTGTTTTGGGTTTTGCTGACCACTGGAAACAATTACAGCACAGACAACACATGGGAATGTCTGACAGCTTCTTCAGCCCCTTTGCACTCAATCACTTGGTGAGTCTTTAGGTTTTTGACTATTGCAATCGCAGTCCAAAGCCTATATTTGCATCAATATCCTGGAAATGAGCAAGAACCAGGCAACAGGTGGCCAAGGTGACTGTCATTAGACACGTATCAAATAGGTAAAACAGACTGTTAAACAGACATTTTCTTATTTCTGTCATTATGCCAAGCAATCCGTTAACAGCCACTGACACCTACTCATCTGCATTTTGTGTGCTTGCCAGTGCTGAAAGCTCGTAGCCCTCATGATGGTTATAGTTATCACATCTTTCTAAGCATAACTAGTAAAGTTTACTTGCTCCTAGGAAGACTTTTCATAATCTTGTCTTTCACCTGACAGTTTTCAAAACGTGATCTGGGCATCCATAGAAAGTAGAAAAATAGATGGATTTGGTGACTTTATACGCGGTACTTCCAACAGACACCATACTGTTAGCTCTAGAGAAGCAGAATCTGTGCAGAAGATGCCTTCACCAGTAAGCAAGAGTTGGGTTCAGAAATGTACAAATGCCAAGAGAAAGGCTTATCTGTTCAGAGAATTCAGGAGCTTCTGAAGGATGGTTTGAAGATGAAAGCTGAGAGGCTGCGGAAGTGAGAGTCAAGAGAACTGAGCAGTATGAAAGAGGACAGAGGAAACCCAGCTAGGCAGGAAACCAAAGCTGATGGAGAGACGAAAATTTTACTAGCAATTTCTTGTAGGAGAAAGAAAAATTATAAATTAGGAGGACAGCATTTATTTTCCAGACTGACTGGAAATTAGATATTTGGAGGTTCTACCACCTAGAAGTAGCTACTGAAAGTGTGACAATGAAGTGTGCTGCTGTTGGCACAGCTGAGGTATAAAGCTTGTGAGGGCTGGGTACTTTCAGCCTTTAGCTGCCTTTTTTCAATGGAAAAGAAAAAAAATCCCAGATCTTCAGATACTCAGGGAGGTGTTTCCTCATTTTTCTCAACGACAAAGGGTAAGAAACTATAGCAGCATGTGAATATGTAGAGATGGAGCTAATTTTTAAAGCTGAGCACCTAGTGAGCAGATACTACAAGTCTACCAAAAGTAAGATATGGAGAAGACTCATGCCTAACTGCTTTTGAAAGTCACAATCTGTATGTGTTTTTTCCATGATGTTTCTCATGTCCTGATTATTGGGGATGCTTTACATCTTGTGAGACTGGCAGGATAGAATCAAGTGAGACCAGCCACGTTATAGCTAAACGGGATAAATGCTGAATGAAAGAGAAATTTCCAAGTTAATTAAAAGGAGTAGTTGTAAAAGTATATAAAGCACACCTTTTAAAGGTTTGGTCTCTAAACAATCTAAAATGTCACTACTTGCTGGGACTTTTGCAAGCATCTTTGTTCCAAAGTGGCATGAAATTCAAAGAAAACTCAGATGTTCTGCAGACGTTATTATTGATGGCTCTACTTTAGGCTTTGACCCCATATATATTTCATGCAACAGTTCTGTCCCACTCTAATTGACATATAAGAAGTTGAAAGCAAAGAAACATTAAAACGCCTGAATTTCTTAAATTATAAAAAAACCCTGGATTTCATTGAAACTTTTTGTTCAAAGGTAGTTTGGTTTTCATGTTCCCAGAATCAAAGAAAATTTCTTCGGATGCACTTTAAAAGAATTAGTTTAATCGGACTGTATTCTGTACCTTTGATCTGGTGTGCCTGTGTCTGCTTTCTTGAAATACCTCATGTATCGAGACCTTTTGATGATTTGAGAGTTTTACTTGAAATAACAAACATATACAGCTAAATTAGTATGAAATCTTGTTCTCTTTGAGCATGGACATTGAATGAGACAAAGAAAAGGTCTGGCTTGTTTGTAAATACTGCTTCCAGAAGGATTCAGAAAACCAGCACCTTGCTATAACTTGCCCAAGCCTGTCCTTATATTATTCCTTTATAAAAGTAGTAGAATTTTGCACCCAGTCTCTTAACACTCCTTTCTGTGAAAGGTTCTAGGTACTCCAATTACACTCAGCAGAGGCACTTGTTTAATGTATAACTGCACAAAAATGAAGAAAAAAGAATAAAACGAGACTGGCCAAACTCTGTAAGGAGTCTAATGCTTCTTTTGAATTGTGAATGATGATCCATTCTTGGCTCAAGAATAATAGAAATACACATTCTTTAGAGGAGAGAGGAAGGATTGACATGGATTTTTCAAGGTTTTTTTTTGCAAAGAGGACACCTTGTAGAAAATAGGTGAAATAAATTACAGTGGGTAGGTGTGCATTCTATTTCTATTACTTAAATGCATGAACAGTGACTGCTGTTGGTAGGAAAAAAAAGATGGCAGTTCTTCAGGCACTGAATTCATATGCTGTTTATAATCACTTACACAGAGTATTTACTGACTTGCTGCTAGATCCCTCTCCTCTTGAGTTTACCCTAACCAGAACTGCACCTTCCTCAGACTCTGTCACACACCCAGGCATCTCTCAGCTTTAGAAATGGGGGTTCTCAGTCCTACTGCTGAAGGCTTTGGGGCCAGTGTTCCTCCTGCACTGGCCCAATTGCTTTGGCATGGTTTTTATACATACATGGTTTTTATACATCGCTGCAGACCGTGTTATGGCAGCTCCAGTCAGTTATGGCACAGTTATTTTATAACTTAGATAGTGTAAGAAATGTAATGAGAAATGCAAAATCAGAAGTTACTTGAACATCTTTAATTGCTCTTATTCCTTTATTTCCCTTGGAAATTCTCTGCATTTAGAAAGCCAAGGTGCTTCCTTTTCTGTTCCTTGCGAAGCTTCCCCTCCAGTGCCTGGCATCACTCCTTTACTTTGAGGGTTTTCTCCCTGCTTCACTTTTTGTCTCCTGTCATACTGCTCTCTCTGTTTCTCTTCCTTTTTCCTTTTTCTTTTTTTAATGGTGAGAGATTCTTTCATTTTGAACTGCCTCAGCCTCTCCGTGAAAGGATCAAAGCTTCACACTTTGCTCCATCTCCCTTTGCTCCTTTGCCTCCCCTCACTTTCTTTCCACCCTTCCGCTCTTTCAGAGTTCAGAGATGAAAAAATTGTTTTGTCCTAAGTGGAGCAAACTCTTTGCATAAGGAAATTCTCTTCAAATGGATGATTAACAAAGTTGAATGGCTCTCAAGTATTAATCCTATGCCAAGCATCAGAATTTCTTCTGTCACCACCTTTAGGTTTTAATTCAAAGTAAAAACAAATACAAATGAGACGCTAATAAAGTCCTAGTCTCTGAGAGGAACATTTGATCTGACATGAATATAATATGAAACCAAGTGCTTAAATTATACATGGAAAGACACACTGAATCATAATGCATGTGACAGTTTTAAGCCCTGTGAGTCTTTTCACTTGCATCTCTCCTGCATGTTTGTATGTCATTTACTGCCTTTTTTCCCCTGGAGTATGGAAGTAGGATAGCATTTTTACCAAAGTGGGATCTTAAAAGAAAACATAATTACATTTATATGGGCTTTCCAGTAAGAATTCAGACATTCCTTGGCTAATAAACTTATTTACCACAAGAGGTAATGTGCAGGTGTGCATTCTTAAACAAGCAAACATCAGTTTAAAATGAGTTACGCAAAACCTGTGAATACATGATGAATCTTGCATACTGGGAAGTTTCATATAGCTTTCTTTTATTGTTCTGTGTATCTTCTTGAAGGGAAAGAAGCTTAATTAAAATCATAAAGAAGAATTGCAACAAAGTAAACTCATTCCAATGGCTCTTTTGCCACCTTACTGTGCCTGAGACAAAAGGTTCTCCAAGATGATTTGGTACATACTCAGCCTTATTGATGGTTGTTTGCCTCCCATACCCAAACTGTCTTGTCATTTGTACTTCTGTTTGGCTTTCTATAAAGAGGTGTGTATCTTTTGATACCTTTTTTGGGATGTCATTTGACTGGGGACCAAAGCCAAGCCCTGCGTTTACCTGGCTCAAACACCACACCATGAGACACCCAGTGATGACAGCCAATGCAAAGAAGAGGCCACAGCACAGCAAGGATGTTGCTGAGAGGGTGACAGCTTTCCACAGCTCTACCCTCCTTTTTTTGTCTCAGAATGTCTCTCCTGGCCATATCAGCTGCAATGCCATGTGTCAGTCATGGTTTGCCCTGTCCCATTCCTCCACAGGGCAACTCATCTTTATAAAACCCTACCAGTCTCTTCACCACATCAAACCACACTCAGTATCCCTAGGGTGGGACTAGCCTGACCCCCACAGCCCTGCCCTGCTGCTACCCTCCTTGATTCTCTGAAAGGCCGTGCCAGAGGCAGCACAGTGTCTGCGTGCTCTATTTTGTAACATTTTCTCCTATGTTACAGGGCTTATCTCCACTCCAATGTCCCAGTCACAGTCAAACGTGTGAACAGATGTGAGGTCAGGAGGAACCAGTGCACTCCTTGGAAAGGTGGGGAGGGTCTCTGCAGGTCCCAGCACAAAGCTGCATTTGCAGTCCTCTCTCCCAAGACAATTCCAATGGGCAGAACAAAGGTAGACCTCGCAGGTGGCAGCATCTTCCACTTGTAATTCCATTTTCTGTTTAAGAACATGTAACATCCTGGGTTAATAGCATGCACAGAAGTCAACAGGAAAGAAACTAATGGATAAACTCGTCACGGAGGGCAGTAAACAATCCCAAATGTAGGTCTGCTTCCAGCCCCCGCGCTGTATCCATCTGGGCATTCTTCAGCACCAGTGGGAGATCTCACAAATGTTACGGGAAAATAAGGGCTAGGTTTTAAATGCTTGTGTGAGATTTCAGTTCCCTGGAACCTGTTTATCTAAACCAAAGCAAACATTATCTTCGGTGACTTGTGCTTGTGACTTATTTCCCATGCACACCATAGATTAGTTAAGCCTGGTTTTGGATTTGTTGACATTTAATAAAAGCTAGACACTCCAGGGGAAAATAAATAGTTTTTGTTCTGTAGCCATAGCTGGATTTCCTTTTGGTTGGAATCTTAGCTTTGCGCTCTTAGCATTTATATTCAATTAGAATCAAACACAGCCCAGAAAACTGGAGTCAAGACACAGGTTTGTATCTGTGCATGGAGATCATCATTCCATCATATTCTCACATGCACCAGGAGAAGAAAATATATTCATATTAATTTTACTCATATTAAAGTCTTTAGGAAACCTGGCAAAAATATAGATTTGCATGAGTAATCAGAACAGTTATTAGGAGGTTTAGAAATTGAATCATTGACTTAATCCATATGTTTTAGCCCAGATCTCTGAAATGTACCATGCTTGTTCTGAGATGAAAATAGAACAGTTTTAAGAAAGTCAGTTGTAGAAAAATATAGATTTATTAAACTTTGAACTGTCTAATGATAAAGTATGAAACAAAATAGGTCTGCTAGCAACATTTGAAACACAAGGTATTTATTGTGAGGTTAAGCTAATGCTATTCTCCTGGAATTTTATTTTACATTTCATAAAATATGGCATAACCCTTGGGATCTAATTCTACAGTATTATTGGTGGGAGAATATCTACATGCTAGCATCACCACTCTACCTGTATTTGTATTCAGCATTGTAAGGGCTTAGGAAAATGACGCTTCAGAAGGCTGTAATGCCCATTAGCAAGTCCTTCCACAGCTTTCGGGTCTGGCCAAACAGAAGTGTTAAAACACATTTTCACCTAAGAGCATTCCTATTGATCACTTCAATGGCATCAGGAGGCATAAGACAGGAAATGAAATTATTCTGAAGTATGCCTTCAAAAGTAAGCATTTTATGGGCATTTAATACAATAGATACGTACACGCGTGCACATATATAGCACGTTTAGTGCTAATTTTAGAAACATCACGTAGAAAATATGATTTAGAAGGTTCATGTGCCAAATAATCTTTAAAGTATGCGTGTTAAACTGAAACTGTATGTTACACTTTACTTGAACTACAGAGTTCCTAGTGTTACTTCTTGCTTTATCAAAACTTGAGAACTTTTCTCAGATTTGTGTTCTATTTTAATAATAAGTTTTTTTCATTTCCATTATCCTGTGATCTGCTGCAAACAACCAACTCTACTTACTGCTGCTAAAATAGGCTGCTCTTACATGAAAGGCCAGTGCTGGTAGTGAACTGGAAATGAAAGGTTTGTTCCAGTAATAAGAAAACCTTTTTCTCAGAACTACTTTTTTCTACTGTCTCATAGTGATGGAAAGATCAAACACTATTTTAAACACAGTAGTTCTATACTTCAGCAACAAAATGCTTCTTTATAATGTGCAACCAAAAAGAAAAAAAAAGTCTGTTGTTCAACAGTCTCTCTGAAAATGATTTGGCTTCTTCTCTCATCTCTGTGCATAATGAACTCCAAATCTGAGCCTTATTTCTTTGTAGCTGCACATGTAGCCTCACCCACACGTGTTCCCACCATCAGACATTGAAGTCCTAGGCTAATAGCAGATCCGTGGTGCTAGTACATGTTTCCCTGGGATTTGGAAAAAGCCTTTAAATAGATTTTTATTGGTTTTTAAGAACAAGGTTATTTTGTGTTAATAATGGGCATGCATTAGGCTTTAGATAATTGCTTTATGTAACTTAAAGTTTTGCCTTTCAGCTAAATAAACAGTGTATGTGTTCACAGGTGTATTGTCCTCCAGGGCATTCTGCTTTTCAGGGTGGCAGCTGCTGCCAAGGTGTTGCTGATACAGCTCTGTGTATAATTTATTGGAAACAGGTGCTGGCTTATGATGAAGATAGACAGGAAACTAAAGCAGACAACATGTTTAACTACCATTTAAAAAGTTCAGGTTCAGAAAGACAATGTGTCTGAGATGTTTGGTCGATGTTGCCAGCATCTTAGTGAGAGTTTGCAAGCTCCCAGGAATCACCATAAGGAACAGATTGTCCAGGAACTGCAGGAATTGCACTCTAACGAGCATTGCATGCGATGGCGCCAGTGCTCATTGATTACACGAATCCTGTCATTTGTAACTAACAAAAATTATGGAATGTATTCCCAGGCTGATGCTAAAAATTACTTTGAAATGAGGTTAATACCTAGGGCTCTCGGGTTTGGGATGCTGTGTGGGACATGACTCTGTTGTGGGAACAGGGACATTTGGGCCTTTGCAGGATTCTAAAATCTTTTCTCCCACACTTTACTGTGTGAGGACTGTAGCAAATAACTGGGAAGCACTAATACATTAAAGCGAATGTGGAAATCTGATTCAAATTTACAGGGGAAGGACACTCCAGAGGAGAGTTCCTCTGCCACCAGTAGCTGACCCCAAACTTATATACTGCGTAAGGCAGATGGATGGGAATGCTATGGGAGCTGCTGCTTCAGTCCATCAACACAACACAGTGAGGGAGCAGCAGAGCAGAACGGATCCAGCACACATGGGAATAGGTGGAAAGCCTTCTTTTGGCCTCACCGGGCTTTGGATTAGATCCCAGGAGGAAAAAAAAATGAACTTCTTTATTTTCTGTGGCCAAGTTAAACCATTAAATTATTTAAACGTTGCTTTTTCCTCCCCTCATCTTACTTCCCTTTGCTTTTATTGTAGCTTTAAATGAATTTTTTTTTTAAAATAAGAAACTTTCAATAGGAGTTCATGAGGATGTTTATTCATGGATAGCAGTTTGCATATTTTAGCAAGTAATCTCCAGTTTAATCTCTAGTCTCTATAAGATACATATGTAGTAAATATGCATACTAAATATTTTTAAAAGAAGTTGTTAAAGTGTGTGCACAGTTCTTAAACCTCAAACCTTAAATATCTCAATGATTTACATTTAAAAAAATACCCAAAGGCATCAGACCACATTATGGACTAATAGCCTGCCAAATTTCATTTTTTTGGAAATGTTTGAGTTACAATATATGAGTGTAAAAAGGCAACTGAAACAACAAAATTTGGTCGAGAAAATATTGACCCCAGGCTGAGACCTTGTAAGCCAAAAATGTTGACAAAACTTTATACCAACCCTAGCAGGCATGTCATGCTTAATACTGGCAGTTTATGGAAAAAAGGTTGGCAATGTAATGCTTGTATTAATTTGAAAAACTTTTATGCAGTGGGTAATATAAAAACTTTTATAAGCTTTTATGTTACCATTCCTAATTTATACCAGCCTTCCTTTTCTTTCCCGAAGCATAAATGAACTACAGTCGTGGGGATAGAGGGGCTTGCAGAGAAATCCCCCAAACACATAAACCAATGAAGCCATTTGCTGTACCCCACCCAAACCCACATACCTGGCTTGGAGTGATCACCCCTTCCATCTGATAATTCCATTTTCATGCCATTTACATTTCTGGATTATTTTTTCACATAAATTTTTCATAGGAAAGCAAATAGTTGAAATGAAAATAAATCTGTTTAAAGGAATTTATGCAGAAAATCTTTATTTATATTGAAACCTCTTCAAATAAATATTCCGTTAACAAACTCGTGTAAAGAATGATAATGTTTCATACTCTACCAAGTGATGAAATACAATGCCAGAAAACAAGTGGGAAAATTTGATGATTGATTATTAGACTCCTTAAGCAAATAAATGTGCACTAGTTAATGATAGTTCCTTGTGATGGGAGTTTCAGTGGATCAGTGCTCTGTAAAAAATCAATGAATGGCAGGAGTCAACCAAGTCTCCACCCTAATGCTTTGCATTTTAGAGGTCTGCCCTCTACCACCAAGTTACTATGAGAAATGTGGTGGTTTCACTCCCACACAGTTATGTATCGGCGATTAAACCGCAGTGATGGAGCTGTAAGCGCAGCGTGGAACAAGGGGTGAACAATGCCCCCCAGGGCTGTGCTGCGGTCACACCTCGTGTTCTCAGCAGGGCGGGATTGTGAGGGAGCTGCGTCGTGACCACATGTGAGCAAGTTATGCCCCAGTGATTACACAATGACTGAAAAGGCCCCTGCTTGATTACTAAACAAACAAAACCAAACAAGCCCCACAGGATCAACGCTGTGGCAGCTGAGAAGGGGCAGCGCAGCCCTTTTCCCAAGGTTGGCTTCAGTAATTTCAAAACATGTATTCCCGCTTACACACCCAGGTTACGTTCTAGGTAGGTACTGGAAATGATTACAAAAAGGATAATGCAGCCGTTAAATATTTCATTCTAGCCAATGGCTGTTCTAGGACACATAAAACCCCACCTGGTGTGGGCTGGGCATGTCTGCTGACTTTAGTCCTGCTGGTTCCAAATCAAAGCTAATTGACAGGAGCATCTTCCAACATTATGGAAACCCAGCTTGCAGGCCATCCTGACTCAAATCGTGAAGGAAACTTGTTAATGTTGTCTGCCAGGACTGTTCATCCTTCATCTGAAAAGGTCTGGGAGCTGGAGCAGTGGGTGATGGCATTTGGTTAGTGGCACACAGCCCACACTGTGATGACCCCTCCTCACATCTTCCTGGGTTTCCTTAGGCACTGCTGGGATCATACTGGGATGGAATTACTGGGCAGGGTTGGGTGTATGTCAGGTGGCCTCTCTGCTTCTTGGTGTTTTATGATGGGTGACTCGTTCAACATGGTTGAATATTGTTCATTTGAATGAGCATTTACAAACCAATAAATGACTGAAATTCACTTCTCAACAATCTCAGTAGACATCCTTGAAGATTTTGGTAACTCTTCTCTCAAAGTGCTATTCCTGAATGCTGCCATTTTCCAGTGTTGTTGGGCTTGAAATTTTAGCATGAGGTATTTTATTTGGCATCAGGTTAGATGTATTATAGAAAAAATATGAAGTAATCAAAGTGAAAACAGAACACTTCAGTTCTGACAAAGTGAACTAATTCTGCGAACATGGGTTAGATTGCTTCTCTCTGACAATTTTCTTCATTGAACATTTGGAAATTTTGGAGCTTTGTTCCAGTTTGGAACAAAGCCATATTTCAAGACCCTGCATGAAATGGATCTCCTATGTTTGATAGGGCTCTAATTTGCATCTTTTTCTGCTATGAATGGGAAAAAACCCAAAGGGTAAACAATGGTTCCCAAGCTCCTCTCACTGAGCCTTGTCAAAAGTGAGCTCCACTCAAGTGATAACTGCAGTAAACTTGTGTTTTATACCAATCATTCTTATTTTCATATTCAATAAAGGAAGTCTTCATGCTCCCTGCACCCTTCTCGTGCCACTGGTGTGTAAAATCCAAAACTTACTCATCTTCAGTCCTAGCAGAATGACTGAAGGCAGTTATTTTTCTCTTCTTCCATCTCCTTTGTTAAACAGGAAGAGAGTACATATAAAATACAAAAATAAAGAAAAATTCAGAAATAGTGAATCAATAGGTGTAGAAGGTATCACTGAGGCTATATAAAGGTGCAAAAGGTAAAGTTTTTTCATTACTTTGGACAGAGGATTGTGGCAGAAATAGTAGAATGGTGATTTGAGCTGGAAATGTGCAACATCATTCTCTTCCTCAGACCTGGTGGAATTCATGCCAATGTCGCAAAGCTTGACTGAAGAGTGAGAAAATGGTTATGCCTGGAAATGAATGGAAAAGTCAGTTACCCCCAGTCGTACACTGAAAACCTGACAGCAGACAAAGAGCAGGCTCTGGGCAACACAAAGCAAGAGGTATGGACTTCAGACTTCCTGGAATTTAAATAATGTTACTGAATAATACATGTTTATCTTAGAGATCATTCTTCATTTGCCTGCTTTGAAGCCTTTTGTCTCATTTGCTGCCCTGCACTGCCACGAAAGCCAGGAGCATCTCTCAGAAGCCTGGGTGGCTTTTTGTGGTGTGTGAAGCACCTGGGGGGCACTGGGAGAGAGTGTTGCTCCATGTAGTGGTTAATGCTGTGAAGCAGATAAATGGTAATGAACTAACGAGCAGCAGACAAAGAATAACAACCAACATCTTGTCTCCCCTCACAGGCACTGGAGACACAAAGAGATCTTTAATAACGGTAGGGGTTCCCTGTATCAAAATTTTGCGTCACCTCACTTGTAAATGTTGACGTTGCCATTTTCCTTGAGGCAGTTCAGGACCCCGAGAGGTGACTGCTTCTCTTTTGTGGTTGAGTTTTGCACAAGAAGTGCTTCAAAAACTTCTGCTGCATTTTTGAGTCAGTTCAGGAAAGGGGTCTTGGATTCTGAGGAACAAAAGCAGAGGAGAAACTTCATTAAAATGTTCATTTCTATTTAAAATTCTAATCACTACTAATATTTATGTATTTTAACAATTAAGACTTGTGGAAAGGAAAATATGTGGGCTTCTCCATCGTGACAAAAATACTGAAATCCACCCATTACCCTTGTATCTCTTACTGGCCGTGGAAATCATAAAATGCTGCCTCTCTATTTCAATAGCAAGAAGGCATTTTGCACTGGGCATGAAGTATGAACATTATTTACTTCTGGATTTGTATGTACACAGTAACCAGTCACACGTTTGCAACAGCTCATTTGCCTCAGCATGTCTGCGATGTGAAACTCGTGAATTATGCTTATTGCTGGTGCCAGCAGTCTTCAAAAGTGATTCAAATTCTGAAGTTTATGTCTCTAGAAATGTATCTGTCCCTAGAAGACCTGCAGAAGAGGCTTAAATCTAAAGAAGATTTCAGGAGATCAGATCTACTGGCTTAAATGATTCTGCACCAAATTCAGTGACTGCATGAACAACACAAATCTTTTCTGAAGGCAGTGGTCATTACACAGGCTTATTCCACAGCTCAGTTTACTTCTCAATGCTTAAGATGCTTGAAGAGGAATTCACATTTACAAAAACTGTTGTTCCTTTTAATTTCAATGTCATACTTTAATGGACACATTAAAAACATCCTACTACCTATTTGGAATAATCTAGTCTTTTGCATTATAACCAAAACACATTAAAAAAAAAAAAAATCAAGGCATTTGTATCTGTTTAGGACAGGGTTAAATGAATATCGTACATGTCAGACACAATCCTCCTAACAATCTTCCTAGGACTCCTTCGCTGGCATTCGAGATTATAAACATAAAAATAGCTTTAATTTTTTGGTACATAACAACTAAGTTAAGAGCTAAAAGAGATGATGCCATTCCATAGGTCCCAGTCCATCTCATCCATACAGAAGTTACAGTGTGTTCTCCATGAGTGCTAACTTGTCTAGAAGTCAAAACCATCAGACTTTTAGGGGGATCGATCCTGATTAACATATTATGTTTTAAGCACTTCTGAGAGTTATGAAATTGAATAATTTGTTAGAAATGTGACAAAATAAATTGTCTAATTCTGAATCTGCTATGTATAGCACGGGAGAGGATGGAAAGTTCTATATCATCCCCCTTGAGACCATATCAGATGAGCTTATCTCATGTTATCTTTTTATTATTTTATTTTCTTGGTAAAAGTTGGGCCATCTTTATGAAAAGAGAGGGTGGCAGAGAATGGGAGAAGGCAACTAATTCATGATCCATCCACTTTTCACGTAGATCTACCTCTTTTTCCTTCCACCACAATGGATTTGTGAATGGTTTACTCTGCTTTTTTGTTCAGGTAGGAACAGTAAGACCAAGTCTATGTACATGTTTTGTAGCAAATAAAGCATTACTCCATGCAACCAAGTCTTTGAAGCTTTGAATCCAAGAATAGTGGAGCAGAAGGTGGCACAAGGGTCCAGGGGGGCAGTGCTGATGGCCAGAGCTTTGGCATTTCTGACACACAGAAACATCACCAGCACATCAGGCACTTGCAATAGTCTCACATTGAGTTCATAGCCAGGGTGATGCCTTAGGGTTTTTAGCTTTTATCTTTTCCAGATTCTTTACTGCATTAGTGCGTGTGACTCTGAACTCTATATAAAATGTTAGTTGGTTTCTCATGTTAGTCAGACTAAACAATCCTTCCGAGGGCCTGCAAAACCAAGGTCACACTCCACGGCTCGGGCCCAAAAAGTATAAACAAAAGTGGTTCGGGGGAGACAGACCGAGGGATTGTTGGTTCATAACCTGAAGCTATGGTTGGAGGATTAGCTTCTGATATGCTGATAGACCAAACCTATATCTGTCTAAAAAACTCGTGACTGCCGTAAGTCTTGGATCCATCTTGGGTGTAGTCTCTTGCTGAGGCTCCTGCACAGCCCAAGGTGTATCTTTTAGAGGCCTTTAATAAATACCTGCTTTATTCCCTTGCTCTGTCTAGTCTCTGTTTCAGGTAGCCTCTCCAGGCATCAAGCAGAGTTCAGAGCTGTACCAGCTGCCATGTGCTCTCAATGGCTCAGTATGATCCCTAGCTCTGGATTTTTCCTGACTACTAAAAAGCTACACAATTCTTGTCCTTATTATTGGCTAAGACATTTCTTGGAAAAAAATTTTATTCAGTGTTCAGAAGAGGTCTCTCCTGCCTGAAAACTTACTTTTTGGGCAGAGTCCACAGAGGTGGCGAAAGATGCTTGAAAACTCTTCTCTGAGGTCTCAGCTGGAGATACACTGGGTTCTTTCTGGCTGATTGAAAATAGCAAAGAGAGGACCAACCTGAAATTACACCACAGGAATAAAATCCTCCAGGGACTATTCTGCTGACAGATCTATTTCGAAATACTGCAAATTCTGGCTGTGTCCCATCACTCTCCAAAAGCTCAAAAGAGCAGATGTCATGAAGTGGCTAAAGCAGCACGATGACTCCCCTACACCACAGGATCACCAGATGTCCTCTGCAGGCAGCCTAAAGATTGCTTCTCATTGCTGGGCCAGAGGAAAGAGCTGGGGATCTGGCACAGCTTTAGAAATTATTTCCCTCATAAGTGTATCCTGTGGTTTTTTCTTTTCTCCAAAAACAGAGTTGTTTGAAAATAGAGCCTTTAAAATATCCAGGCAGAGATGAGTGTGTGGCCTCCCTTTATTTCAACAATTCCCATGGCTGGTTGTTCTATGACACCAACAAAATTGGTCCCTAAACTGGAAGGATCCAGTTTTCTCTTGGCTGTCTAGCCCAAATGCCATTAATTCCAGTTAAAAGTGCAAAGACCTTAGAGAAAGGAAGACAATACCTCTAAGCAACACAGTACTGAAGAGAGAAAAGAGTGTGGGGAACAAGTCTCAAAGTAATTCCAAACAAAGTGTAAAGGAGTGGAGAAAAGAGAACAGAAGATGCGACCCTTGTGGGCAGTGCGAGAGGGTGAAGAAACACCATTCCTGACAGACGTTACCGCAGAAACTCCAAGAACCCTTGCTGTACCTGGGCTGTTGGGTCTGGACCTTTCTGTCAGGGGCTTCACTCCTGCCCAGCTCTGCCTGTGTCCAGCCTGGGCTGTCCAGGCCTGCACACACCTCGTGGGGATCAGCTCAGCCGTTCTCTTCCCAAACTTCCAACGCATCCAACATCTTCCTGTCACATCCAACTTCACCACGAGTCAAACATTATGTTTAAAGTGTTGAGAAAAAAAAAAATACCCATGCAAATAATGAAATCCATGAAACTGTGACTCATAAGGCAAAAAGTTCAAAATTAGATTTTATGGTTCACAATGAAGCTCCCAAAGTCCTGACTGCTGACAAAAAATAGTACCCACCAATCTTCTCCCACCTTTGTTTGGAATGGATTTGACAATTAGGGGTGATATCCTTTTGTCAAAACAAGCCTTCTGTTAAGTATTTTACAGGCACTCAAGGGATTCTGGCACAGGGCTTACTTTTTGAACAGTTTATCTGGAGCAGAAATTTCCATTTTATCTGATGATGCTATAAAGTGAGATGAGAAAAAAATTTACTCTTGATTTTTCTTTTGGTTTCCTGATTCAAGAAAATGGTGAACCTGCACGAGGGATAAAGAGAATCTAAAAAGGGACAAATGCTTGAAAATTTAGCTCAATGCTAGAAAATAGTTCTAAATATACATATAGTTAAATACACGTCTATCTACAAGCCAGTATATTTTTTTTAATGTATAAAAATCTACATTTACATACATTGCTATCTGCAAGATTCACGTACATGTCTCTCAACAAAGTTCAGGAACACGGGGAATGGCATGCAATACTGAAAGAAGAAAAAGCTGAAGGATGAAACTGCCCAGGGTTCCCCGGGGGCCCATCAGACCTGCATTCCGGGAACACAAACCCAACACACACAGGCTTAGAACTTTGGAGAGGAAATCTGGTTTTTGCAGAAAGAAGCACAACCAGTTTGATCCAGGTCACCTCTCTTGATGCTTTCTGGACTCCCAGGTGCACGTTGTGCTTTGGCAGTGCCGTGAGGATTGCTTTCCAGCCAATATTCTTCCACAACATCCATTTCCTCAGAAACACTGGAAAATGGTCATTGCTTTGGAGCAAAACAACCCTCAAACTTTTTTTATTTAAAAAAAGTGATCTTCATGAAAGCCGGAAATTCAATTGTCTTGACCCAAAGGACCCGATGACACCAAAAGGGCACCACCTCCACCTTATAAGTGGTGCAGAATATGTGTGGCTGGTCCTGTCAAAAGGGGAGCATGAGTAGACCTGAAATCTTTATAGTGGATCACAGTAACTAATTTTTCACTAAATTAGATTTAAACTGTAATTACAGACTCATTTTGCATTTATTTGGAGCAGAAAGTGCTTCTAAATATAAGTTCTGATACACAAGATCATCACAGGAACAGTATGACTAGCAATAATATTTTTTTAAAGACAGCAGACGTGTTCTTTGTGTAATAACAGGGGAACATGCAAAAATAATTTTAGTTCTGCATAAGATATTGAGGAGGTCAAAGCAATCCTTTTTCCTCGCTGTGACTGGGGTGTGGATAGGCATCTGAATGAAAGAAAAACTTCCAGCAGAGACGGTCTTTTTTCCTTTACTCTACTAGATCCACCCAAGAAGGAATATGGAAGAAAAAAGTCTTAACATAGTTGTCACTTTGAAATGTTCCAGTGTTTTAATTAAGGTCCAGAGTCTGGCAAAATTTGTCAAACTTTCCCTTTGAAAATAAGGTGGGTTTGACCTTCAAGAACATTTCCCTGAGTTGTTAACACAGCTCTTACTCAAAGCTGTGTTAAGTAGTGAGGTAGGACGAGGTGTGCTCCGCATCCTTTTGAAGTGGCTGGAAAGACTCTCATGGTCCTCGGAGGGCTTTGACTCAAACTCGTTATTCTAAATTTAGGCTCACTTGTAATTGTCCTTTTTCCTCCACTAACTGCTCCATAACTTTTTCTGTTTGTTTGTTTTTGTAATCATAGGAGACAGAAAGAGCTATTATACTCCTTCTCATGATATTCATGCTTATTCCAGAAAAAACACTTTTTTACCACCTTTTGGTATTTCCATTAGAAGAATGAGAAGAAGATCAGAGGCAAACAAAAGCTGAGGTAAAGCTGCAGATGGGACTCAGCAGCTGATGTAAGAGGAGAGAACATACTCTGAGACAAAGCAGATTAAAGAGAGCAGAGATGATGTAATAAAGTAAAATAGGCCAAAATTCAGGATGTCATTTCCTTGGTTAGGGCATTATTGAAGTCAACAGTCTTGCAGTAGATTTAAACTAGCAAAACCAGGGTCAGGATCTGACTAAGAGTGAGACTGCCACATTAGATGGTTAGTCTAGCCCTAAACTTTGTCTGCTGAGAGGTTTTAAGGACTGATCCCTCTTCGTTTTGTTCATTATTATTCAGTAGTAAGAACTGAGCCAAGAGATTGGGAGCTGGTGAAATCTGCGGGATCTAATGGGACCATTTTTGTGGGAATGGCTGCTATTCCTGGAGCTTTCCTTTCTTAACAAACGTTCTCTTTTAAGAATAATGCTTGAAAAAGCCTGATGCCCTAAGAAACAAGCTGATCTTGGGTCTCCCCTTAATGCAACTTTAAAAGTGAAATCTGCATTCCTCAGTGTGAGGACAGGAGTCCAGTCCAGGTGGGGAACATGATCTGGCAGCTCAAAGCTGCAGGTGAAGGCTTTAGTGCTTGGCTGCACTTGCACCACTATGGCCAGTGCTCTGTATGAGGAAAAAACTCCATGGGCTTGGCATATACAGGAGGGGAGAAAGCCACAGTGGCTGGAGATTCCTCAGATAAACCCACATTGCCTACAAAGGAAAAGCCTTTGGCATCGTAGATAATATTTGAGATTAATTAACAGTTTGTTTTATGAAGCTGCAGCCAGACATCTTTAATCCAAACACCTTTGTAGAGCACATTTATATGCAGAGCTGTGGGCGATTACCAAAAGTACTGCTCCATAATAAGAAAACAAAACTCATTTATGAAATAATATACATGTATTAATACATGAAAACAAAGAATAATATACACGTAGATATAACATAAAAATAACTGAACAAGCCAGACACTTTTGACAAAGATCTCCTGGACACTTAAAAAGCACAATAAACATCTGTTTTATTTCTGAATGCCAAACCTTAAAAAAAACACTCTCTTGTTAAAAGTCCAGCTCCTTATTTTAATTAAATTACCAGGGGTTTATAAAATATCATTCTTTTGTGAAACTACAGTAAACAGGAGAGATCCAAACCCCGGTAAATTGAGAATGCAGGCTTCAGCTGTCAGGATATCATTGGGAAGCTTCAAGCTGCTCTGTTGGTGTGCATTGGTGCAGTGACAGATGTATATTGACCACTTGAAGGAAAAGTGAATGAGTTTAGAAGAACAAGTAGAATTGCTAAACAACTTATGTTTAAACACAGGAGGAAAAAGGGACAATGGAGAAGGAAAAATAGAGGAGTTTCAGTGGAGGGTATCTTATTTTGTTTTATTATTCTTATTATGCCTTTACTGGAACACACTAGAATAAATGCTCTGGGCTGTTAAATAACACCATTCAGCACAGAACGGATTAAATTCAGTCAGAACATCTTTTCTGATCCTTTGATTACATATGAACAATGTTTGTGACTGTCTCCCTTTTTTGGCAGAAAACACCAAAACATACCACGACATTGCTGCATAACATGGAAAACCTTGTCTTTCTTGTATAGATGTACATAGATACATATATCAAATTAAACAGTAATACTATAAATTAACAATGAAAGAAATGTAGAAATATGACAAAGAAATCTAGGGACATATAAGTTGCTAAGAAAATTAAGACGTCTTTTTCAGGAGTATATTGTCTCCCTTGTACTTCTCTAAGACGGTATGAACAGATTACAAGAATTGTTTAAAACAGCAGTGTTATTAATACTATAGGTAAGACAGAAATTATATATATTGTGTAGACACATGCAGACACACACACACTCTCTACTGTTTAGTATTTGAAGACAAAAAGGATGATACAATCAATGGCCCAAAGATAATAAACTCCCTTGCATCACATTGTCTGAGAAGTCACTGTTAAAATCCTTCTATTAGAGATTAATATTTTTATATCAAAGAGTCCACGCACTATAAATCCAAAGGTTGTTAGGGAACAGTAGAAATATGCAATGCTGCCAGAAGCCAGAGTGAGGAAGCAGAAGGATCACAGTAATTACAGGTCAGTTATGCTGGCATCATTCCTAAGCAAAATAATGGAACAGCTGATAAGCGCTTCAATTAGTATAAAATTTAAGGATGACAGTATAACTGGTGCCAGTCAAGATGCCGATATGGAAAGATGAGTCTTGCCAAACATTTTGTTGAAGGCAACCACACAGGTGTAAGACTTGCATAAGACATTTGGCTTAGTCCCTCTGTATAGCCTGATTAAAGGACTGGCACTGAGAAAAGCAGGTTATACGGGCACAGCGGCAAACGAGGGCAGCACCAGCACGAAGGAGGACGTTCAGCTTCCCGCCTGACGCTGCTCCTGTGTGAAACCAGGCCAACCAGCACCAGGTAGAGACACAGGAAAGGAGCCCAGGAACAGTCTGTCATCAGAGGCCACGGCAAGGAAACAGCAACAGGAAATCCTGAACGCAGTGGCAAAGCCCCCCTAACTTCAATAACCAGAGTTTTTCACATAAAGCTTGTAAAGAATCCAAAACCTAGGAAAATTCTGCAGAGCTTAAAGTAGAACATGTATTATGAGACACATACTTAAAATCTGGATGGAGATCAGAGTGTCCAAAATATTTGAGGTTCAGTCCAGAGTAATGGACAGGTTCAATTCCATTGCAGAGAGAGCATTTGGGGGATTTGTGGCAAAATATATAGACTGATTCCTGAAAGTTGCAACAGGAGAACTGAATCATAGTGCATTCCAAGCCCTACTAAACAACTAAGTCTAGTCCCAACAGATTTTGTGTACGTTCATCACAACACAGATGCTTTCATGTCTCACGTCTCTTGGGAACACCATGTGTTTTGTCTGTTTTGTTTCTTAACGATTTGCAAACTTTTAAAACTTGGCTGTGTTGCTACTTTGCTTGTGGGTTCAAGAAAAGACAAGAATCCATAAACCTTTGATCCACATGCTGCAGATGTACTAGGAAAAAAAGAGAAGAAAAGAAAAGAAAACACAGTGCTGTCAACAGGAAGATATAAGGATTGGTTTGTATGAATGGGGATAATTAGTTGAAATGCTACATGGGAACTGTTTTGGTTTTTTCTCTCTGGAAAATATATACATTTGTGAGAACAGTTTTTATGCAAAGTGTTTTAGAGAACATTTTATATCATATTAAAACCCAAAGATACTTCTTCTGGTCTCACCACAAAACAAAGAAAGGATGTTGAGTTTCACAGTTAGCTGCAGAAAATAAAATTGTCATTAATGTTTTTATTAGCTATAGATTTAATAATCTAAAAGACTATTAGATCTCTTTACAACTACATTTTTAAGTATCACGTTTCAGAAAGTATGGGTTGGGAGTTTTGTACATCTCACTTTAAGGAGCTCAGCCTGCTAACAAGAGAAAAAGGAAATTTTTCTCTTTCTTTCAGGGGCTTGTCTACCTTGCTAAAGAGGTTTATCCAGCAGAACATGCTGCTGTGGGACAGAGCTGCTTACCTGGCTGGTCCAGCTCCAAGGCAGTAAATGGCTGTCTGGAGATGGCAATTTTCCTTCTCCTCATCAGATGGCTGTGAATTTAATCCTAAATAACAGCTGGGCTCCTGGTTCAAGCCAATTGTCTTGGCTCCCTCTATAGCCCAGGAAAGAAATAGGTGCTTCTGAATGGCGACTGGTCCCGTGAATGCCAGCAGTCTGTCTTTGCTGGAGCGACACGTCTTGATCCCCAGTGGCTCTGGAGGGATCCTTGATGAGCAGCTCAGACTGGAACTCAAACCTCCAACAGCCAACACCGGGTGAGGTGAATTATATTGAGTGGTACCACTGATTAATATATTTAAAGCCAAAATACAACTGTGCCCATTAATTTAGCCACATGGGTCAGGTTTCAAACATCCAGATAAGCACTGGAGATTTGACTCAGGCTTTATAAATATCCATTTCATATTTGAGTCAAATGTAGCTATAAACTGAAATGTGAGAACCTTATATATATTTGGGAAGAGTGTTATGAAAATCGCTAGCTGAGAGGGCAAAATGAGGGGGGTGCTTCACAGCTTTCCCTTGGCTCAAGGGAGGCATGGAGCAAGCTTGCATTTTGCCTCCAACCCTCTCCAAGAAAATGGGAGGATGGTTGTTCTCAGTTTTTTAGCTTTGGTACAGGGTCTATGCAAGCTATGATTCAAAAGTGATTGTGATAATTGCTGTAACTACAAAGTTAATGCATGCAACGTTAATTTTGTTCACAGAGAGCTGTGCCAGTAATGGCACCATCCATCATTTTCTGTTAAAACAGGAACAGGTGTTAATCTCCACTCAGCAATGGGTGCAATGTGAGTGAGCAATAAGCAAAGTGCCAAAAAAGAAAAACCACTGTCAAAGCTCTCTGTCACAGAAAAACAATTTCTAGCAGTATCTCTGTAATTGGACTCAACTAAAGAGTGAAAAATGATTTGACTTTTCAGTGACAGGGATTGTTAATGAACTCAATTTTTCTCTTCCACCTTGATTAGCTTTCTGTAGGAAGATCCATTTTAGCTCTGTACAATGTAGCTTATGGTAATAGACATCCAGCTGCTGCAATCTTGTCAGTACTCCCACTTGCAGAAAAGTAATTTTTTTTTCCTAGATAGGCTGCTAAACTATTACCTGGTTTTCAAACATAATGGAAAACTGCAGAATAGAATTTAAATAGGACTTCAACAACAATTTTGGTATTTTTCTCTAGTTTAAACAGCAACTTTATAAGATTTTTAAATGCTTTGCACATCGTGTCCTCCCAGGCACAAAATCTATCCTCCCAGGGTTCTGGATATTCCCGGATACCCTTGGCACTGCAGTGTTGAGTCTGCTCAGTTCCATGCAATGCTACCTTCCAGAGCAAGAGCATCTCCAAGGGTTGGCTGTGCAAACTGGTTTGTTCAGTAGCACTCCATTTATCAGCACGGCTCATTCTCAGCAGGTAGCAAAGTGTTTCCAATAAGCAATCAGAGCAGTACTGCACTTTTAGTTACACTCAGTATTTACTGAGACACTTCCAAAGGCCATGCCAGGGGAATCTGCATGGTTTGGCTTGAGTAAAGGAGTACGTTTGGGCTGCCCAATGCTCACGCCTGTTTCACCAAAGGCATGTCCGTATCTTTTTGATTAAAAGCAGCCCATGATCCTGTCCTTGTCTGTCCTATGGCACAGACTGCAACAGCATTTGGGAAAGAACAAGGTCATTTGGGAAATGTAAGAAAGAAAAAAGGAAGTGTTGAGATGGAAATACATTTTTGGAACATAAGTGAGCTGATAACTAAACCCAGTTCTCTGAATTCGAATTAATGCTAAAGTAGTGCTACCCAGGGATTGTCTTCAGCACTGGGAATACAATCTGATATATTATTAATAATGAACCTATTGATATCCAAAATGTATGTTCTACATTATTCAAATACTGAGACTTATGAGTGTTGAGAAATAGAGCCAGTTTCGAAATGCCGGTTAAACCCAACCTGTGTGTAGTATCCTGCTGGAATGATGTGGCTCCTTTGGCTTCAGGGAAGCAGTGCCTGCAATGGGACAGGTGGCATGTCTGACCTTCACGCATGGTGTCCCCTCGATTTCACTGGATTTGGGATCAGCTGCAGAGAGGACGAGGATTCAGGTGGTGGATCGGCCTCATTTGAAAACTCAGGCTTTGAGAAAGAACAGCAGATAAGAAGCACCCCTAGAAAATTTAGCAGGAAATGAAATATTTTGCAACGCAGTGAAAAAAAAGTGCATAGGTTATGTCTTTCATATGAGTATAATCAGATATTTTAGATATTCCTTCACCTTTCTAGCTGATCCTTACAAATTACTCAGTGAGTAAAAGCTTTCCCAAGTGATCCTGTTTTGGTTTGTTTCGATTTTATAAATAATTTATTTATTTTTCAAAAGAACTCTGAATTGAAAAATCAACACACATCTTTCATTTGTCATGCATTTAATTTAAAATCTGATGTTAGTACTGGAGATTTCAAAAGGAGAATTTAAAAAGTTTTTCATTTTATTTGAGAAAATCATTAAATGCAAAATCTGATGCAGATAATGGCCTTGGTGCTGACAAACAGACAAAGCCCAGGAAATATAAATGCAAATTCCACATTCCTTGTCAAGAAAAGAAACCGAAAAGAAAAGATAAGACTGGGTCATTGTCCATTTTTTCCTAATGCTCTTTTAATAAAAATGCCCTTTTGCCAGGTAGGAGAAGGTAGCATAATATGCTACCACTCTAAATGCACTCTTCATAATTATTGTTAGTAAAAAAGTTGCAACTTTTGCAAATTGCAAATGCCTGCAACTTTATGTTCCACAATTTGCATATTTTTAGTATGTCTTTCAGCTGCTGAATTTATTCTTCTAATTATTATTTCTTTTTAAATAATAGGCTTCTAAGCACAGGTACATTAAATAAAAGAAATTGTATGTGGACTGTGAGCTCCCATCATACAAAATGTTCCTATCCCTCTGGCTTTAGAGATAACTTTCCTTTCTACTCTGCTTCAGTAATTAGTTTTCCTGAATATATTACATATCATTGCACAAATTTGTGGGGAGCATTTGTTGCATGAAACACAGAAAACACATACAGAGCACTGCAGGACTGACAGAACTGCATAGCCCAGTGTAAAAACCAAGCACTACCGTAATTTTTTTAGGATTATGAAGCTTTTCGACTCATCTATGTTTCAATGCTGTCTTTGTTTTGTACTGCTTTTTAAGTCATCTTTAAATTATAAAGAATTAAACATAAGTTGTGTATTTCTTTATGCTGTTGTGGCTTAGCTCCTCAAATGTGTAGTTCTAATCCAACAACTACAACAGCACTGACTATCCTTTATACAGTCTTAGGATACAAATGCAATTTTAGTTCATCTCCTCTGTTACCATTTGCAGCTCTTTGGTGAACCTGAAACTTATAAAATTAATGATAACATTCTCTGCATTATACTCTGATTAATTATCACATGCACATGCTCTGGACTTGAAGCCATTTTTTCATTTTATTTTGATCACTGCAGCATTTTTTTTGTCAGAGTGAATTTTAAAATTTGAGCCGGCAGCAGCCTGGTGCCACTGGCTGTTTGTGGCAGCATGTGAGAGCACAGCTGCCCACAGGGGGGTAATGGGCTGTGGAGCCCCACATGGAAACTTGGCCCTAAATTAGTGTTGTAAAAAAGAAATCAATAAAGTGTGAGAGAATTACAGAGAATTTTGTGATATGAATAAGAAGAAGGTCACTAGATATGAAAATCTGGGGTGGGAAATGGAGTAATTTTGAGAACCCTTATTGATATAAGTCAATTATGTTCAAAAAAATAATCTTTTGGAGTCAAATGATGACCCCACAGAAATCCATACTAACTCTTCCAGCTTTATGTGAGGCCTGGATTTCATCTTCAACAGCCAGGAATACCCTACAGCAAATATTTTCATCTGTGAAGACAAAAGGAAAAAACAATTCCAGTATTCCTAACATATAGAGTCAATGGATTAATGACATTACATTATTCAAAATATAATTAAATCCTGCACTTTTATTTTTAGAAATAGTGCAATCATGTGTTTATATGTGGAGCTAAGGCAGTTCTTCCATATTTTTCTTTCTTTAAACGTTGCATGATGATGTCAGCTAACGCTGCATCATTTCTCAGGGATTTTGTGCAGGATCTTAATGTTTACACTAACAACGTAATTTAAGAAAGTATATTATGTAAATCCTTGCATCTCCTAGGGTCTAGGAATGAAATGTAATGCTAATTTGATTTCTTAATTTGTTCTCTCTCCCCAGAAACACACAATTACTGCTTTTGAAAGACTTTTTTCTTTTTCCATCACGCTAGGACTAAATTGAAAGCTGAGTCGGCAGCAAAGCCTGGGCTGGGAACATAGAAGAGCTCTGCTACTCAGGCTCTTACAGCCAGAACACCGAGTGCAGGGAGATCTATTCCTCAAAACGGAATGTTCATTATCGCTCTCTTTTTTTTTCTTTTTTCTTAAAGCAAGAAGTGGAAACAAAATAAGTCTTCTTGAAATTCCGTAACAGTAATCTAAAAGTGAAATGTGAGCTGAAAATAATGTGCCTCTGTGTGTGTGCCTAGAAGAGAGAGAGGCCTTGTAGCTCTGTGCGTGTCTGTCTGCAGGAGGGAAGGAGGGAGGTTGTGCGTCTGTGTACAGTAGTGTAGAAATAGTTCATCAAATGAGTGGTTTCCTGTCCTGATCTGTAGATTTTCTTTCTTCCATGAAAGGAAATGGAGATAATTGATCTGACTTCCATCAGCACATAAAAGAGATTGTCGGCAATTTGTTTTCTGAAGGGCTACTTAAATACATGGTGATGTGGCGAGCAGGGAAGATCACCCACGAACTCTGCAGCAGTCCCAGATGCCTGGTGGGCACACCCAGAGGACCAATACATTCCGTCATTTGCAAAGTATGACTTTCCTTTCTTTCCCTCTCTCTTTCTCCCTCTTTCTTCTCCTTTAAGGATACACGGTGTCCCTCCAGGTTCTGCAGTCTGGGTTTGATTAAATAATTATAAACTTCAAGCAGCAGATCTATCATTTACATTCCTGAACATGCCAATATGTGCCTTTTGTGGGAATGCCAACCAATACCAAAGCTTCAGTCATTATTGTCATTGAAAATACAGTGGTTCAATGTTTGTGCTATTTCCTGGATTTTGGCAATATAATGTTGCCCAGCAATTTTCTGTTAGTGCCAACAACACTAAAGAACTTCATAATAAATCCTTTCTATATTTACTCAGTCCACCACTGTGTCACTGAAATTAGCATTTTACGATCTTATGCTCCAAGGAACCTATTTTCTCTCTTTTAACTCCATGCTATTATGAATCCCAACAGAAAATCCTTCAAAGCATGGTTTGCTTCAGCTTTTCTGTATAAAGATTGCTGTCAGTCATGTTTGTTTTCTGAAAAGATGTAGAGCTTGAAGCTTCATGGTACATGATAGCAAAGATAAACCAAACTAACAAACAAGACAGAGTGTTTAGAGATGTTACAGAAATTGCTTTAAAATGTCAGATGTCTTCACGCAGCTTTAAGTGCAGAAGACAAAATTAACAGAAAAAGTTATCAAAAAAGTAACAAGAGCAGATCTTTCCCTGAGGTCCAGATGAGCCAACTCTGCTCGTGTGAGTGACAGGCAAAGTGAAGACAGAGGGTTTGACTTCTCCGAATGAAAATATCATGGTAATGGAAGAAAACAATAACCAGTGTAGGGGCCTTAGCAAAGGAGTGTTCTCAGGGATACTCCAGCCAATGCTTCATGGAAACCGTGGGACCACTGGGGCTGAAATACTGTTGTAACCAGGTAATTCAGCCCTTTGCTTACAATGGTGTGGGAGAGAAAAAAACCCAGTGCCTTTTGCACTGAAATCCTCAGAGAGACTTCCCTGTGAACCCTGAGTTTGGAGTCCTGTCTAGGTGGCCAATATGGGACCAAATTCCATTCATTTGTTTGGTCCAAGCAGAGGAACAGCCAGTATTAAAAGGATTGAGGGGACAATGAGAAACAAGGATTTTCTAGGAAAAGGAAGAACAGGTTTGATTAGAAGGGAGAGAGAGCAGAGGGAAATAGTTTTTGCCTTTGCAGCGAGGGAAGTGAAAGCAATGCTTTCTGGAAAGAGGTGGATGTCTGGAGAAGAGGAGGCTTGGGAAGAAGCACACCAAGTGACTCACTGTAGTTGTATTTTTTGTCACTGGAATAGAGGGAGGTTGGAATTTTTTGACTAATGAGAAGTGCATCATTGCTATCCTCTCATAACCCCAAAAAGCTCAAAAGATTTTGCTGCATATTCTGTCATGCAGCAAATCCACCAGAAAATCCCTCATGCTGCAGAGTGGGTTATTTTGGAAATGTGCACGTGTGTGTGCGTGGCCACAAGGCCGGGGAGGAAACTGCTCTGTAATCTCAGCCCTGGCGGCAAAGGCGGCTCCCACAGCCCCGAGTGATGTGGGTGCACACCAGCTGAGTTACAAGCTCCCACAGGCACAACCCCTGGTTAGGAATATCCATGGCAGAAGCCATTTAACCCCTCCAGTCCTGGCCCCTCGCAGCAGGACAAGTGCCATGGCTGCACCAGCGAGACCCTGTGTTGGGTCACCGGGACTGGAGAGGCTCTGTGGGATCTGCTCGAGCAGTTTCATTAATCACAGGACATTTTTAATAACAAGGATACCTCTGAGGAAAAGAAGAAACTGCATGGCAAAAAGAGAGTATCTGACAAAATAAAAATAAGGTTATTTGTCTCAGCAGCTCCAGCCCCTGCAGCCCTTCCCTCTCCATCTCTCGGGGTGAGTCCCAGGGGTTTCAGTGGTACAGCAGCCACCCGAGGACACTCTCACTGCTCCGGCAAAGTGGAGCTCTGGGTAGCACAGGAATGGGAATAGGTGATTCCAAGAAGCTCCTAAAGCTGGAAACAACCTGATCTTCACGTCAGACTGGGAGAAATTTTGTAAGCAACTTCCAGGCATAATCTGCGTTTTGCTCCCCATGAAGCAGGCTACAAAGCAGAACTTTCTTACAGTGAGATGGACACTCTTGCACTGAGCCACCTGTTAATCTGCTGTTTGTTAAGTGTGATAATGGGAGAGGCACATTTCATTACAGAGGGAAAATATTTCAGCTGGTTGAATTGTTAAGGCAGGCACCCCATCTTTTCCCCTGTTTTAGAGTTTTGTCTTATTTGCGTGGCAGTAGTTTTATAACTTTGGTTTAAGGTGCCCAAGGTGTGTAAGGGTGTGTAATAAACACAGAAATGTTCTTGCCATGCTGCTTGCACAGCTGGCTGGCTGTGTAGGTCTAAATGTCAAATGTCACACATGCATTAGGTGAAAACATGGGACCAGGTATACAAAAGCACCTAGTTTCTGCCTCTGCTGGGTCCTCTTCCCATGGTAGAAGCCTTCAAACTTCCAGAAACTCCAGGAACTCAGCACACAAAGCAGTAAAATAAAAATAAAAAGAATCCAAAGGTAACCAAAATCACTCTGTTTTTCTGTTTCTGCTTTTTTCTACTTTAGATGCGCTGTTCAAATTCTTTCCTGGGTTAAATCTGTTGCGCTCAGTGTGTCACTGCTGGAATTTACATGGAAAGATGTTTCTGTTACCGCTATAAAACACATCAGTCTCTGGAATACAGGAATCTCTTCTGGCGCAGCGCTCTGTTGTGGCTGAGTCGTGTTGGCTCCTTCCTGTCAGCCCTGGACACAGGTACTGAAAGCTGGGACGTGGGGATGGGAAGTCAGGACACAGGCTGGCACACCTGGTTAGGGGCAGCCTGGGTGAACGGGCTGGGGCAATTTCCAGCCCATTGGAGCGAGTCCCCTGAGTTACACCATGAGCCATTTTAAGAGTTTAAACAGTCAGACTGAGCCCTAATTCTGTAAGCTTGTGGTGTGACCAGAAACCACCTCCCTTTCTGCTCCTGATTTTCCTCAGTAGTAAGGAAAACTGAGTTACAAGAACAATATTTCACCAACGATTTCTTCTAAAAGTATTCTAATAAAAACATCCTGAAACTAGTATTCATCTACTTCCTTTTCTAAGACTTTTTTTTGTTCTGAGTTTTTAGGTGGTTGTTTAAAAAAGTGTTTTTAATCTTAAATTAAAGGGCACAAAACAGTAAAAATTATTACTAAAAAAAAAAAGTTTTGCCATCTAACTTATGATCAAATTACTACTCAATTAGTTACTGAAGTTACAGTAGTCCTTCCCTTAATTTGTTACTAATGACAGGGAAAACATCTATAAAGCAGGTTCTGGATTTATAAAAATCTGAATATAAGCAACCAGAAAAATAAAAATGTATGGAGACTTTTCATATCCTCTGAGATAATGGGGAATACAGCAGATATCAACATTGCTTTAATTTATTTTGTCTGTTTACATCTGTGTGCACTGCAGTGTTGGCTTGTTGTGATGCTGGATTTGTTATTTTATACTTCAATGTATGAAGGTCACTTCTCTACTGATGTTTTCACTTACAGGACTTCATTTGTTTCACAAACCACTACTGCAAGGATAAGAGAAAGTTCTTTGAAAGATATGAAATCCCTATGAAATGAGTGTGGCAGTGACTATTCTCACACTGTCACCACTGGGAGATAATTTCCTTGGGATGGTTTTGGCCACTGCTCCTGGACTGACATTTTAGGTAGAGTGGCAACAATACAGGTTGAATTGTACCAAAAGACCTTTGTTAACAGTGTGCAAATGCACTTTTAAGTGAGGTTGTCCTTCCATCACGTTTGGCAATACTCAATCTTCCTAAACACAAAGCAAAGCAACATTAAACAGGATGCTTTTTCCTAGGGTCTGGCAGCACTCTGCTTGACATAGGAATTACTTCTGCCATGATCATCATTAAATATCTGTTGCTGCAAGCAAAAAATTACATTGTGCAAACCAAATAAAACTAAAACAAGCCCTTTTGATCCCTTAGAGTTCCAAATTCATATACTCACGCTTCAAGGACGAACATTACAGTGAACTTCAGTAAGAAAGCCATCAGTTGATGGTACTACTTGCCAAAGACCTCTCTCCTCATGACAGCAGAGAGCTTTCTGAATGCATAGTCAGGATCTCTACAGAAATGGCTTGCACGGCATGTCACAGAAGAGATATTTTTGAGACAAAGTTCTCAAACGTGCAGCCTTTCCAGCTGGCATGGAAGGAAAAATTTCCCCCTAACTCCCAGTGAGGAGGCTGGTTCGTGCCACTGCCAAAGGCAGATATTGGGGAGCCTGGTCTGCCTGACTTGCTGGCAGTGACTAATTTCCAGCAAGCCCCAAACATTTCTCAAGCCATATGACTCCTGAAGGTCCCTGCAGGTGATCAGGGCAAGCAGCACCTGCCCGTGATCCCCGAGGGAAGCGGAGCGCGGTGCCAGCACATTTTGGCAAGAAGGAGCTGACAGTGACCCTGCACCAGTCCAGCTGGGGAGGAGGGAGCACGGCCCTCCAGCAGGCAGGAATGTAGGCAGGCAAGGCTGGAACACAGTGTGTTCCAGTAATTTGGGATGACAGGGGAGACATTGCAGGTTATTCTATCTAGCGCACATTGGAGCTTTGTTTTGTCTAACTCGAGCGATATTCTGGGGCTCAGTACTCTCGCCCCAAAGCCTGGGAGGAAGCGTGGGGGGAGAAGAAAAGGTAGCAAGGAGGAACAAAACCACTACTATATTCACACTGGCCCAACACAGAGACCAGGCCACATTTGGGACTGATTTAGAAAACTATTTGGCAGCATCTGTGGAAAAATGGAAGATCAAATGATACCTTTCTCTAATCTAGGTGATTTCTGCAAGTTGAATACGAAGCATCCCACTCAGCCACAGTAATAGCTGCTCTACTGCTGAGCTCAGATTGTCTCCATTTGATGTGTATGCGTGTGGATGTATACATCCATATCTAATACTTATCATTTGGGCCTCAAAAAAGGCCCTTATCAGTAGGGCCTCAAAAATTTTACCGTTGAGATGGAAATCCTGTCTAGAATAATGTGAGCCAGTAGCCATATGGCCATTTTAGTTACTGTTGGAGGCCCATCAGTTGCAGCAGAGTGGAATCACTCTCCTCGTAAGGACCTGAAAAACAGTTGGGTTAGAATAGGGATATCAGCCTTGACACCTGAGTTAGAGGTAAAGCATCACGAAGGTCTTCTGCAGAACTGAGCAGAAGAACATCAAGGAAGAGACAACCCTCTGAGATCATTCCTCAAAGACCATTCCTCCCTCATGTTGTGATGACTTCCAGTAAGTGAATATTCTCAACGACAATTGTTCTGATATGAAAAGAACACAGAACAGAGAGGTACTGCTGTCCAGTACAGGACAGAGCTGTAGCCTGTGTGTTTTTATTAGAGCTGAGAGTTTAAGAAAAGAGCCCTGTAATGTGCATGTCCCCCTGGTGAGTTTATGCATGCTCCCACAGCTCTAATAAAAACATACGATGAAGGTAAATTAGGGCAGACGACTGCTTCTGTCAACACTGAGCAAACAGCATCTTTACGGTTTATGTGTGACCTAGAATTCAAGAATGCAGACTTTGTTTTTCATTGATGGGCTTGTTAAAGAAAATTCTTTGGTAGTTCCAGAGGAAAAAGAAATTATATAGAAATGTGAAGAGATTAAAGCAAAGAAAGAACCTTGACATCAGACGGGAGCTTGTTTGATTAGGTCACTCTATAGACGAGAAATAATTAAAAATAAAGAAGACAGATGGAGGATGTCAGGTGCTTAAAACAACATCTTGAGTCTAGTGTGTCCCGTGCTAGTGTTCATGTGAGCCAAGGCTTCAGGCTTCACAGATGTCGAACGTGTCTCTTGGCTGAGGGTCTCAGCGGGATGAGGAGAGGCACCAGAGTTTGGTGCGAGCAGAACGGAGCTTGTACAAGTCTGACAGTAGTGAAGAACATTTGCTGCTGTTAACAAGCAGAGAAGGAGCTTTGCTGACACTGTTCTGGGGCAGGCAGACCAGCTCGTCTCTAGTCTGGTTCCCTTTTGCTCCTCACCTGCTGCCGATTGCTCAGTCTGCCTGTGCATTAATGAAGTGGTTATTTGCCTTAAGGAGCAACTTGTTGGGTTCCCAGGGGAGCTGCTCCCGCCTGCCTGGTGGCTGCGGTGCCGCTGCCAGCAGCCGGGCAGGTGGTGGCAGATCAAAAAGAAAAACTCCCACAGAGCTTCTGGGGATTTCCTCACTAATATGCTGATACATACATTAGCTGACTGACTGACACTGCCTAAATATTTGTCCTTTCCTGCTATGTTTGGCCGTGATTTTACAGCAACTTTGGTGGTTTGTGATTTAGCCCACTTTATGCATGAGCTGCTTTGACTTTTGCTTGCTGCCCATCTGCTAACCACCACTGCAGGATTACAGGGGTTGACATCAGGCCATTTCATCTGAGTTTTCTCTTTCTCAGTGAGAAACAAATGAGTTTTCACCTCCCACCTGAGTGCTGCAGCCAGTAACAGAACATTAATGGACTTTGACAGAAACTAAGGATGTCTGCACACTTATATTTACCTTGCACAACACTATATATTAGTCCAGAAGCAGGAAGGAGTTTTCAGTGTCTGCACATCTCTACAGAAGGTATTTGCATGTTTGCTAAATTCCTACTGAACACGGAAGCCTGGAAATGACACAAATAAGCTACTGTTTCCCAGCCAGCACCAGGTTCAGATACAGCCAGAGACGAGGGCTGCTCCATAAAAGACAAAGATAGAGCAAGACTGTTGGAGGGAAATGAACCAGAAATATGTGTCTTTCCACTGTAGTCACCTAAACACTTGATGCTTAACCAGGAAAGGCAGACAGGTACTGTGAGTGCTCAGGTGATCCTGGAAATACACATAATTTAAGTATCTTCCCCAATCTCCATTTGTCCTCCTACATAGAAGGAAACAGGTAACTTCCTTTTTCTAAAAAGTAAACTCAATTGGATCATGCATGGTCTTTAACTGCAGTGAAAAATACAGATGGTTTAGGAATTCAATTATTTTTAAGTTCTCTAATAAAGCTAGAACAGCTGGTTGCCAGATCCTCAGAGTGCTTCAACTTTGTCAGGAGCATCCAGCATATTTTAAAACCATCTCTTGACCCTACAGAGGTCAATGTTTCTCCTGGCAGCCCACTAGTTATTTTTTAAGTGTCTTGATTTTTTTTCTGTGGCGTAATGCAATTTTACTCATTATCACTACAGATGTCAGACCAAGACTAGCAAGATTACAGCAGTAGCTGGAGCATATGGTTGAGTCATATGAATAATAATCATAAATCCTTTTTGACATTGGCCCATTATTACATCCTGATCATGTCCCCTTGGAATCTCTTGTTTGGTGTAATGTTTAAGTCATTATAAGGTATCTCTGGAGGTCTAGATTTATAGAGCTCTCTATTGGAGAAACGCAGTATTAGCAGTATGTTTATACAAACATAAAACACGTGAATATTATATACCAATATATCTACCTGTAATGCTTATGGAGACATACAGGAGAAGCAATTAACGATTGGCAGTCACTAAAAGAAATATTTCTGATGACATCTTACAATCACAGTGTAAGTCAGGATGACAGGAATGTTGCCTGAACTGATGCTGTTAAAAAAGAAAACAAAGTAGATGCGTATAAAGAAAAGCAGCTTCTTGCACTCTCCACCTCAGATGTAACAGAGATACTCTAAAACTGAGACTTTTTGATCAGGAAAGAGCCAGTCTTCCCTGAGATACCATGTAATGCCAGTCCAAATACTTGCAGGCTAAATCCAACACAAATGTGTTGAGTGAGCATCAACAGTAGCACCATTGACTTAAACATGTTGGAAATTACTTCACTTTTGGTAAAGGCCATTTCCCCAGTCAGGGCAGATTTCTTTTTGCCAATGCCCTCCACCCACCTGTCCCTTCTATATCTGAAAGCCCCTGGTAGCTGAGCCTGCCTCAGCCAGTGTTGGGGGTGATGCACAGCCCGCCTAGGGAGGTGCTCCCTTTCTGCTCTCCTTCCCACAGCCTCTCTTCCACCCCTTTTGCCCTGCTCTTCTTGCTGTTCTGTTTCTAAAGAAGGAGAATATTTACAGGAAATTCGTATTGTTCCAGAATTACTCAGCCTCGTTTTACAGTGTTTCCTCCTTTTTTTCTCTTAAGCCCCTATTCTGAGTGCACCAGCAGGAACACTCATTTATTTTATGCTGCACCCCAAACACACGTTACCCCAAGATTTTATGCAGACTGGCAATTTTCTCCATAAAAGACACCAGTGGCTAAAACCCAACTGCCTCCCAGGACAGGCATGTGCTGCCTGTGCTCAACACACACCTGCACC
The DNA here is from genome assembly GCA_013397755.1 of Cnemophilus loriae. Taxonomy (NCBI): domain Eukaryota; kingdom Metazoa; phylum Chordata; class Aves; order Passeriformes; family Corvidae; genus Cnemophilus; species Cnemophilus loriae. The sequence goes on along the minus strand of VZTF01009188.1, from coordinate 523,494 downwards.
CACCCTGCACAGGCCAGGGGGAAGCACTGCACAAACGGGCCGGGTCTGCTCTGCAGATGGAGCCTGATGAGAGGGTGGCCTCGCAAGTGGGAGAGGGAGCCTACATCTTGATTGAGAGGGTTTTAGTTGGAAAGGACCCCATTTTGTTTCAAGTACAAAAGTAATAAACAGAATAAAATTAATCTAAACATGAAAATACGATAAAGGTCAGTCTCCAGGTCTGTCTAGCTGTCCTGACCTTGACTGGAAGATAAACCAACTTTGTACAGTTGTGGTCATTAAACACAACTCGGCAAAGACCTGAAAGCTTAAAATGATTCAATATTTCTGTTATTCATATTTCTGCTGAAAATCAGCCTTGCTCTTGAATTAAATGTAGGACTGTTGTGGGTTTTTTTCTTTTTTCTTGGTAAATGGAATACTTATTGGGAATTGTTTCCCAAGAGTCCACATGCACCATTTGTGTTTCTTGCAAATAAGTGAAATATTTAACCATTTGCCAATTAACAGGGCTTTTGGAAGTGCCTTCTATTTGAAGAAAAGAAGCAGATTGTAATACACAGGAGTTATCCAAGAGGATACTCTAGACAGATGCACCAGAGATGACATCTGTCTTGTCATCAGTAAAAATGATACAGAGCATATTGCTAAGTTATTCAGCAATTTCCAAAGAATCCTCTTTAATGCACAATAAGAAACAGATCTTGGTTGTCTTTTCATGGATGTCAGACTTAAACAAAAACACAGAACGCACTTGCAAGCATTGGTGTGAAAGGGGACTTTCAAGTACAGGCCTATTAACTGAAACATTCTGCTATAAGATATCAAAAGACTGCCTATTTGCCACAAACTGCACAAAGTTACACTCATTTTTCTTAGTGGCAGTAAGTGGTTTTAATGCGAGTAATGGAATTTAAAACCAGAAAGTCCTTACTACAATTCAGAGTGCCCTTTGTCCTTTGATAATGAACACCATATTAGTGTCTTGAAGAAAACCCAAAACCTTAAAACAGGATATGTTGTTTCAGCATTTAGAAGCAAGTGACCAAAACTTTACTACTGAAAGTTGATTGCATTTAATTGCATATAGACAAAACTCTAAAACCAAGTTCCAATCTCTCAGTTGTGCCAGCAGTAAGAGTAAAATGAAGATGGACAAACACATAATAAATTACAAAAATATGCCAAAAAGTGACTACCTTTGTACAAAAAATCCTGTGATATTTGGTAGAAAATTATCATTTTTGCTGCATTTAAAAAGGATAATAGAGAAAGGAGGGAAAGGTGAGGCCAGGCAAAGCAAGGGAGTATAATGCCCAAAATGCATCCATGGGGCTGCTGGAACCAAATGTGTTCCAATTTTAATTACTCTCACCACAAAACTTACTTGGTCCTGGTTAGAAAAATGAAAGCAAAAACCTTAAAATTAAAAAAAATATTTCAGCTACAAATGCTGATCAGGGAAATTCCAGTTTTGGCACAGGTAAAATTGATTATCATAGTAAAATAGAGCAGTATTCATTTATACAGCACGTATGGTGTTCAATAAAATCTAAAAAGCTTTTATGCCTAAAAATTAACATGAAGGTTTAAAGCATATTTCCCAAGTAAACAAGCTCTGTGATACAGAAAAAAAGTAAGGGTAACAAATTTTCCTCCCCACCAAATCAATGGATAAGGAGTACTCCTGAGATCAGAAATTTCAGTTAAATTATATCTCTATTTGCAATCTATTCAGAGCAGACATGCCTGGTCCTTCTCTCTCTCTCTCTGCCCTTTTCTTAATTTTTGGTTTCTGGCAGGTCAGTAGAAGTCCCTGGTGTACAAAACTACTGATGCCTGGCACGACACAAAGCAACTGGCATGGAAGGAAATGTGTTGCACAAACATCAAAAGTGAAAAGAAAGACATGAACCTGAATGCCACAGGTCTCCTCAGAAGCCTTTGCACTGCTTTTAAGGCATCCACAAAAGGTAACAAAGTTGAGCAAATCCATGATCTGCTGCTGTGGACCACTCAAAAGAAGTCCAAAGATTTCAGAGTGGTTGTGACTCACCAACATCTCTGTTGAGTTCAGGACCCTCCTGAACCTCTCGATGTTGCTCTGCTCTGGACCATACACACACACCCACCACTGTGGAGTTTCTTCTGGTGATGCAAAGTGCTGTCAGGTGTGGTTTAAGATACACCCATTCTGAATAAAGGGAAAAAAAATGTTTTTAATCAGCTGAGTCCTTCTTCTCCTTAATTAAAAATGAACAGACCATACTTACTGTATGATCATTTTGCTATTACTGACATAACAAACCAGTGGGGAGCCAAACCGCCTCCTAACAGCAAAAACATCGTTAAATTATCAGTTAAAGACTGAGAACACCTTTTACAAGTGTAGAATAAAGATGCTGGTGAAAAAAGTCTTTTTGCCCCCAGAATTTTGATTTCTTGTAAAATTTGAAAAATGCTGTGGCTTACTGCAGATCAGAATGAGTTTGCATTTGTTACAAATCTGGCATTTTGAATACTACACATTAAAAAAAGTTGGAAACTGTGAATAATGATTAACTTAAGAAATGGAAAATGTGAATAGTGACCAACTCAAACTGGTTTCACATGAAAGTCTGAGGTAGAATTATTCATGAAAGTATATTCTCTTTTATTTTGTCTACTTCACTTATAAATCAGGCAAGTAAAAGGCTATTCAGTCCATCTATTTCCAGGTTATTGCGGTGCTGCATCAGCTCACCAAATAGGAAAACTTCCCTTCACTTTATTTTTTACTGCTCTCCTGATTGAATTCATCCCCCAAGCTCCCACTGCCCAAAAAGCTGTCTACCAAAGGCTGCCAGAGGTGCACAGAGGGATTGGAACGGAGCCGAAATCCCACTGTAGCACACAAAACTGCCCTGCAGGGAGTGTTGCCATGGTCTTTGCCACTGTTATCTAAAGGACTAAAGTTGCTAAGGAGGAACAGAGTGATTTTGGGAACAAAATTCCATTTAATTGTGGTGAAATCTCATTTGAATGCTCCCTGGATCATATTTAAGTTTCCCATCAGCAGTACCCTGCTGTGGAGGATGACAGAGTTATGGGGAATAAATGTCACAGTCCCCTCAGGTTATCTGTGTGACACTGGAATGAAGTCAAAGGAGGCTGATGAGGCAGAAACACACACACAGACATGGGGGAAAAAAAAACATCTGGCCTGGGAAGTGGAAGCTCACCTGGTGCCCTGTGCGCTGGTCAGGTTGTTCCATCAAAGAGCACAAGCTTTGTACCAGAGATGGACTGAATCCTTGCACATTTCCAGCTCCAGGGGAGGAGAGCAGGGGCAGAGGGGCAAGCAAAGGCAGGGATCCAATGGAAGTGCAGGCACGAGGCACAGGCAGGAGGGCAGCTCTCCCTAGTCACGGGTGATGCTGAGGACACCTGCCTGCCCCACGAGGTCGGTGTCCAAGCAGGAGAAAGGGCTCCTTTCCCTGGAATGCTGTGCCCCTGCAGGCAGATACTGCTACAGTTCGAGGACATTCTTTCCAAGTCACTGCAACCAGTTGTTGCCATGGCTGTCAGAAGAAATAGTGCTTGGAGGTGAACCTTTTAAATAAAAGTGAACAGTAAATTATGGGTGACAATCTGGAAAAAAATGGACACGTGAGGAAGGAGCAGGAAGCCAAGTTATTACACCAGCTGTAACCCCAGCAACGAGGAGAGAATTGAATGCAGCTTGCCATTAATGACCAAAGCTCTTATGTATTTAACAAAATGATATTTAGTGGAAGATAACATTCTTCTACCAGCATCTGGATTGCTGAAAATAATGTGTAAATCTCTGAAGATTTACAATTAAGAGATAAAGCAATGTTTATGGATGTCCATGAATTAAAGAGTGTCTTTGATTCTCCTTGCAATATGATGCCATCTTGCCTTGACAAGATTTTTAAGTGCCTGTATAATTTTCAGTATTATTCTTAATGGAGGATGTGTACAAGCTCCCTGAAAAGATTATAGTCTGTATAAGCAACGGACAATAATAGTGCCTGTAGGAACTAAGATTTCTTTATAAGCAGTTGAAATATTTATTGCTAATCAGCTATATATGGCTTTATAGTAACTTGAAAGACAAGCCAGCTCTGTACAGACACCAGTAAGGGTATGAGGCAGCTTTCTTGTCATCAGCAAAATGATATACAGCAAACTATTGGATAATTCAACTAGAAATGCTCAGAGATCACCTTTACAAAATATGAAACAGAACCCTGAGTCCTTCTTTGATGTTAAGGTTTTACAGAGCAACGATAATGTGCTCTGGATGAAGAGGGACATCGCTTTGATAAAATATATGATATTCAGTCTCACATACCTTTTCAGCCTTGGAACACTGCATTCTCTTTACAAGACTATTTTTTTTAGTGCTATAGACACTTCAGAAGAGCAAAAATGTGATGCATAATAAAGTTGTGACACACTGAAGAGTAGTAAAAGACTAGTCCATATTTCCTGGCCCCAGCCAACTGACAGGGTTAAAAAGGTTAATACCCTGACACAGGACACCAGCGGCTACTGTTATATGGGAAAATCTTTTATTTTTTTATGTTACTTGTCATAAGAAAAAGGAGAGAGTATCTTAAAGCTCTTTAACTCAAGCCAAACATCTTCAAACAAATGACTCAAAAACATTCAGATCTAATGGAATTTTATTTATTTTCCTGTGTAGTTTAAAGCACAGCGCTGGTTGAAAATAATCTTTTAAAGCAACTATAAGATATTCTTGAATGTTTTACATGATAGTAATATGCTGTAGTGCTGACTTTCTTTTAGTGAATTTTTAGCTAGCGGATTTGTTTCCACGCACATGACTGCTTGCTTTGTCACTTTTTTCCGCTTAAATTTAAAAAAGTTGAATAAATTTTAAAAATTCTTAAAATGTTTAGATTGAAATTTAAAATACAGAATTAAAATAAATATTTATATTTATGATCCTAACATCTGTTTAATTCAGTGGGATTTATGTGCATAAATAATTTCAAAAATCTTGAAGAGACTTACATTTATGTATTAATGAATACTCAAAAATCATTTACCCAGAAAGTAGCTTTATAATTCTCTTTTTTCAACATTATATAATATTAATTTTGCATAAACTTTGAAAGGTCCTAGTTAGTGTGATCTGCTCTTCTTATGGAATATTCAGTGAAATTTTCACTGGAAGTTATGAGCATTTGGCTTCAGAGACACAGCATTTACAAGGGTTCCTTTCCAAAGAGAAATTCCAGCCATTGGTCTGGTAATGATATAGTCTTTATCTCCAAAAAACAGACTAAGAATATTTATGCTTGAGGAAAAACCTGCCTGTGTAAAAGAATGTTCAGTTTTTCTGTATTCACATTTATAGGATCTCTTGCAAGACACACTGGAATATTTTATTGGAGCTGGAAATAGAGCCATCAGGGCTGAGCTTGCTTAACCTGTTCTCACTGCAGAAACATCATTTATTATTGTACCTGCCCACAGAATTCAAGAAAGGGCTTTTAAAAACGTTGGTTTTTTGTTTTCGTTTGGGGGTTTTGTTTGCTTTTGTTTTGTTTTTAATCAGTCTTAAAGCATCTGCATTATCTCAAGACAAACATTTGCATTTTGACAGTATTTTACAGAAGGCATTTAAAACTTTTAATTCAGGCCTCTGTTTACAAGGGAAAATCTTTTCTCTCTCATATGCCAAGGCGATATGGATTTCTAAGGTGTGCTCTTGCACATATTTTACATTTAGTTGCAAACCTTCATATTATGCAGAGACCCTTATTGTGTGAGTAACAACATGTGCCATACACAAATCTGGGACGACACCTGCCAGGGCGCACTGCAGCTCCCATCCTCTGACCCTGACAGATCACGACGAGGAGGGTAATTTATCACTTATTAGATACATTGCTTCTTTCCCCAATAATAAAGCAATAATTGCCAATCATTATTTCATCCTCAGTCACGTTTCCATGAGGGACTGGGAGAAAAATCTCTAAGGAGTAGAATTATGAAGAATCCGATGCAAAACTGCAAAGAATTGGAAGAAAGGTGTCCTGTGGAGGACAAAATAAGGATTGGTGATCTCCCAGCCTTCCCTCGGGGCAGGAGGCTCAGGGGAGCTGTGTGGGAGCAGGGTGGGAGTGGGGGTGAGGGGTGGGATGCCTGCAGGGAGCAGGACTCTCTGCCCAGACCCAGCAGGATGAGCTGTTCCCAGAGCCGGGCTGGCCCGGGGGGCAGGGGAGCCCTGTTTGCACAACACTTTATCTCAGTTAAGAAATCTGCCAAATCCAAGATCTCAGGGTCCATGGCAAAGATAATCCTTAGACCAAATAAGCGACCACGGCTAATTGAGATTCGACAATGCAGCGTTATTCACTTCAAGTATAAATTATAAACATCGTATATTTATTCTGACTTGTACCTTCAGCATAGTTCAAGATATTGAGATCCTGGGAGCAGCTTCTGTGTGACTGAGCTAACTAGAGTGCAGTCCTTGTTAATGATGCGGAAACCAACCTGAACAAAAATCAAGAACTGCTTAAGCTTTAAGCTGACACTCCAGCCAAGCCAAATATTTTCAGCTATACGTAGCTACATTGCTGCTCCGATTCTTTTTTTCCATGCTGTGTCTTTCTATATCTGCAGGTCACCCAGCTCTCAGGCCAGCTCCCATTTTATGAGTGGAGGTGAAACAGCAGGGTAGGTAGGAAGGTGTTTATCTGTTGTGCTCTCTGCCAGACACTTGGTTACTTTTTCTGCTGCTGTTAATATTTGGTTCATCTTTGCCTGCTTCTCTTCAGTCTAATTTTAAAGTCACAGAGAGCATAAATCTGAGGTTGGATGGTTTTAGTTTGGAAAAGTACAGAATTATTTTTTTTGAAGTTCATTTTTAATGATAGTCATTCAAGAAAAATGTATTTCAAATAACAGCCAATTTTTATCAAATGCAATTTTGGTTGTTTTTACTAGATGAAAACAAGGAATATAAAGTACACAAAGCACATTTTCTTAAAGTAAAGCAGCAGGAAATTCTAACAAAAACTAGATCTAGCAACAACTACTCACTATCTCCACCAGTACCATAAGTTCACAGGGATCTTATTTCCCAGGTCAATACATTTTGCTTCTCTTGGGCCTGAGGGACCCTACTATCTAAAACTGTTGTGGATGGGAGAAGAAATGGTGCTTCTGCAGCCTTGCAAACATCATCCTGATTTGTGTGGAGAGGACAATAAACCCTTCCTCCAAAGACAGATTTTGGGTGTTTAATCTGCCTGTTTTTGTACCGTCTCTTTAAGTCTAAATGATCAAAAGAGAGGACTAGGGAAATGGGGAGTGGAATACTATAGGCCAGGCGGGAAGGCCAAAGCTTCTGCATTAGTAGAAGAGGACTGTAAAAGTAGAAAACTGTAAAAAGGGTTTAAAAGCCAGCTGCCCCCTGCAGAAAAGCCAGGAGTGGTAGAGAGAGACCTTTTAAAAACTATTTTTCATTTGATATCAGTTAAAAATAGTCCCTGTAAATTTTATAGTAAATTTTATTCAGATGAAAATCCCTAGCTCATTACCAATGCCTTTGGAGTTAGTCACTGTCATAGCAAATTAGGAAAGGAAAATGAGATGGAGACTTACCCCATGCAGCTCGTGTGAGCAGGACTGGCACGAGGCGCTCCATGGTTTGGAGACTAAGGAGCCAGTTCCAGAAACTGAATTTTTACTATGTCAAAGTGATCCTGTGTGTATGTATTTAAGACTCAGGGAAGCCAAAGCAAGCAAATTGAAGAGTTAATGCAAAGGCAGACTTAAAGCAAGCAGCAATGTACCATTACAGCTATCCAGGCTCCCTGCAGATTATTGCCACACAGAGAAATTATGCCTTGTGGTTTCCTGACATGTTCTTTAGTGCATGATCGGGCTCCAAACGACTCTGCCCACATGATGTCAAAAGCAAACCTTCTAAAATACACTGTGACCTGCAAAAGGCCCTTGGTCCCTAAGGAGCCCACCAGCCTCATGCATACCTGGTGCACACGGGGAAACAGCAGCCCTTACACGATCTGCAGACACAGGGGCCTCCTCAGGTTTCCATCACATACTATCCCTCTCCAGGTTTCCTCGTCGTGGAAGCCCTGAGCCCTGTACAGGCTGCTGTGAGCCCAGCTCGTCCCGTTTGTGGTGGAGGAGAAGAAAGATTGCACAGAGTGGTGACGTGTGCTTCCTCTCCTCTTGCTCCCAGCATTCCTGGCATCCTCAGCAACACATTACACTGTTATATAATGGAGTGGGGAAGAACAATTTTACAATTCTTACTTCATCCAGAAGGGTTTCATATTGGTCTTTCTTGTCTATGGATTACTTGCAGTAAAGAGTTGTGGGAGACACGATGTCAGTGCAGTGCAGGAAGAGCCCTCACCTTTCCAGCAGGTAGAACTGAGCCTCTCCTGAGGCTGCTGGCAGGTGTGGCCAGACACCCTCCTTCCAGATACTCATTCCAGAGCACCTGGGGAATGCTCGTGCCAGTGTTCCCTCCCCAGTGTGCCCACTGGGACATCCCAGCTCCCAGCCACTGCTGGGAGAAGAAGAGGCACTGAAATTAATGGATTTGGGTTGCAATATTTTTCTCTTCCTTTTTTTGTGAGAGATGTTCCCTTAGGGGGATATTTTGATCACACTTGCATTAGGTAGACATGAGAATGTAGTGCAGAAAAAGTAGAAAAGGACAGAGGTTGGGCCATCCTTGGCTCTTTCTGGCAGCAGTACTGCTCCATTCCCTCAACAGGTTCCCTACAGAAGGTGCTTGGTACTGACTGTGCTCTCTGGGGATAGAGCTGTTTAAAGCAAGGTTCTGGTATTTACCCAGGTCCCAATGCTGAGGTCATTGTGCAAATCCACTTGTCAAAAAAAAAAAAGAAAAAAAATCAAAAAAGAGGAAGAAGAAGAAAAAAAAACTCCAAACATTTGGTTTCAGAGCTTCACAGATTCCCCGAGGCTCTATGTTTAACCTGCAGGATTCTAAATGTTCACTTTTTTAATGGATCTTTAATAAAAGTGCAAATTACCCCTGAAAGTGGCAGATACTTCAGTGCTCAGAATGATATCTCCAGCCAGGGCCATTCTGCCTGGGAGGAGAGGAGGAACCCGGACAAGCCTTGCAGTGGTACAAAACGAAAAAGAAGGACAAGGAAAGAGAGTGCATAAACATATCACCTCTAATATGCTGGGGTTGCTATAAGAAATTTCATATAAAAATACATTTACTGTTATAAAAAATAACATTATACTGTTATTCAATTATTATTTTATATATACACACACATACACAATGTTACTAAATTATTACATTAAATTATTCTGTATTAGGTATTTGTGTACTTCACTTGTTACTATCCTGTTAAAATGAGAAGATTACTTCTGCACAATTAATATGTAAAATAAAATTTTATGGTTTCACTTGAATTAATGTTACTACAGAAACTAACCACAGCCAAAGGCTCCTGACACAACACTCATGTAACTGCTACGAGAGTGGAAAAGAAATGTCATCCTAGAATGCTGTTATTTGCCTTGCCAGATTTAAGCCCTGGGTTTTGTGGGCTGGTACTATTCAAATGTGTTATTTCTTTTTAATGATCATGCCAAGAATAATGTTTTTTCCCTGATAGAACACACTGTTGCCCAGGGAAGGAAGAACTCTTTGTTACAAACGTATTTACTTTCTCACACACAGTGAAGACATTTAAGCTCAGCAAAATTCCTAGGAAAGTGCTTCAGAGGACATGCATTTTGAAATCTAGTTTGCTTTGTGGTTTTTACTGTGGAGGGACACATATCACTGAAAAAATGAAGCATGTTATAAAGGCTCTACCTGAAAAATACAAATAGATAGTTCAAAACACAGCCCCATACCAGCTTCTGTGAAGGGAATCAACTCTACCCCAGCCCAAACCAGCACATAAACAAACTTCAGGGGAAGTTTAAAGAGGATTAAATGCAAATTCCTCTGTAGAAATGAAGCTTGCCTGTATCAGAACTTAAAAGCCACCAAAACTAGACCTTGGCTAGTCATTCCTGACGGATGTTTCAAATGACAGTCACAGCCCCTCCAGTTAACAAACTATTTCCAATTTAACTTCAGCACTTTTCACAAAGCATTTACTTAAAAATCCCCTCTTAGCTCAATAAAAGTACAGCCCACCTCAGGGACTGTTGAAAAGCTACTGGCAATGGGCAATATTCCACACACCTGTGCACGATAATTACTGTCCACCTGACCCCCATGTTATCAATCCCTCCCCAGACTAATTCAGATGCTGTATCCAAAGTAACCAGACATGAAATTGCAGTGAAAATATTTTGCCTAGAGCATATTTACAGTCTGTTTCCTTCTTGTCGCTATGCCCAATATTATTAATTACACAGAATCACACAGAATAATCTGAGTTGGAAGGGACCCAGAAGGATCATCGAGTCCAACTCTTAAGTGAATGGCCCATACAGGGATTGAACCCACATCCTTGGCATCATTAGCACCGTGCTCCAACCAACTGAGCTAATTAATATTAATAATTTCTAAATCTCTTTTGTGAAAGTTTGACGTAAGTATCTGGTTGCAGATACCAAAATACCGAAGCAAACCAACAGAATTATTCAAATCCTTTCTCATGGAGTATTCACCTTGCTTTATTTAAAGAGTATGCTGGGAGAAAAATGGACTTTGAACAAAGCAATCCCTATTGGAGACTGGAGAATAATCCGTGCAGGAGAGAAGCCCCTGAGAGACACAGGAGTAGAGGCCATGGGTGACCTGGAATGCCAGTTGCAGGAAACCTTTGGAAAAGAGTGTCCCTAGTGCCTCCCTGTGCCTGTGGGTACCACTTGCTGCAGGTGATGCAGCCGCATCTCCAGGAGCAGCAGTAGGACAAGGGCAGCCAGGGAGCCAAGAGCATCATTCCAGGCCCTGCCTGAGGCAGCTCCTGCAGTGCTGCTTTAGCTGGCTCTGGGAGTGCTGCTGCCACTCCCCAGACGATTTCCAGGGCTCCTGCTGCTCCATGCAGTGCACACGAGGGAGGTTACCTTGTCCACAACATGCTGGGCTATGCTTGGCTACCTTACCTCCTGCACAGCAGTTTCCTTCCCCAAAGCTTCTTTCTGTCATATGTTCTCTCCCTCCTTGAGCTATTCTCATTTTAGAAGTTAGAATAATTTAAAGTTTTAAGTAATCTTTTTTGGTTGTTTTTTCTTTGGGTTTTTTTCAGCCTCAGTCAGGAAACTCTGAAGTGGGTAGGAGTCAAGCATTTTTGATTCTAATTAAATTTGAAAACAGAACATCTTCCAGAGTGTCTGTAAAAGTAAGGAATTAGAATTAGAAAAGTTTTGGAATTCTTTAAATATTTAAATGCTTTAAAATTATTTTCATAACCTTACACATTTCAGCAATGATCCAAAAGAACTAGAAAAAACAAGTGGCAATATAATACTACAATGTAATATAAAAAACATAGATTAATAGCAGGAAACGATCGGCTGTTCCATCTGAGATCGTGTGGGGAAGCCTTTGGAACTATTTTGAGTGACTCCAGCTTTTTATTTATGGCAAGTACTTGAATGTTGACATTGAAAGCAAGTTGTGCAAATTCTCAAATACAGAATCTACAAGAACAGTAAATAAAGAAAAATGTTGTGAGATTAGAATCAACAACAAATCCCCCAAACTTTTGATCTTTAACATAAAATGACTAATGGATGAGAAAGTGACTTTCAGTTTAGATAACAAGAGCCAGCTCTTTGGGTCAAATAAATGCACAAAAGAAAAACCAGAGCACTGTTTCTAGCCTGTGAGAAGCAACAATAAAACTCTACTGACTGCAAAGGAGAAGAAATGAATCCCTTGAAGTAGACAGCTACAGAAAAGGAAAAGCCTTTCAGACAATGAACAAAAAAATCTGTAATTTGACTCATTGCTGTCAAAATGCAGAGAACTGAGAGAAATGGGAACTGACAATATTGCCTGCAGAAAAATCACAAGTGTTCTAATGGGGCTTAAGTAGCAAGAGCAGAGTCACTTCCTAAACTGCCAAAAAGATATTCAATATAAACAATTCAATCACTCAAAAATTCAGTCAATCCATGCTGCAATTTAAAAACTTAACAGTGAATGAAAAGGCTGTTACACTCTGGAGCAGAGAGTTTGTGTTAATCACATGGGTAGTCATTTACACCTTCCTTAGCTCTGCTTTATTGTTCAAAGCAATAATTCTTCCCAAGAAAATAATCCTTAATTGCTTTCTGGCTTTGTTCATGATATCTCTGTTACCAAAACCAGCATGGACTCATGGATTTTAAAGCCAAAAAGAGCCATTACAATACAGACCATATTTTTCACAGAGTCGTTTATGGCTCTGGAACTGCATTTTGCAGGTTCAACCTAAACTTGTCTTTTAGAAAGTTACCCTAATTTGAACTCACAGTGGTAGAAAACCTACCACACCCTTTGGCAGCCTGTTTCAAATGCCAATTGTTACAATTCCATGCTCACAATTCCTATATTTGCAAAGAATATTTATAAATAGTAATAAGAAAAATCTGTTGTTATATCCTTGTCTCTAAGGCAGAATAAGGCCTGTTTATTGGCAGCAAGAGTACCTCTTCCTATTAGCGTGCTAAACTTGAGGTTACAGGTCTGAGAAACTTCTTCACAGAGATAAATGAACACCTGAGAAAACACAGGCTTGGTAAAAAATGAAGGTGCATGGCTCTACTATGTGGCCCTGTGCCAACAATATGAAAAAGCAACTCGCAGCACCTGCACGTGCACATACAGGTTTTGATTTTAGCAGATAAGTGAGGGTGCATGCCACCTATTAAAGTGCTGGAGAAAAGCTTTGATCCCATTGACGTCTTCTATATGTGTGTGCTTGTGTGTATAGGTGTACCTATCATATATATTGAAAGGTATTTTAATTACTCATTAGGAGCCTTTTTTTTAGATGCCATTTTGTTTCCTCCAGGTTTTTCTGTTTATCACTCAGTGATACCTGGGATGACTGAGAAGTTGAGCAAGAGGGAAGGCCCATGTTTTGTAATTTTATATGCTTTATTGAGCAAAGCACCTGGAATGAAATACTGGCTCTGTCAAAATCAGTGCCAAATCTTCCACCCATTTCAGCAGGGCCAGCATTTCAGGCCCAAGTCGAAAGGTCATCTTGGGTGCTGAAATGTAAACATCTGCTAAGCAGGAAAGAAAGTTCCCTCTTTGTTGGCTCAGATGCACAGACAAGGCAAGACACAGCAGATGAGGCTCAAAGCAGGGTGAAGGTTTACTTGTCACTCTTCAAAATATGACTGTCATGAGCAGTGTCCAAGGCCTGAACATGTGGTTATATCACAATCCCTAGAAAATAGTTTTTGAAATATGGAGATGAATGTTAACAGAAAATGTTAACGGATCTGAAGGTCTCCACTGCCTCCAGCAGACACTTGACCTCCTCAGCTCCTGACCAGCTGCAGCCTGGCCCTTGGCTGTGACACAGAGCTGTGCTGGACCTGTCCCCAGAGGCTCTCAGGGGACTGATTCCTCTTGCATATTAAGCAGATACTTTTTCTATTTTACCTTCCCTTCTGTGCTAAGAAGATTGGGGGCAGGCAGAGGGTTCAATTTCTTCCAGCCTTGACAGACCTGGTCTCTTCTGGCTCGGAGCTGGATTGCACCATTTGGTGGTTGGAGTGCTGCTCTCTGCTGATCACTGTACCCCAGGAACCAGCTGAGCTTCAGACACTTGTGCCCTCTAAGACGTTTTTCTTGCCTCCTCTTCCTGCCAGTTCCTGCCTGGAGCCTGCTTAGAAGCAGGAACAGAGTCGTTTACCTGGGAACAGCTCAGCCAAATGCCCAAGCCAGCAGCAGGCCACAGCAAAGATGAAACTTTAAAATTGCTCTTAGGCAGTCTGCTTTATTTCCCTGTTAGTTAGGCATCAGTCTACCACACTAAATTTCTAAAAGCTTCAGTCATTTCGTTTTTAAATGCCTCAAGCAGGAAGGCTTCCACAATGCTTTTTCACACTCTCAGCTCTTATTCCGTGTTCCAGAAGTGCTAATGCAGTTGCTCAGTGTCAAACAATCTGCCAGAACAGCAGAAAAACAGAATTCCTTGCCAGAGAAGACTTAACACAGAGTAAGAAGGAGAAATATTTTCTTCTTAGGGGTGTGACCTTTTTTTAATTTCCTGTAGTTAATTGCATGTATTAACACACTGTATCCACAAATAGACACAGAAAAGGCAAGAAATAGTCAGCTTTTACTGCATATCCTACTGCTTCAGGTACTTAGGCTCTGATTCAGCCCGTGAAGCAATGAAGCACATGCTTCTCTTTGTAAATTTAGCCCTCCATGTGCAATAAACTCCCAATTGCTAGAGTGGGAATATGAGGAATGACGGGGAAGCCCACACTGGATGGTCTCTAACCCCCTCCCTTTGATCTGAACAGGCAGCAGCAATGCTCTTTCACCTCACTCTCACCTCCTGAGATGTGTTTTGCACAGGTGCTCCAGTGGGTAGCACACAGGTACTTTGGGAAAGGGGACATGGCACTTTCACTGGCTGGCCTTCTGCCTGTCCTGGGCTTACCCTGCCCAATGGATGCCTGGTGATGCTGCTTCAAAAGACAAACTCTACAGTTCTCCTTTCCAGGGACATTGGACAGCGGAGGAAAATGAAGACAACAAACTTCAAAAAGTAGTACAAGGGCTCAACTCAGCACCAGAAAATAGATACACATTTTATCCTTCCCGTTCTTGGCTATTTTCAAGTTCTTCTTCAAGCTAGAGTTTTACTCCCTTTCCCTTGCACTGTGCTTTCTCACCAGGCACCCCTAGCAAAGTTCCACTTCTAAGAAGAAGAGTACAATTTCGTGGATGTGTATAAATTCCTTGTGACACTGAAGCAATGCTGTTAAGGAGAAGGACACAGTTAAAGTGCACTTATCAACCTTCTTTTCTGAAAGACTTGGTGCAGTATTTTTTCAGGGAATAGATGACAAACTGCTAAATTATGTTGTTAACTCTGCACAGTCCTTCGAGTCTAATTCACATGTTAGCAGTGGTTACAAACATGTATCTTTAGAGCTGGAAGAAAGATTCATGGCCATAAAAACATGTAAATCAAATGAAGTTCATTCTGACCTAATTAAACTCAGTCAAAATATTCAGATTAGATTCAATAGATTCCAACATGATTAAAAATCAGAATTGCGGAAGAGTAGGAATTTCATTTCCAGGGTCACACTTTCATCACCTTTAAATGGGCTCTCTGTACCTCTGTAGTTTTTAGCTTCAAGAACGGCTCTGAAAGTTGTCTGAAAGTGGTTAGAATTCCTGTTCTGTTCCAGTTGAAGGTTGACTTTCCCCACACAAAATGACCATATAGGTCCCATTCAACATCTATTGAATGTATTTATGTATAATAGGGGCAAAATGGTGCATTTTGGAGTTGGGATGTTCGACTTGAAATATCTCAGTACATAATTTCCTGCTTCTGTTCTTCTGAACTAACATCTTTTTAAAAACAGAAATTCAAGGTACATGGAAACCAATGCCTTTTTCTACTTTTAAAGATACTCCCTTTTCCAATGCTCTTCAGTAATTTCTTTCTACAATTTCTAACTATCACTTGAAAGATTTGATTTTGCCACTCTTAAAGGACATCTCTTATAATCCATTCCGCATATTTATTTCCCTTTGGATGAAATACAGTAGTTTCCTGTTAAGTTTCCACTCCTAATTTCCTAGGATGTGCATTATGTCATCTTGGTTTTGTGTTTTTGATGGTGGGAGGATTTTGTCTAGGTCAATTTTATTAGTCTTCTGCATGAGGAAAAGCCTCAATTAGATAACCAAAATGTCTCCTTTACCTAGTGAGAATAACCTTTTTTTACTCAGCCACTGCTAATTACATAAATCTTTCTGTTTTGCAAGTGCCAAGGGTTTTAACATTTGATACAGAGATTGAGATCTCATCACAAAGTCGTGGAAAAATTGGCTTTGTAGATAGCAGCAAGAACATCAAAACTCAATTAAGCAGCACACAGTTCTTTGGCAACGACCAGTAACTTGTGCTCCTAAACCAGAATTACTAACTTTCACTGTCTTGAATTTCATGGAAATATCACAAAGAGATTCTTGAGGTAAACCAAATTAAGCTATGATTGTATTGTAGTTTGAAAAGAAACAAATTAATTGGCAACAGGGGTTACCATGCTTATTGCCTCTCTATGGCTTCCAGATTAAATCTGCAGAGTCAATGAGATCTACAGCAAACTTCTGAAGTTTGTTGAAGTTTTTCTCTGTGAATTTAAGGCTCTAGGTTTAATACAGTTCTAATCATTACCAATAGATATAAATCTAAGAAAATTAACAGATATGCCAAAGGAAAAAGGACAGTTCCATGATCCATATTTGCAATAAGAAAAGCGCCATTCAGCATTACTTTGAGAAAGACAAGGGAATCAGGAGAAAGAGAGCTTGAAGAACTGAAAAGAGAAATGCAGGATGACTTTTTCTACTCTGAAAGGATTTATTTTTCTCTTCCATTGCCCAGCTGAAAGGAGAATCGAGATGATACATTTGGCATCCTTTACCATCAGCAATTATGATGTTTGCCTCAGTGTCCTGGCTATGTTTATGTACATCTTGCATGGAGGGATGCATTCTCCTTCACTCCTTTCAAAGCTCACAAGATATGAGCTGGTACAAAAGCTGTGTAGCTGCCTTACCCTGGCACTGATCCCAGGCTCATCAACCCTGCTGTTTGCACTTCCCAAGTGGGTTAAATTTATACTAATATGCTGCAGAAAGACACTGCTAGCAGAAGTATTTGCTGATGCAGCTTCAGAAATTACCACTGGCCATTGAAGATTAACGACATACTCACAAGTATTTCCAACAGCACTTGCAGAGGAAATACCATGGTCATGCACCCCTCCAAAAAGGATGGACTGTGTAACCTCTATGTCATGGATTGTGCAAGATTTAACTATGACCAATCTGAGAATTTATGTGCATATTTATTTTAAATATATTTTATCAGATCAGCTGTCCAGTAAGTAAATGACACAGCAGTGTTTCTGATGTAACTTCAGCTACTCTGTCTGGGATAACAGCAACAAGAAGAGTTAAGAGACTGGAGGATGACAGGACTGTGAACATGTCCGTATTCACTGACTCTGTACAAAACTGGTCTGTTCTTGGATTCACTCTGTATTTAGCCTGGAGCTGAATTCTTTCTGGAGATCACTACTATGCAGTCATCATTTTCTGATGTGGGATTCACTCACTATTGACATATTCCTCTGTCTTTGATAGGTGCACATGTATTACCATGCATATTTTATCTACCATGGGTATTGGTTTCATCTACCATGATACCATCCACAGACTAAAGTCAGCTGTTTTATTGCCTCTTTTCTAACTTACTTTGACTATGGTTAAAGGATTTTCACTTCTCTGAATATTTCCTTGCTTTTCCAAGGCTCCCCATTACATTTGTGAAATGTTTCTCTTTGCAATGTCCATGTGCTCTCAGATGGGCTTTAAAGCAGAATAGACGCAGCCACTTTGCAGGCTGCATGTATTTTCCCCAAGTTAAGCAACAGCGAGTGTAGAATTACAATTCTTTTAAAGCTTTTGTAGTGTACAAATAGTGCACTGGCGGAACACAAAGCTCCCTATTCACATTTATTACCCTCTCTGTGTCATTTCTCACTTACCAGGGCACTTCTTGGTTCATTTTGACAAGCTCTGTGGATTTAAACATTTTAAAAAATTCATTCATCTGCAAAGCAGTACTTTATCTCTTATTTTCATTCTCTCAATTTGAATTTTCATTAATCTCTCTCATTTTTCTTGGTTAATGCTTATATTCAGAGGCACAAATACCAGGGTTTTTTTGATGAGTTAAATAGTCTCACTGCATGACAGATTTGTTTGATGAAAGTCACCTTCCTTCCTGCCAATGCAATACTTTTCCATATTCAGGAAGCATTTTTAAGAGGAGACAGCACTGAGGTAATTCTGCCTGTGCTTAAATCCCGTGACACCCATATCCGAAACTTAATACATGTAGAGCTGAAAATAAGAGCTCTTTAAAAGCCTTGGAGTTAGGAATTACACACAGGCAGCATTTAGCTTTTTTCTTGACATTTTGTCCTAGCAGATGCAGCAAACAATTCTCCCTACTCTGAGCAATGAAGTGAATGATACAGCACTGCAAATATGTGTCACATTTTTTATCCTTTTTTTTTTTTTTTTTGGTGAGAAAAGAGACAGTAACCCTGACAAATATGAATAGAAAGCTTTAATTTTGACCTGTACAGACAATAGTCTGCCAGATAGTTGGGATACAAATATCAGGGAAGAATGAAAAAAGACAGATACACATGAAATCCTGGCTCCATTGAAGCGTATGGGAATTTTGCCATTGATTTGAATGGAGCCAGGATTTCATTGCAAAAGCATTGTTCAGCTGTAAAAGTTGTCACTGTTAGGTCTGTACACCCTCATGCATTCAGTCCCAAATTCCTGATGAAAAGATTTGTAATTTTTCATGTTGCCCAAATATTTTTTTTTTAACAGCTGACCCTTTCTCTTAAACACAACCTTTTTCTCCAAGACAAGTATTGAATGCTTTTGTTGATTTTAATATGACTTTTAGCAACTTTCCCACATTCCAGAAAAACTGACTTGAGCTATTTGCTTCCACTCAATTCTTCTTCTTGTTCTTCGTATTTTTGTTAAAATCCTTGTGAACATAATTGAGGCTGGCTCAAAATATTACCTGGTTGAACTGTGGCACTTTCTGGATTCCCGATAGCAGCAATACTTTATCATCCTCTTTTGTTCTTGGCAATATATGTAGATAAACTACTTATCTACCGCTGTTATCTTTATTATGCCAAACACTCTAGTTACAAACATGGGGGTGGATGTTAGGGTAACTTTTATGTGGCTGTTTCATTGAGGAATCTTCTTGCCTGCTATCTGTATGGTCAGTGCATCTGCCTGCCCTCATGCTTGACTTTTGGAGAGGTAATGATGTGATTCAAAGAGGAAAAAGAAAAGAAAGTAGAAGGCAAATATTTCATATTATGCTTAATTAAAAATATTCAGTGATGTAACTAGCAGTAATGTAACCTCATGTGACTGACAAAAATCATTATAATGAGTTCACAGACGAAAATGCTGTTATGTTGTTTAGGACTGTATATTATCTGCTAAAAAAAGAAATACATCACCCAAACCAAGCAAAAACAACCTTATACAAAGGAGTAGACATACAAGCATAATGTCAGTAGGGTGGCAGTGAAGAGAGCTTGGCCCTGGGTAGATGCTGCAGGTCAGGATGCCCTCACCCTCGACAGCCTGCAAGATGGGAGACTTGGGAGAGCTTCCCTTTAGAGCCTTTTCCTTTAGAGGAAAACTCTCCTCCACAGCAAGATTTATAGGAAAATGCTACTGATTTGCTCCACTCTGCCACTGATCCAGACACAGCAGCCAAGTGGCAACAAGAAATGAGGAAGAAAAGGATCATCTTTGGCACCTGTTTCCTGAAGGCAGGATGGGAACAGTGGCTTTTATAGCTGCAGCAAGCAGCACTGAGGCAACAGCCAGGCTCTGTCTGATGCACCAAATGGAGCTTTGTGGATGTTCCACCCCAGAACCTTCAACCAAAGCCAGCAGCAGCACTCAGCTTTTGGCCCTAGCTGAATTTCCAGGATCTGTGCTGTGTTTTGCTCTACCTTGACACCAGGGCACTGGTTCAGCCATGCAGAGACTTGCAGGACCCCAGCTCCTGCTGAAGACTGAGAAGCAGCTCTTTACAGATGTCAGACAGCTGG
This sequence comes from Cnemophilus loriae, assembly GCA_013397755.1. Lineage (NCBI taxonomy): Eukaryota > Metazoa > Chordata > Aves > Passeriformes > Corvidae > Cnemophilus > Cnemophilus loriae. Next base: position 503,595 of record VZTF01009188.1, on the reverse strand, counting down.
TGGAACCCACCGGGCCCCATTTACTGCAGTGGGTGAGGAGAAAGCATCAGGGGCTCCTCCTCCCACCACTCTGGCATCTGAGGGGATGCAGCGACTGATCAGCCCGATGCTCTAGTTGGAAGTTGAAGGTGGTTTTGCCAGTGAGACAGCCAAAGGGAAACCTTTGGAAATATGCCTCCTAGGTATTTCTAAGAGAAACCTACACTGAGAACAAGACACGTGAGTTTAATAAACACATCTTTAAATCCAGTTAACACTTTCGCTGAAAATCTTCTGGTCCCTGATGGAAGTCTCATTGTGGATACACCTACAGCTGTCAGATTTGACATATGAAATCAAGTTAATATGCTTCAAATTAAATTTGAGGAGAAAGAGCATAAAAATTAAACAAAATTGGTGTAGAATAAAATGTCTACTTTGTAGTTCTTGACCCTTTTATTTATAGTAAATATTTGTCTTGCCTTGGAGTAATTTTTATTTTGAATGTCTGTAATTAATGACATGGTTCATTAGTTGCAGGGAAGCTAATGCAGCCCTGCTATACAGTAGTTCACATAATTGTGGGAGGTAACCCATTCCACATGCTTTCAAATTGTAATTTCAAAATATTTTCCTAATAGTTCTCAAATAGAAATATTTGTAAGTGTAAATCGAAATCTGCCTATATCCAAGGAACATTAACAGAACATAGTTTAAGCATAACATGCCAAAAAGTATTATTTTTGGCTGTAACATAATTGATATCACATGCTGTTGCTGTTTTACATACTTTTTTTCCTTTTTGCCTTAACTTCTATTATTTTATATGGGCACAGGTATTACCTGAGGATGACTTTGCATAACAAGATGTAGGTGCATACTAGGTACTGGCATTTTAGTCATTCAGTTTTCTTGTTTCAAGCTGAAACAAATATATAAAGCAGTTTAAGAAAATAATCTAATCCCTTTGCATTCAGCAGAAATATTTTAACATGGCACTTTAAAAAGCAATTTACATAGAAAAATAAAGCACAAGATCTAGAGTAAGACTGAATCTGGCAAAATGACCACAGTGAATACTCCTATAAACGTCACTTTTATGTAGAGGTATTTGACTTTATTTCAACACTTTTGCCCCCCTTACCTCTAAGATCTTCAGAAGGGTGTTAACTTGGAATTTGTATCCATGTGGCCGTTTGGGTCCTTACTCAGCTTTTAGGATAAATCAGTTAAGCATTTTTCACCCTATAAAACTCTTCATATGTGTGCCCACTTAAGAGTTACTCTCCCCAGTCAATGGAAGATCCTCAATACTTGTGTGCCCCTGCTAAAATGCAGCTAAGAAATCCCAACAGTGAAGCAGGATCAGGAAATTATTCCTCTTCTCTCCTGCAACTATTTAACGGGGGGACCTGGGCAAGAGTAGAGATGTCACAGTTAAGAATGTGAAATATTTACCTTTGTTTAGTCTCAATAACATTAGCTTTAAATATATTTCTTAGATTTAATGATATCAATGCACTGATAGTGGTTATCACTGGGTTCACAAGTACAAGAGGGACTTGTTATGTATTTGTTTTTAAAGAAACAGATTTAACAGGCTTTCAGGATATACTTCCAAGTATTAAAAGTATCTTTAGCAACTGAGCCTCCTGTCCAGAAGCTCTCTGTCAATATTAGAGGTGTGATAAGAGTTTTTGCTATTATTATTTCTTTATACATACATTGCAGTGAAACAGAGAAATCAAAAAGACAGTCCTGAGAATAAAGCTTAGCTGGTGCTATGATGAACCAGAGAAGTTTTTTAAAGAAATGAATACTCTGAATACTCAAAGCTGTACAAATTTCCTGGGTTTTGCCATTGCCATTTGTGCCAAAAAGGAGGGTGTTAATTGCATTTACTGGGAAACACCCCTGCATCAGCCAAGCCATGAAAAGCATTGAATTATTATAAGATATATTCAGGCAGATCTAAAAATCACTTTGGCCAATTGTAAAATTCTGAAGTTCCCAAAATAACATCCAAAATCAACGTCATCTGAAAAAGCCAGTTTGAAATGCAGTTATGTCATTAGTTCTAGTCAGTACCAGTAAATCAGGTGGGTTTGAAGCAAAACAATTCTGATTATATCACTTGAAACAATCTGATATATTGGTTATGAAATCCCGCGTATAAAATTTAAGAGCTTCCATGTTGACCTAGTATGGACCTCCTACACAGCTTGTAAACCACAGCCTTTTCTCCTTTTTCACGTAGATTCAGTGCAATCCATCAATCTCCTCTATTATGTTATAGCAATTTGTAATTCAAACAGAGGAAGTGCAGTTTATTCGTAAGGAACTCTGGTGAGTAATATCCACAGACATATTTTACACTACAGTTTTCTCTTCAGAAACTATTTGAAGTCTAACAGCAACACCAACAGCAAAGAGAGCTGTTTTGTGTGCCCTCACCTTGGCCCTTGCTGAGGATCAAATATGCACCTGTTGATGTGACTCCCCTCCTCGCTCGGCTGGGCTCCACCTGAGGCTGCGGAGGAACCCCTGCTCCGTGTGATCCTCAAAGGGATGAGGGGACCGGGAAGCCTCAGGAAAGCACTGGAGCTTCTGGTGGGTGACCCTTGGGATGTGAGGAGCTCTGCAGGTACAGACTTTGTCCTGCTGAGCAAGTGGATTTCTAATTTAGATTCAGTGTATGCTTTCCAAGCATAAATGATGAAGTTTTACTAATTACCAGTGGTCTGTTTCCAGAAAATCACGTATTTTATCTTCTACAATGCTTGGTAGATGGAGTACTGGATTCAGTAGGAGACCTCTTTTTTACCATTACAATGGAATTTATTTGCCAGGAAACACTTCTAGGTATTCTAAACACTACTATTTATCAATAATAATAATGATAATAATGATAATGATGATAATGATAATATAATGATAATGATAATGATAATGATAATGAAAACATATTCCACCACCCAGTGGAGATGGAAAGACAGTATTTACAATGAAGGACAGAGAAGCATAGCTGAATTATGCCTAATTCACCATGATGTGCAGTCGCAACAAAACCACTTTTGATATCAGAACTACGAGTTGTTCTACTAACGTCAGTTTGGTTTGGACTGGGACTTCTATTCCTTAGAAGGGGAGTGCTAAAGGATGGTGTTTCCTAACTTGTTTATATCAAAGGGGTTCCACTACTTCTCATGTTTGATTCGTCAGTGCTCAAGTTAATGAAATTTTGTCCTTGGCTGCCATATAAGCAGATTCGATGGTTACTATAAAAATACCACTCTAAATCCACAGATACTTCATAATTAGCAACAGGGAGTTCTAGCTTAAGTCGTGTATAAAATAATATCTGACGTTCAGTGAGAGCATTGGTAAACTGCTGGGGAAAGAGAGAGATATTTTTATTTTTCTAATGGAAGTCACTGTGTAGAACATCCAAAAAAGTTGTCTTCTTCTTATCCATATTTATGAAGGAAATTCTCCATTTTAAACTTCCTGGTAGAATCCAACCATTTGAGCTAATTTTAATTTCAGAATGGATTAGGCCTGAAAACTCAGCTGGCTTCACCAAGAGAACAGACTTCCTTGTATTTCCTCCACACACCCCCAATTTTGGACGTACTGAACATAAAGCAAGGCAGGCAGACAGTCATATTTACTTATGGCAGAGACATTGCCAAGTCTGTAGAACAACCTTTATCAAAAGTTTTTTTGTCCATTATATTTCTCTTCCAGATACATTTTGAATTTTCATTTCTTTTCATATTGCCTTAGATACTCTGTTGATTTTTCTGTCTTGGCAACATAGTCTATCATTATGTCTTGCTTTAAAATGTGTTGAGTGATTAGAGAGGAGTCAGGGCAAAAATAGCAACAGCTGAGACTGGCTGTGCCTGACCAAAAATACCCAACCGTGCATGTCTCCAGGCACATCCAGCTTGTGAGGCCACGCCATGGCAGTGGACTTCGACTCACCAATATGCTGTATAACAATGAAAATGGGGCATTAGACAAATTAGGTCTTCCATCTCTCATTATTCATTTCTCTTGAGACAAAAATTGCCTGTTTACTTACCCTGGGTAAAAAGCAGGTGGCAAGTTCAAGTCTTCCTCTAAGCCTCTATTGTCAATTAAAAAAATAAAGTAAAATAAAAAGCTCTTGCTTTTTACATACTCTGTCTGTATCTTACATACTTCCTTGTAGCTTATGTATCTGCCACCCTTTTTCTGGTCCTTTTTATTTTTTTCAGAGCAGAGAGGATTCATTTCAGATTTTCTGCAGAATGACCCATCATCTAGAGACTTCCTCTCACTCTTACATCCTCATCACAATAGTTAATAAATAGTTACTATGATGTTTAGGAGGCATTTGCTTCACATGTGCCTAAGTTATCGGTTATAACTTCATTCCCACCCTCATGCCCCAATCTATTACCTATTCTATTTTAAAATGTATTTTTTAATTAAGTTTGTTTTATTCATCATTTGTGTCCCTCTCTCATAATGGAATTCTTGGTCTGTCTACAGATTTTCCAGATAAAAGCAAACCAACTACCATATTTTCTTGTGGACAAAGCTTTGTGTCTTGGCCAAAAGCCATTTATAGAAGGAATACATCAGTTGGAGGCCTTCCTCTCCAGTCTAAATGAGAAATGGCTCCTTGTGTTGTCTTTCATCTTTTAAATATGTTTTGATCTGATCTGAGAAGCTGTCTATGTGAGATTTATTCCTCTGCTTGTTCACTGATGTTCTCATCTATGCTAATCAGTCTTCCTTTGTATGTCTTGAGCATTATCTTCTTTATCAAGTTTATTTTCAGGCCCCATTTCTTGGCTTTCATGGTCGAGTTCCTCAATTGATTCTTGTAAGTTGAGTTTTTAGACCATATCTGACAATCTGATTTACTTAATTTTTTTTAATATTTGGTTGCTCATTTCTTTCATTCTAGACATGGCTTTTACAAAAATGCTGTAAAATATCTGCAAACAGCTTTAAAACAGTAGAATCACAGTTCTATTTCTCTCTCCCTTTAAATACACACACATGCACATATATGAATAAGCCTAGACAATTTAAACATGTGGTGGATGTTTCACACTGCTATGTGCTTCCTGGAGACACAAAAAAGTGTAACATTTTTACGTGCTTTAGCTCTCCAAAGCTCTGACTTTCAAGTTTTTCTCCAGCCAAAGAGCCATGTTCATGCAGTTCATGAATGCCATGCAGAATAATAGTTAGGTCTTTGCTGGGGCTCTAGTAACTCATTAATCATTTGAGTATTATCTATTACAAAGCACCCACAACAAAAGCCTGTCTGCTTTCATTGTTTGACCAAGCCATTACAGTGTGGCAATTCCTGCAGGAACTATCTTTACACATTTCATTTCTGAAAGGACCCAACCACCCCAAGCTTAACAGTTTCTTGTCCAAGGCACCACTGAAACTGTTTGGAGTTTAGCACAACTTCCAGCATTAGGGTTCCTTTCTCCCACCTGACTGACTGATGGTCTTGCCACTTCTTTGGGATTACAGAAAATGTCTATGATGATCACACTACAAAAGTAACTAAGACAGCAAAGGGACTCCCCAGAGCAACAGGCGACTACTTCATTCACTCAGCTGCAGGGCTGAGGGTGGCTAAACAACCTGTGGCTAATGCAAAGCTGAAAGGGCTTCAAAGAATCAAGAGGTTGGCTTGTTTCAGCTTACTTCCAGCATAATTTTTCTGAGTAGAAACACTTGTCTTGTTCTTGTCTACCTCCTCTCTCCCAAGCAAAACCTATGTGGGATTTTAGGCAGGAGAGAGGATGGGGAAAGTTCCAGAGCAGCTAATTCCTCCCACCCCCTGCCTCAGCTCCACACCGAGGAGATCTCTTGCAGTGTGATCGAAGATTTTCCTGCCAAAGGGATGCAGGCTGTAGCATGGTAAACTTACACCTTCTTCCTGCAGCATTAAATCCTTGTTCCCAAAACTTCCAATTTCTGAGGACAGGTATTCCCTGCTGAGCACCTCTCTCTGACAGTACAGGCTCACTGACCAGCTCCCCTCAGGCCAACATTTACTGCTTTCTCCATCATTCTGGCTTCATTCAGGCACTCAGCCTCTTTTCCCAGATGTTTTAATTCAATGGAAATTGGGAGGGAAATTTGTCTCTACACCCAGGACCCACCAATATCCCTACAATGATTTCAATTTTATTACCTAATCCTGATTATTGAGTGTTTTGACACTTACTTATGGTTTTTCAGGATTTTGGTCCAACCACGAGGCCCAGATAATGCACCAGGCCTTGGAATGGAAATGAGCTTCTCCCTTTCTTGCCTGAAAGTCCTGGCTACTGCCACTGATGCTTGTAACTCCCCCGACATCAATGTGCATGTCATCAAAAATTCTCAGCTTCCAGCAAAAAGCATGCAAGCCACTGGTTTTATAGGAGGACAGAACTACATGATGCTATAACAGAGACCTCCAAAGTATCTTAAAAAAAAAGTGAACAGGCTTTTTTAAAGCCAAGTGGCAGCTACAAGCCAAACACAGTGGGTGGCTTTCACCTATCGTGTTCTAATACCACAGCAGGATTTATGGCAGCTTCCCTTTACGGCTGCAGCTCAAGGTGCTGTTCTGCACTTCCACAGTCTGTGAGCTGTGTGCTTTGACATTACCAGCCTGCCTTTCCCTTTGATCTGAGATTCTAGATCAGTCAGGGCACACAAATCACGGGGATGTCTGTCTGAGCAGATTAGCTGAAAGCACACCCTGCACCAGGACTCTGTACATTACTGGAACCAAGAGCACGATGGCCAGAGCCCAGCCCATGCCCACTTGCTTCCCTTAGGAGGAAAGCAGAGTGTAAGAAATAGTGGTGGAAAAGGGGCTTTGTTTGCCTCCAGTGAACAGCATGGGGCAGACAGATGTTAATGCTGACATCCCACTGTATTTTATTGTGGGCTTGCTTTGATAGTGTTCAATTACACACATGTGAAAAATAAATAAAACCACATAAGCACATGACTTTTACAGCTCCAGTCAGTGTGTGTTAGGTCCCTCATTTAGTTTTTTTATTTAATTGAAGATGCTTAGGCATTTAATAGTTTGAGACAGAAAGAAGTTCCTCTGTTGGCTTGTGTTCAGGCTCACGTGTATTCGAATCCACATTTTGGAACAAAGGATCCAAAATGAGCCCATATTGAAGTCGAAGGGTACATGAGAGGCTGAGCGTGGCTCTGGAACGCATTGTGCACACAGCCTCAGAGCTGGGTTTGTGCAGCCTTGCCCTGCCGGGGGGTAAAGCCCCTTGCTAAGTTCGGCTCTGCTCCAGGAGACATTTATGCCTGTGCTTAATTTTTAGCAAAAAAGCTCTTCTACCAAAGCTGATGGAGCTGTATAAGAATCTGGGCAAACTTAGTTTAGTGCCTGTTGGATCAGGGCCACTGACTGCTACACTGCAGTATGAAGGGGAAAACTTATTGAACAGAGACAGTATTTTCTTTCAGGAAAATGTCTCATTCCTCATCTGCTTTTCCCAGTGTTAACAATCAGGCGGATCTGAATTATATTTCCGTATTGAAACATGCTGCTATTTATATACACTTAAAACTTTACGTAGCTTTGCAGTTCTCAAGTAAGAAAAAGTAAAAGAACAGGTAGTCAGCAAAAAGATAGCATTTTCCATCCTAATAAACATTTTTACATTAAATTCAGAACTACATACTTTAAGCAGAACAGAAACTTCTCATTTTGTTTCATAATGTCAGTTCAAAGAAAACATATTTGGATTTTAAATTATTTTTATTTTTTTAGGAAAAGATGTTGGTTTTTTCCCCTCAAGGAAAAAATATTTTCCATGGAAAGCAAAAGGTTACAACAAAACCATGCTAAAATTTTTTGTCCAAAAATGTCAACCACATCTTAATACAATTTAACAGCTACCCATATTGTTGCACAACTGCCATCACTTATTTCTGTGGCATGAAGTCTTTCCTCAAAACTATTGTGTCTTTTATCTGTAAAGTGCATAAATTATTTTTTAAGCAGTAATGCATTTTGGCAATTGCCAAAATACAAGCATGTTTAATATGCCGTGACATTTAAAAAGACTACAATTGCTTCTTAGAGAGGTACTGTAATTGTTTTTTTCAGAATTAAATAGGAAATAAAAAGCCAAAGTGTACAGTGTATTATACATAATTGCCCAATCATCAAAATGACCAAGTTCAGGACTCAGCCCGTGTGTTAAACATGGCAAAGGAAGTGGCATACATTAACTAAGCTTCTGTATTTTATTTTCATTTCAAACCATATTACCAGAGCTGTAGGGGCTTGGGAAAAAACAGCCTGGCAGTGCACGCTTCTCTAAGAAGCGTTTCAAGCTGCTGAGCCTTGGGAGAGCTTCATTAAAGCCCCTTGCTTTTACGTTTATGCAGGTCTCCAACTTGGGTTCGACAAGTCCTGCCTCACTGTGCCAAAAAACTTAAGCGGGCGTTTTTAAATGAACAGTTTAAAACATAACAATTGAAAGTTATATAGCACATCTCATCCTAAGGGATCCTGAAGCACTTTAAAAAGCTATCAGGCTAACTCTATACTGTCTCACAGCAGCCAAATTTCTCCTACCTTCAGCTTTCCTTCCTTTTGCAAAGGCAGTCGGAATTGGGCCCTGCTTTTAGTGAGGAAGGATGGAAGTGTGAGAAAGTAGCTGAGCTTGTGGCTGGAGGGTGAAACCGAGCACGCTGTCCCTGCAGAACAGCACGGGGCACGCACAGCACTGCCGGATTCCTCCCGGCAGGAACGCTCCGGGCAGGCACTGCCCTTCCGCTGCCTGGCACCGCTCACTTCAGGGGCTGGGAATGCAAGAGACAGTTCAATCAAAGCTTTTGCATCAGTCTCAGTAGGTCATCAAAGGCACACTTCTCTCTGAATCAGCACAAGGTGTGCGTGCGCCTGTTCACCAGCTGCAGATTTTATCTACAAGTGTTGCTACAGTTTCTATCTGATTTCTCCAATTCAGTACTTGCTGTCTGCAGCACTAGCTGAAATGTGATTAGACGTCTTTCTCTTCCGAATGTGTTCAGTAATGTAGAAGATTTATTCACTTTTTTTGGTCTCTCTATAGAAACCAAAGCTCTATGGATATTTTACACTACTTTCAGTGGCCAAAATCTAATGTTAGAAAATCAGGATTAGAGTTCCAAAAATATCCAAGCCCTCTAGCAACTTTTCCATGCTTAGTACAATGTTTGTTCCTGAACAGAGATTGATTTGTTACTATGAAAAAAACCAAAGGGTGTTTCCCGTAACAGCTAGCTCTCTAAGTGTATATAATTTATATATACAGTTTATTAAACTATTCTACGTACAATTAAAATATAAACAATTCTGAGGGCAAAGGTTATCAGTGCATCTGACAGTATGTGTTTAAATATTTATAGAAATTGTCACAAAGAATGAGCACTTACCCAGAATCTTTCTGTACCTTCTAAACTACCCAGACAAGATTTAAATATTCACATCCTTCCTTAACAACCGGGGATTAAGCCTGTGGTAAACTCCCCCACCTTCCAACCATCACAGAGCTCCAACTACAATCATAACACATAACCTCTGAAATTAATAGAAAAGGATGTATTTTATAAAATGCCCTGAAGATCAGGACAGCACCCAGAGGCTTTTCTAGGAAGGGATGACATTAAGAAAGGGTTTATAGACACCTGTCTCCTTTCTTTAGAGTGAAAGGGGATGCTTGTGCTCATTTTAACTACAAAAGTATGACACCGGAAAGTCATTCTAGCATACAGGATAGTCCAGAGCTGTTTGGAGCTTTCTAAATCAAAACTAGTGTCCTTTTAAATTCAGTCTGGAGTTAATAGCTGTAGATTACAAAGCAGCAGGGCCTTGTGCTATTGCACCAGCATCTATTAACTAGGAGACATCCTTCTTTATCAGTCTGTTCCTCTGGAGCTCTGGTCTAATCAAAGCTGCACTGCAGCCACCTTATCTGGAAGAGGCAAAGGCTCCTGGTCCACATCAGAAACAATTACGCTCTTTGCTGGGCACAAATCTAACACAAAAAAAAATCCTGACTAAGCATTTTTTAAAAAGGTAGGGAAATGCCAGGTTGGCAACATATCTCTTTCCCCTCCAATCCTCTGCTCCCTCCCACTTCAATCTACAGCTTTACTTTCATTTATATCAGGAAAACACTGCAGCCCGTGAAGGTCCCCCTCCGACCTCAGACTTCTCCCACACTGAACTAGGCACAGCCTGCTGCTGGCTGAATTGGACACAGTGTTGTTTTAGAGCTGGGTGGCATCAGCCAACTGTAAACCTTTCAGACTCTACTTCCTAATTAAGGGCTTCATTGCACTGGGAAATTTACCAGGATAGCTATAGTGGCTTAATTATAACTGTTATAATTGAGATATAAATATAAATCTCTATTTCTACATTCATATAAGGACTATGAGTACTTATCTCTGGTTTAGTTTATGTCACTATGAAAGTTGTGTGAGGAGAAAAAGGTATCTTTACTTCATGCTAAATATATCCAAAAGGGGAGTTGTACTGGCCAGGCTGGTGTAATTACAACTGATATAATTATACCAGTACAACCAAGCCAACGAGTGTTCCCCTCCACACAGCCCTTCCCAGCAGACTCAGGTACAGGTTAGCAGGATAAGAAAGCAGAAGGAGGCTCCTGGATTCCCACCTGACAGTCGACTTGGTGAGCAAATGCCCTTCCGATTTACTGAGATTGTGCAGCAGGGGGTGATGACAGAACGGAGCTGATATTTAGAATTACGGTTGGTGATACTGGTAGCACCAGCTACAAATATTTCAAGTTTGCAAATCATACTTGTGCAAAGTGCCAGCGTTCAGTCAGAATTGATCAAGAGCTCTACTCACTGCTCAGTGAAATAGCAGCACTTGTAACATCTGCCCAGCACTGGCTCAGGGCAGGGAAACGTGCCAGCTGACCAGTGCTCCTTGGGGACAGTCATGTAAAAATAGGAGCTTATAGGGTTTACTTAGGAAGCAGCTCTAATATTTGACTTCCTCAAATTAGGAAGCATCTGCAGTGTGAACCTGGCACCTCTAATATTTGTTTCTCTCGGGAATAAGTTCCTGATGTAGTAGATCCTTATGTCCTGACAGGACCCTCCAGGTGCAATTAGTGTTGCTCTTCATTTTGGTAGAGGTGCACAGAAACAGGAATCTTTTTGAATTCATTGAATACTGAAAGAGTTATGAGACTATTCATTTCAGTTTTTAAAGAAACATGTTTAAGCTAACATTTCACTGGGCAATATCTATTATTTTTCTCAACAGAAAAATAATCAGAAATAATTGCTATACTTTCAAGAGAATTTTGAAGAATATACATTTCTCTTCATAACAAACTGATAAAACTAGTAACATGCAATACGTTATAAGCCTTTCACAATTAAGAAATAAAAGATATGATTTGCTGTCGAATAGTTAGCTTAAGCTCTGGAGGTTTCACTGGATCAAACAGATCTCACCTGATAGAGAGCTGCCTTCTGCAGACAGAAAATTAGCCAGACTGTGTTTTCTCAGCAGTGAGTTTTCTGAATCACTTTAACAGTTGTGTTCAAAAGCCATTTGCTTATATTTGCACGATCTCAGTTGCTCTTGATTGCTAAAATTTAAGAACTCCAACTTAAAGCAAATTAATTTCAACCAGACAGAAACCAATTCCACCTGGAACAGGGATACAGGGCCAATGGCATGGGTGAAGATAGAATGACATACTGCTAACTTTGGAAATCCAGGAAATAATCTCCTGAAAACTCAGGAAGATTTACGCCTTTCTAATCCAATCATAATTCACTTCTACAAAACATGGAATGAAATCCACAGAGAATCATCCGAGGAAATTATTTGAGCAGACATATGGGGAAATTCCTCAGTAAAGGTAAAAGGTCATTTATTAACCTGAGACAACTGAATAAAAAAAAAGAATAATGATGGTCTCCAATCCTTTTAAGAACTATCAGTTTCTGAGAACAGTATAGGTGAAAAAGGGTGAGAACAAGGCAGCAGCACAGATATGCACAGCATTTCTTCCTGCAATTGTGATAACCAAGGGGTTAAATTCACTGCAGTTGAAGAAGTTAGCACAGGACTGCAGATCTTAAGAACAGCCAAGAGGGTACACATGATGTAAAACCCTGCTAAAAACCCCCAAACTCTAAGTTGCAGAAGCCCAGAAACAACAAAGTTCCAGTCACCAGTGGCCACTTCAAACACGCAGTGCTTGCAGCGGATCACAGAATCACACCCATATGTACTTTCATTTCCTGCTCAGATTGCTCTAAATAGGTGTCATTGGTCCTTTCCAATCCAGCTTCCAGCAAACTCGGGAGAAACAGAAGGAAAAATAGCATTTTGTTAAAGTCAAGCCTCAAGATAAAACCGATATCTTTTCTTTCCCTGTAACTAAAGGAAAGATGAATTGACATATAAAGTGTTGTACCCTAAATTGCGTTCAAGAAGATAATTTAATAGCGCTCCATGGAATTCAATTACTTTTGAATGGTCCTGCCAAGCCACTTCAAGTAGGGCACAAGTGCTAAAAAGCACATTATGTAATGCATAAACAGGAACTGAAGCTAATTCTCCTCAACAAATCCTTGAAAAACACCAAGTGAAAGCAAAGAGAACTGAAAAAAAATGCTGTCATTTGAGGCTTCTCAATAGATTTTCGTTCCTAATTCTACCCCCTAGCCCATACATTAGACACTTCAGAGGCAGTAGGGAGCATGGATGGAATGAAGGGTAGGGAGCCTTATCGTGCAGTGCATGGATAGAGACAATGCTGCCACACTCTTCAAATTCATCAGGAGACAAGGATGTACATTCTTTGTTGAAGACTGGACCAGGAGACTCAAAAGAGTTATGCTGTCACTTGAGAAGCCAGCTTGAAATATATGTGGCCCATAATATTCCATGAATTATGGCACTCCAGTGCATAGGTATAGGCTGGGTTAAGAGGGTGTAATCAGAACCAGAAAGTAAGGATGTGCTTGGATGACATGTTGCTTATCAATACCTGCATGAGGAAAATAATGCTCTTTACAACATAACTATTTCCCAGAACTATAACATATACAAATACAAATATACACACACCCCCTACAGCAGTGTTAAACTGATCTTCCTGGTTCTGATGGCAGCAGACTATATGCAAACTCCAAAAACATTCACTGAGCTCTTTTTCTTCTTCCGTATGATAACAGGGTTTGGTGGTTTGCTGGGTGTTTTAGGATTGTTTTTCAAAACTCATGGAAAAAAGTAAGTAGGAATAGAAACACAAAATGGAAGGATTTAAAAGGACCTAGAGTCCGATAAGCAGAAAAGATCCATCATGATAAAACTATGGAGAAGAAACAGATGTGGAGTCCAGCAGTCTCTAAAGACTGGAGCAAAGAATGATAGATCAATTTTATATCCATTTGCTTTCTCTTTCCTTCTTCATGAATACTGTGATTGTGCTTCTTCAGTGATTATTCAGCCATTAAAAAAACCTCAAACCTGATCTACTGGTATGTTAAAGCATTGTCTATTTGATAAGCGCCTGTTTTTTCATTTATATGAGTTACAAATGTCTTCCAGAAGACAGTGCTGGTAACAGAAATTTATGTTTATAGAAGTTCAGTAATAAATGGGCCAAAGAGGCTTTTTTGGAGTATTTTGCAGTGTTTCACAGTTACTTACTTATGTTAAGGCTTCAAGATTAGTTTAATACTCTCTTCTTCCAGAAAGCAGACTTTTCAGGATATTATACTTCAGGGCTTACAGGCACCATTCAAGATTTCTCTCTTTGAGAGAAAATGGGACTTCTGATAAGCATGATAAATGTACATAATTTAAGAACGATTTTTCAAATCAACTTCTTTACTTATCGGACTGACTTTAAAATAACAGATACTTTAGATGAAGGACTTTATATACTCCAGCTAAAATTCACTCAAGATATGGAAAAGATACCTGCACCTATAATGCTGTTCTTTCCATTAAAAAACAGATATTACTCTAGCAGCATTTGTGAGATATAGGAGATTTTACACTTGATTTCTTATTCTGTGTTGATGTAAATGGTCTTCTCTCAGGACAATGCAGTTTAATAGGCTGAACATGCAGCTGATAGATGAAATTCTTTGGAGCCATACCTTCATATTGCTCCCACGCAACTGACTGAAACCTGAGCTCCTCAGTTTTATTTCCTGATTTGATCAATGTAGCAGTTCTGGGGCAAAGTATTTACAGCCCAGTTAGGTCAAGCACCAGACTGCTCTTCCTGATTGAAACACAAATGCAGAATCTCAAAGGATTCACATCCTGAGCTCTCTGTATTTTCATCTCCCAAACTATAAAAAGAGGACAATACGGTAGAAGAATTCCAGAGGAAATCTCTGTTGAATCAAGACCAAACCAAGCTCAGTGGGTAACTTGTCCTTTTGTTTTCTCATTTTTCAGAAGTTACTCGGAATCAACTTTCCTCCCTGTTCCCTTGTCTTCAACTGCTTCAGCTATCAGTCTGTGCTGCCCTTGCTTGTGCTCACTCTTACATAGCAAATGTGGCTCCTGATCAGCTGCCTTGTCACAAATACAAGTATGCACCAAGCTGCCTTTTCTGCAAGTTAGTTCTGAGGCACTGCCTGCAATAATGTAAGGTTGTATCTTTCTGCATAAAAACTGCTGTATACTGAAGCCACGAAAATGTTGTCCAAAAAAGATTTCATTTCACTCTCTAAAGTATAAAAAAGCTGAATCTTGTATGCCCTCCCTGTTCATAGCCAGCTTTATCAGTAGGACTACATGAAGGGAAGAATATTTCCAAGAATGTGGCATGAATATTTCTATTGATAGCTGCAACAGGACAGGGGGGAAAATGTGTCAGTTTTCCCTTTCAAGAGGCCATAATCTTTCCTCTCTATGCCTGCCACACTACAAGGGATTTTTCTTCTTGTGTAAGACCGAGGCAAAAGCTTGACAGGCAGGGAAAGCAGTATAACACATAGAGGGGGGTTTCCTGTTTATTTTACTCAGAGTATTTCATTTTTTTGAATTAGGGTATCCTCCACTAATCTTAAATCTGTCAGATGCTAATGAAGATAGGGTTGCTGTATTCGGAAAGGAATGGGCAGGACAAATTTCCAGGTTTTCTGCCATGAATATCAGAATGATAAAGCCGCCTTCTCTCAAGTGAAACAGTTAAGAAATTCATGGTTTATCCTAATCTGAAACAGCATTGTCTAGAGGTCCCAAATGCAGGGCTGAAAATATGCAACAATCTTGGTGTATTAGAAGTTGTAGATAATTTACATGCTTGGCAAGGCAGTTTAAGATCATTGTTTACTGTTAAGAAGTTCTCAAGTGTTTACTGAAAAATACATTAAATGTGAGACTTTTAGGTATCTTCTATTAGACAAAATCCTTCAAGATAGACAGATGCAAATACATAATGACTGCCATATGTCAAAAGGATTTCATGGTTGAAAACTGGACTTAAACAATGCCCCTCTGAGTTCTCATAAACCCAAGTTTTTAAAGCTCCTTTTCTTTTAAATAAAATCTGGAGTTTTTCTGCCAAGAACACTTTTATCAGTGGAAAATAAAAATTCTTGACCTTCCTATATCTTGCAAAATATTTATCTTCCTACAGAGATCTCTGTTTATATCATTAGTAGTGGACCTAAAGGATATTAACTAGATATCCCTTATTGAGTCCATACTTGTATAAATGCAAGTGTATCACATTAACTCCAGGTTTTAAGCAGAATTCAAAATACTCTTTGTTTACTGTTTCTCCAGAGAACAGATTTCCTGGGAGTTCTTGAAATTCTCTGGGTTTAGACTTTGAAAGACTGAAGAAAAAAGAGCAGGAAGAATGTCTGCTTTAAAGGAGAACGCCTTTCTGAAACCCACAAAGATCTGATGATGGGAAATCACAAATATCCATTAGAGTCTTTATGACCAGGTTTCATGTCCTGCTTTTTAAAGTCTGTTAGAGATAATGGAATTAAAAATTAATTGTTGCTCTGGTTTGTTTTTGATGCTTAGAAACTAGCAATGTAAATAGATTACTTTTTTCCCTAATTATTTCACTCACATCTGTAGACATGAAACAGATGTACCTAAACAGCTTCATTAACTATAATAGATAAAAAAATATTGTCAGAAACTTGGGATTCTCTCTTAACTATTGCACATATCACAGTAATCTCTCAGAGGAAGCATTAGAAGATCCAGGAATGCAGCTGACTGCTTCTAAATTAATTCTCCCCCCTTGCCATACACCCCAAGCAACATGGGCAAATGAAAAATAATATTTCATTTTTTCAGTTAAACCCAACTGACCAATGCCAAATGAATAACAGGGAAAAAAACCCAAAACGATTCTGTGTTTCCTCTTTCAGGATTCATCTGCACATTTGGATGTGTGCCCCAAGCATTCTCAGTTAGTTCAGCTATCCCAGCTAGTCCCGACTAGCTTCCTCTATTAAACATTTAGCACTCTGCCTAAGACATTTAAATAGCTGATTCAAAACACTTCTCACCATGAACTGAAATCTGATCTTCCCTTTCTCCTGAAGTGAAATACCCAGCATGTTAAAGCTGCAAACTAAATCCTAACATAGTCAAACAAACCCAGCATTAACCACTTGAACTTCTGGTGTTAAGGTTCAAATTTGACTCACAATTGTCAAGTGTAACCTTTTCTTACAAAGCTGCTTTAAACACATATAAGTGCAGTTCAAGACCACATCTGGAATGAAAAAAACAGCTTTCTAGCTTGATCTTACAGAGGCCCTACTAGCTGTCAACTCCTTATAACCTCTTGATAAAAGAATTCAAGTAAGAGATAACCAAACTCTGCACTACTTGAATGAACTAGAGCTCAACTCTTCAAAAGCATCTTGGATTTTACAGCACTGTGACATGACAGACTGGAAATTCAGCCTCAATTCCATTTAGAGATAACAAAGGACTTGCAATTAATAATGAAAATATCACAGGGAGTACAGTTGCTTTCATGCCACTTATTGTGATATTGCATTGATTTATTTTCAATAATATTTTGTCAATTTTGTGTGAATTACCTGCAAATTTCTACATAGACAACACTTCTCATTTGCTGCCAGAAACTGTTAGCAGCAGAGCAGAGCACAAATGTGAGCTTTTGACACCTGGTGAGGTGTTAGAGGGTAGTGTGACACAAACACAATTACCTGGTTATTCCTGCCACAGTGATGAGCAATCAAATCTGCTAAAACTGTTGAAAAGGAAATTGGCTTAAGGTTTCAGCCTCTCATCACTTGCATGGCTGGATCAATCCACAGTTTGACTGGCTACTCTTAATTAAGACACCATCAGACTTAGGAGAAAATAATTAAAAATATCTAATGCAAGGACAATCAATGAGTCCTTCCTAAATTAACACTGTGCTTTGAAATTCTTCAAAGCATCTGCTAGGCACAACTGTGGACTTCAAAAATAATTTTTGAATTAAATTGAAGTGCAAACAATAAAATAACATTTGCTTAGTTACCCACAGTTACCATGGGAAGAAGCG
Source organism: Cnemophilus loriae (assembly GCA_013397755.1). Classification (NCBI taxonomy): domain Eukaryota; kingdom Metazoa; phylum Chordata; class Aves; order Passeriformes; family Corvidae; genus Cnemophilus; species Cnemophilus loriae. The sequence continues at coordinate 486,007 of VZTF01009188.1, read as the reverse complement.
AAAAAAGTCTGGAAGAGGTGGAGACGTATCCTTGCACTCAGAGCATCACAAGGATAGACTCTGAGTTGGTATATCCAAGTTATAACATCCAGTTCCAAAAACTGTTCTTGGGAAGAAACATAGGACTGAATCTGTGTCGTGGGTTGACAGGTTTCTAGGTGAATTTCACCCTGCCAGGTCCTGTGGAGCGGCAGGGTGTCGTGGGCCAATGACATTTAAGGTACGCCCTCTGCAAGATACAGTATTTAAGGAGCTGGACACTGGGAACTTCCTCTTTGGCTTCCGGCGTTCCAACAGGTAACAGGGGACTGGGGAGGGGGTTTTTGCCAGGGTAGGCCTTTGGGCCTGCCTGGCTGGCCCCCCCTCTCCTCCGGCTCCCCGAGGGCCGGGCCTGGCCCCCTTTTACCATCTGCCAGGCCGAGCCTTTCCCCTCCCCTGCCTTCCGCCCGTGAGGGCCGGGGCCTGGCTCCCTTTTACCATCCACCGGGCTGGGTCAGGCCCCCACCTCTGGCCACCTCCGGCAGCCCCCCTCGCTCGGCCGGGCCGAGTGGGGGAGGCCCCCCCGGTTTGCTGCTACTCCTAAGATCCTTGTGGAGCTGGCACAGCGTGCAGAGAATGGCCTTCTCCCTCACCCTCCTCCTCCTTTCCCTCCCCCGGCTCCTCCGGCCGCTGCCCGGGCCGAGATAACATGACCATCCACCGGCCTAGGACAAGATTAACCTTTCAGTCACCGATTCTCTCCCGAGTCAGAGAAAGGGGTGAAAGCATGTGAAGGAAGCTACACCGAGACACTGAAGTCAGTGAAGCAAGAGGACTGAACTAAAGAAAGAGGAGGATGAGGAGATGCCCTAGCTCTGGGGCTGAAATTCTCTTGGGAAGCTATGGAGGATGGGTGATTAACCCATCAGACTGTTTCCTGTAACTCATGACATTTTATGGGGGGACTTGGAGCGTTCTAAAGATGCCCCAGCTTTGGGGGTTGAGATTCATAGCAGTTATGGGCAAAGGTGTTCAGGCTTGAGAAGCCAGCAGATGCAGAGGTGGGCTGCAATTGAAGAGAAGCTTAAAGGGGGAGAGAGAGAAATGAGGACCCCTTGCCCCGGGGGTGGATAGAGAAGATGACCTTTGCTTTCAGAGATGAAGATGAAGATGACTTTGGAGAGATGAGAGAACTTTTCTTTTGTATTAGAACAGCTCATCCTTAAAACTATACCCCATAAACTGACGTGGCCCACGAAAGCAGCTGTGGGAAGGCTGCAAGGTGTGGGAAGGACTTTCACAGGGGTCAGATGCTATAAACCGGGCGGCTGGTTCACTGTGATGCTGAAGCCACGAGAGAACTGTTTTCTTGTGGAGAATCTCCATAGTACGGCTAAGAGAAACTCCGCTCTCTAAGTGAACTGAAGAAAGGTTATTCTAGAGGTGGCAAACTGACTGAGAAATATCAGATGTTGTGTCTTTGCATTGGCAGTGGGGAAATATCTGAAAGAGAAGTTTTGGAGGGGGGAGGAGAGGTTTTCTGAAGGTTTAATCTAATTTTTATTATTTGGTTCTCTTTATTTCTTTTTTTTCCTTTTAGTTCTGTTAATAAAACTTTCTTTATATTCTTTAAAGTTTGAGCCTGCTTTGCTTCTCCTAACCCTTATCTCACAGAGGGAAATACCCTGAATAATAGACCCAAATTTAAATTACTGCACTTAAACTAGATTGGCGAACTCAAACCACTACACTTTAATTGGTGTTTCTGCCCGGTTAGGTGTCAAACCACTACAATCTGGAAGAGGACATAAACCCTCCCAAGGAACTATAGCAAGAATATTATTATATTGGAAGAAATATGAGCTGAGCTTAAGGGCCAAAGGCTAAAGACAAGAGAAGAAAACTGTCTTGAGACTGGATTGTGATAAACTCCAGTGAGACCTTCTGGACTCTGTACATGGGAACCATTTCTCTCTCAGTAGATACAAGGGAGCTGGACCTGTCACAGGGAATGTGTTTTTGTACACCAGATAAACAACAAGGCAGCTAAGTACATGGGGAAGGATTTGAACAAGTAGAAAAAAAGCCACGTATTATTGGGAGTATCTGGGGCAGTTCAGGGAAAAGAATAATCAAATAGGAAAATTAAATACAAATATTTTCCACGGGTGAAAGGTTTTGATGCACTCTTCTGCAGAAAATTTTCCGATTGTGAGTGCCTATTTGCAATAAATCACCAGGAGCTGGGATTTCTGAGGCACAGAAAGTCCCAAGATATAAAACTCCTTGGAGGCCATAAAGGGCTCAGGAAACACATGGAAATAACTGGAGGCTTCCAGTCACAAACCTTATGAGCCAAACTTCTATTTTGCCTTGTGAACCCAAAGGGCTAAACAGGCCGGTGCCTCATTGTGGGGTTCCTGCTATCAGAAGAAAACTGTAACAGTCTCTTGAAGCCATTTAGGCAATGAAACAATTACTGCTGGTTTTAATATCTTCTTGCCCTGGGCAGCCACCTGTGTCGCCGAACACACATATTGCAGAGTTGGCCCTGGCAGCAAAACACAGTGGGTCAGGCAGTCTCAGTGTCACAAAAACAATGAGAGGAGATAGCACAGCTGTGGAAACCTGCCTGAGGCTCTCTGGCTTACAGGATTTTAAAGCAGTGTTTGCAGCACTGACAGTTATGGACAGTTTTCCCACACAAAACCATTAGAAAATGGTGTGTCCAAGGCCAGCCCTGAGCCCCCAGACAGCTTTTACTTTATCAAGATTAAAGGAAGAGGAGGCAGCTGGGGCTAATAAGTTGCAAATCAATGCCATTAGCAAAGAGAGTAAAGAAGAAAAAAAGATCCAAGCCCTGTAAAAGCTAAAGCTTTTCACTCTGCCTCTTGCTGTGCAGAAACTGATTGTACAGTTGTGCCAATTCTCTTTGGATTTGTCCTCAGATTCAGGGAGATAAAAGATACAGAAGATGTCTGAATTTCCTGTTTATTAAAAATATATGTAGCTTACACACATGCAGCTGTATGTATACACATGCACACATACTTGTTTTGCTATTCACTGCAATTGACTTTGCATCAAACCTTGCATAATAATTTTAGTATTTAAGAGGAATAGCATCTTGGATTAGTGAGGTAATGGAATTAAATTCCATAACCTTCTATGACCTGCCACAGGCTACGGAATGACAGCACAGACCCACTTCGTGGCATGGTATCTTCACACCTTCAGAGCTAATGACACAGAGAGCAGCAAACTCAAACACAGTCAGGAACAGCATTAGCATGAGATCAGCTTTTCTGGAAATCTGTTTCAACCAGCCCCTGTTGGAGAACTCTGTCCCATGAAACTCATAACCATCATTTTTGTGTTCAGACCAGGCCGTTCCTGTTGCAGCCATTCCCTCTGGAGAAGGGACCTACTGGTGCACACGCACACACCATGGAGTCCCTTGGCCTCGTGTCCGTTTTTCCTGACAGGCTTTATCAACCTGGATTCACACTGCACCAGAAACTTCTAAAGGAATAGATAGGAAATTGAAAAGATGGCTTCAATAGCAGAGAAATGGCAACTCATAAAAATGGTTTTACACTTAGCAATTGACTTGGATTACTCTGTTTCACACAGTGACTTGTTTGTGTACACCAATGCATTCTGCCTTCATAACTTTGCCTTAGTGTGTGAAAATGAACTGTCACATTTCTCTGAGCAATATTCATTTACATACCCACATTTTAATCTGTTTCTCAATATTAATTTAGACTGTCATACTTTAATCTCTCTTGACACTCGTTGGGTTCTTTGCTATTAAAAAACCACCCACCTCTTTCCAAAATGAACAATGAATTTTATTATGGATTTTCATCTAGCTTCTGTAGAAATAAACTTTCTCCATTAATGTATATGCTTTCTTTGTAAGCAATGATGATTAACACATCAGACAGTTGCATGCAGAGCTTTTCAATAGCTCTAATGAGAAAGGTGCTTTTTTCCACTTTCTGCTAACAAAGAAAATCACCTGTATTGTATTGGCCATTACCATTAAATAGCATTACAGAAGAACAAGCATCAGACATACAAAACATTATGAGGCTGCAATGTTGCAAATTCTGGAAACTCAGAAGGAGAATCAGAAACTAAAATACTTTATTTATAAAGTACTGACATTAATTTTTTGTGAGACTGATAGAGGGGAAGGGCGAATGGAGCTCAGAGAAAAACCAAGCTAAGTACAGCAGGATATCCATGTCGGCCCAAGTGGAGAAAATGCCTTGAGTTCCCAATTTGCTTAGTAAACAGAGCATGTCACTAGGACAACAGTTTGACTGAATGTCAGCTGGAAAATTATTCCATAGTGAGTGATTTTAAGACCAACAAGGAAGGACAAAGAAGTCTGTAGGAAAACACTGCAAAAAAAAAAAAAAAAGAGGGGAGGAAAAGAAAATTATGGGTCCAAAGACCCATATGGTTTCAGAATCAGGGGCAGTACCAGTGCATTTGAACCCATTAAAGCACTGGAGTGAAAATTTCATTTTGCTAGTTCTTCCTCTTACAAGCTGGATAGTACTCTTTAAAACAAAGTCCCTCTCAGTGGCCTAGCTCCCTATTCCCAACCAAGATACACAGCAAATCTGCTTAGCATTTATCCAAGGCTGAAAGCAAACTTACATGCAACCAGGAAACTGCAATCTCCACGCACCAGATTTAGAACAGTGGCATTTTATTTTGCATTTAATGTATTATATTGGTAGGAGGACATGTTATCCTTTGTCAGCGTTCTACTTCGTATAAAACTCCAAGGATTAACTGAAACTAACAGAGTTCAAAAATCTAGATCTTCAGCAAGTGTATCCACAGCAGGGGCTTCGCTACCAATTGCAAAAGGAATATGCTCATCTCGATCATCTCATTTCCCTTACAAAGAAGAACGTAAGGCCTGGAATCAAAACATACTAGTCTAGATCCTTGCCTAGAAACAGGAACTCTCGGTGAAAACCAATAATGGGTTCTGCTGACGCAGATGTGTTGCGAGTCAGACTTTCTCTGCTTACCACTTTCCTCATAATGAGCTTCTCCTGTCTGACATGAGATCTAGAGGTCAGAACACCAACAGAGCAGTGTCACCCTTTGATATGGGCTATTCTATGGATCTTCCTACTCCTTTAAGGGAAAAGTATTTTATTTTGCCATCTGCATCCAAATCAACCTATTTGATCCAAAGCTTGCCCAAGTTAGAACCAAGGCTTTAATAAGGCTTTGACTCACTTTCTAAATGCAGATAAGATATTTTATAGCTATTTCCACAAACCAAAGCTTCACTGTAATTCAGCACCATATATTACCTGCTCAGCTTCATACACACACAGGTGTTTCCTTAACTCTTTAATAAAAGCTTTTCTGCCTTATTGTAAAAGCCAACTCCCTATTTTCTTCTCTGAATCTTTTCAGAAAGAGGCTAAAAGCATTACAAAATATCATCCATTTATTTTATTTTCTTCCCATCATTTGTTTTTTCAACAAATATATTAGCATACTTAAAATACACTCTGAAATTGTGATTTTAATATACTTTATTGAAAAAAGTACACAGTTTAAATTGTTTTCAATGGGACAAAGCAATGGTCACCTCTATCTACCAAGTCCTTTTTTGATGAATCATGACTACCATATGCCAAATTCACATCTGCATGACTTGCAAAGTAAAAAGATAAATCTTTTTTCAACATATCTTTGAGAATTTATATCACCAACAGTTTAAAATCATGAAATGCTGATGCTCTGACTATATTTCATGTCCTCTCTGTTGCACCATTTCCCAGTTCACAGTTTATCCATGTTTTAGCATGCCAGTTGAACACATCAGTCAATGTCACCTGGAGAAAATCATCAGTAGCAGAGGAAGAAGAAGAAGAGAGCGTTTAGCACTAAGGCCTGAGACACCGCCACATTCTCTTGCATTTTCCTAAAGAAAATAAAACAGCAACAAAGGAAAATAAATACAAGCCACTACAATCAATCATGACACATGGTTATTTAGCAAACGTAGGCATAAGAGCGCTGGTGCAAACAACAAAGCCCATAAACTAAATATACTCAGGAAGTAATACAAGTACATGTTTTGAGTTGGACAAGTTTAGGTTGTAGACTGAAACAACAAGCACTACACCATCCCCTCCACTTTATACTTTAGGTCTTGTTCTACATTGCATTACACCAAGAGAGGCAGAAATAAAGTTACTCCAGAGTAAAAAGGATGTCTGTGAACCTATGCTGTACAAGCTGCTGTAATCACATCCCAGACTCTATCAGCTCTCCTTGGCACTGTGTAAGAGTACTATGCAGAACACAGAGCAATAAATACATGTAGTGGAGGGGTCACTATCCCTCCCGAGCAATATTATGTGTAAGCATAATGACTACAGCATGACAGCTATGATGCTGAAGCTAATTACTGAAGCAAACATGAACAGCAGAAAGTTCCCAGTCATCTCTGACAAGGAATCCTGTGATCAGTGCTTGAGCCTGAGTAAGTTCTCAGATATTCCCGGCTGCCAGTGCTCACATCCTACCGAGTTCTCTTACATGATACAAACCAGTCTGCAAAGGCAGCAACTCAAGACATTGTCTACAGGAATACAAAAAAGACTTGTAGCACTTACAGTATCACTCACTTCCCTGACTACTGAGTCTTCTGAATATTTCCCAACATTTCATCCTGGAAGATAGCTTTACTATTTATTATTTTTAAAGAAATAAAAAATTTACCAGAGTCCGAAAGAAAGGAAAAGTAGATAGAAACTTACTTCAGGGTGAAATCCATGACAAGATTCTGGGCGCCTTCTTATCTTCTGAGATTTTAACCGCTCACATTTAAGGGATTCATTATGTACGAGGCAGTTAAGGAGAGATGTTCTGAGCATTACATTTTCATGGGAGAGTTTTGAAATGAATACTGTGAAAATCTTTCAGCTCCTTTCTTCCTCTCCATCAAAACCCCAAGGTGATATGTGTGGTCACCACAAGAAAAAGAAAGTGATTCTAGTGCTTTCCTCTCCATGATGTGTGTTTTCAACAGCACATGTGCACTTACACTGCTGACCTGTCTTTCCATAAGTATGCAATAAAAGTACACTGCAGGCTGCTTTTGACAAATTCCACTTTACAGGAAAAAACTAATCCTGAACTACCTGAACTACAGAACAGCAAAAAATAGGAAGTGGGGCAACAAAAAATCAAGTGATATATTTACTTTGCTACATTTTTGTATTTTTGGAAAGTGAGACTCTGAAACATTTTCAATGCTCCAGTCAAACCTTAAATAAAGAGATATCTATATTAGAAGGAGCTCTCTAAGTTCCAATATAATGAGGTCCATCTTTATAAGAAAATTGCATAACTTAGTGCCTAATTTGAAAGATGTTCAGCTGTCTAAAGATGACCACGACCTTATGCTACTTAAAGATCCGTGTAGGTGTGTTTGCTTAATTCACATTGGCTGTTCAAAAAAGAAAAAAGAAGAAAGTGAATTCTCACTGAAAAAATAGTGAGAACACATTCCCAGCTGGCTTAATTTCAAACAACACGTATAATGGGTGATGATGTCATGCAATGCAAGTTTTACATGATAAGAAATTTTTCAATATTTGTATCTTGAATCTCTTTCTGACCAGTTTGTAAATAAAAGGATATACCTTATTTCTATAGGTGCCATGGTAATTGGTGGGACAGAATCACAGAAGCATTCATTATCTACTACCACCATGAAGAGGTTGCTACTTGGGATCTGCTGGATAACAAAAGACCTGAAAATTGAAAAGAAAACAAATAATGGTGACATTATCAGCATTTCTGGGCCACTGGTTCTTGTTAGGAATTTATCAGACTTTTCTTTTTCAGATTTCAATGCTGAATTCAGCTCCATTCTGACTACCCAGCTACATATTTACGGTCTGGAATGAAACAGATCCGCAACACTAATGAAGGTTCTTCTCCAGCCACACACTGATAGCTCACAGTCCCAAACTTGAGTCTCTACAGTCATATTAGGGCCTTTGTTCACTCTGGGTCTTGCTTGAAGCAACAGCAATTCTTCATCTCAACTTTCATCTGTCCTCTTGAGAGCCATTTTATTACTGAGCCAACAAAATGGAGATTAGGCCTCAAAATCTTCCTAAGTGATTTATTTTAGAATAATAATTACTATCTGGTATAAATATGGTGTTAACTCAGCACCACATTCAAATGAAGACAAAGTAGGCAACTCAAAGGGAGAGTGAAAAGTAAAGACATTTTTTTGTAAGAAGGAAAACAGCCAGGGGAGACCAGGGAAGGATCCTGTGGGCACCAGTCAATGATGCACAGAGTTTCAATGAGCTGGACCCTTAAGCGCACACCAAAGAGAAAAGGGGCAGAAGGCAGAGCCAAATAGACACTATTTAGCCTTTCCTTGGAAATTTAGGACACAATACCAAGAATGGCTTTAAGGCTCAGACCCAATTCTTAATGAAATTTTAAAACAATCTGCTAGAATTTATACATCCTATCAGCAGCATATCGGCCATATCGAATATCACTGAAATCTGGCAATTCCAAAGATTAGGTGTTTTGCAGCGTGGTTTGCTTCTAAATGTACAGAATGTTAAGTGAGGGTTTGAGCACCAAGAAGAAGTGGAGAGAAACATATTTTTCCTCAGACATCTTTCTTTAAAATACATATTGTCTTACTGTAATAACTCCCTGCTTTTTCCAAAGATCACAGAAGATGAAATAGCAGAGAGGGCAGGGAATATTTAAACCTAGCCTAAGAAAAAAAATTTGGAAAACTTACTATAAAAATGTTGCCAACGGAAAGATTAAATGCTTTTCAGTATTTTTTAAACTTACTGAACCTCCATTAAAATTACACTTAGAGTGATCTGCAATATGTTAACTTTATGTTTATACATGAAATATACATTTATGGCATAACGTAAAAGGCTGAACTTTATAAATGTACCTACCAAACAGCTGGAGCATGTAGCAAGACTGACATCATTGTAATGGAGCATCTGTGGCTTTGTGGATTTGTGTGTGGGAGAAATGAGGCCAATAAAAGGAAAGGAGGGAAAATCTTTAGCAGGCAATAGCACCAAAATTGTACTGCATGAATTTCTCAAAACAGCTATGAATAAATCAAACAGTAAAGGATAGAAAAAACATTACTTTTATTCCCAGAAATTGGCACGATTTGCATTTTGTGCAGTCTGAAACTTATATTTATTGTATCTTTAAAACTAGCTCAGAAAAGAACCTGATGGGCATAAAGTGCTGTAACAATTAATTGGATGCTAAATGATTAATTTCTTTTTGCTGAGAAGGGAGTAATTGCTCCTCTGTTTTACATACGGTGTGCCCAACTTCAAGCCCTTTTGTGATACCCCCTTTTTGTGACCCCCAGGTGAACACTGAAGCCTGTGGAAAGCATGTGCCATACAGCCAGGTTTAAAGGTGCCAGTTCATGAAAGCTGGGCAATTTCCCATTCTGTTTCTCCTTTCACCCACTTTGAGGTGCCATAAGGGCTGTGCAGTATAGGGCTATTCCTTCCTCAAACTAGAGAGGGGGGGAGAAAAGTTCCTATCACTTCACCTAGCTGGGATGAAAGCACTTAATCCAGAAGAATGTTTCAACTACAGAACTACGATGCTGAATAAATTACTACACAGCTAACACTGCAAAACTAGCAAAATCATCTGCATTCTGCAAAATCTTCTTATTTATTACTCTAAGCCTTCATAATTTTTGACTTCATCAGTTTGGGGAGTGCAGTACATGCATTGATTGATGGAAATTATGAATTAAAGGCAGTTCAAAGAGCAATATATTAGCTAAGTAGAAAACCCTCTTTGCTACCTTAGGAATTATATCATAGGTATCAACTACTTACACTCTGTCTGTTTACCAAACAGTGAATATTCTTACAAATCTACAGCCTGTTTAACTAGTACAGAAGTTTGTGAAGTGTCTAAGCTTATGGTGGCTGCCACAGAGCATGGGACTGCTATAAAGGACCAAAAACCAGTGAAACTTTTGGCTCACTGGTGCGTTTTATTTCCATAGTGCACAATAACAACTTAACTAATATCTTGTAAAGTGAAACAACTGGCTTCTCATCCTCCCACTAAGAGTAAATTTAAAAGAAAATGCTTTCTTCCATCAAGCAGTATATGGATGTTTTCCCTTACACAGTTCTCAAACATAATCTGGAAATGAAGTTGCAAAGCCAACATATCAACAAGTGAAGACAGAGGATTCAAGACCGGGATTGAGCCAAGCAAATAAATAAGGGCAAAAAATGTCCATTTTAGCTTTCTTTTCTATTAATAGTTTACACAAACAAATTATACTTCTTTCAGCTGCTGTAATTTAAGATCATTTCACAGTCATGAGATATTCTTACCCTCACCAGATCAGTGGCAAAGAAGTTTGTGCCAGTCGTAACCACCACAGTTGCTGTGTGGCTATTCAGATAATTCACATGGCACTGCTTCCATGCCCAAACTGGATAAAGCACACAATCAGCACAGCAGCAGCTCTGCTGTTTGTGATCAGCCTTCAGTTCCCATGGTGACATGCATATGCATCTCTGAAATTCATTTTGAACATTCGTGCCAGTAAGTCTCAGGACCCAAACATTCAGAGAAAACAAAAGGTGCATGAACACAGTCAGACCAAAGCCTTTCAGAGACTGAGACATTCCACCAAAATACTTCACAGTGTACGCCAAGGTTCGGTTGCAAGGGAGAAAAACCTCCAGCAAACAGCTTCCATGGCTGCAGTGAGAAATAAAGTCTCTGACAAAGTAGGGAAAATGGTATTATCTTTTTGTGAGATCCACTGAGAGTCTTTAGAGTTTCTCTTACAATAACCATTTCTGAACACCTGCTGGCTTAAGCTGGCATTTGTGCCCCTGGCAATATGGAAACCAGCTCTCAAGTACTGAGTAAGGGGTTTGGCTGAACTTTATTGCTATTTTAACAGTCAAAAGAAAGTCTATGTTTAAGCGCCTTAGTATTACAGAGAATGTGTTTCACATTTAAAGAGTAAAGCTCTTTTTGTTTTAAGTAGTGTAAGTCTTTTGATTTGAATCCTTTTCCTTTGCTGCAGTATCATCACCATCATTTGATAGGGGCAGCACAGGAATAAGCTTGCATATATCTCCAAATATAAAACAGAATAAACTGCTGGGGTTCCTGTTGAAGCCACATCGAGTCAATAAGAAGCTTATTAATAATTTCTCCTCCATCTTTCATCCACTGAGGAACTACCTTGGTTTATTTGATGTGCAGGTTCAGAGGCTTAAAACAGACCTGAAAACAAACTATTTCTTGACTTCGTGGGGAAGGTGAGGAAGGAAGAAATTTAATACTTGAAAAGGGTGGACAGAGAGGGAGGAAGAAAATCTAGTTATGCAAAACTATTTTGTTAGTGAAGAAAAAATAACAACAGAGAGTAAGTCTGCAAGAAACTCTGTATTTTGAGTCAGAGCATTACATGACAATTTTGTCATGTTGCACACACAGCATCTGTTTCTTTTTAACCTGTTTTGGTATTGGTCCATATAAAAATAGGTGCACAAATAAAATGAAAAATTGATTTGGGAAAAAAACCAGCTTCATTTTTTAATTGGAAATAGTAAATATTTGCTCAAAATGCAGTACTTATTAATCTGCTCCTTGAAAATTAATTTTTCATTGTGGAATTAAATAGGAAGAGACTTGGAATTCAAGTACTGCTGCACTCATAATTATATTTGGCCATAGTGCTTCTGAAGGCATGATAGGAAAGCACACTTTTAATGGGTGTCTGGTGGCTAAATGACTCTTCTCACAGGTCATCAGTTCTTTCTAACTCCTTTAGACAGCCTGTAACTTGGAAAGCATCGTGCAGCAATGTAGTGCAAATGCTGGAGTGCAATCACACCTGCTGCCTTTATGCCCATAACTCGGGTTCCTACATTAGAAGGGTGATCACCTCCAGTTCTGGACATGCAGAGACACAGACTATTCAAGGATAATTCGGGGCAGGAGCTTGGCTTTGGGGATCTGAGCCATGCTCTGCAAGAGGGTCCTTCTCTCTAATGGATGGACAGTGATCCTGCAGAGAAACGCATCCTGAGCAGGGTGAGACGTGATACATAAAGCTAAGCGTGGGCTACAACACCTGTTCTTAGAGAGCCAGCACATTACATTCAAACCTGGTTCACTGGTGGTTTTTTGGTTTGTTGGGGTTTTTTTGTTCAAATTTAAATTGGAATCTCTCCCTTTTATTAATATAGGTAAAAGTCTTTAAAGAGTTATAATATATATTCTATTGTTATAATAATTTCTTCCCCAGACTATGTTAAAAAAAAAAACAAACAACAACAAACCAAAACCCCCAACCTAATTCCCAAAATGTCGCTTCTTTCTCATATTATAAGAATCGCTTTCTTCTGTAAGGAGAAATAGAATGTATCCAGTACAGGAGCAGGGACTGAGCTGACACTACCCTTGCAGCACTGCCTTCTCTCCACACTGTGCTTCTTTCTCTTTCTTTCATCTTTCTGTCTCTGAACCTCCTGGGTGGCAAAGTGCTATTGAGGCAACTGGGAGAGGGAGAAACCTCTCTGGAAAAGGAGGAAGATGTTCCAAAATGGAGGAAAGGACAGGGATGACAGGACAAGCAGTGACTGTGCCCTGTGGGAAAAGATACAGGGAAGCAGGTTGTCAGCTGCTGCAGGATGTGGCTTTGCCATGAGGCCTCTGCAGTCTGTCTCCTTAGAGATTTTGGAGCATTTCCCATATTGATGGAAACAGGCACAGCAGGACCAAAGCAGAGCTGTGCCCTTTTTTCTTCCTGGCTGCTGTATCTCCTGACAGACCGAGTCCAGCTTACTGGCCAACTTGAAGATCACACACTTCTGTAAGTGAAGTCACTCATTTCCCTTAATGCAGGTCATTGTTTCACTACAAATAACTCAATCATATGGTGCAAAATCTATATGTGGTAGGCTTAACATCTCGTCTCTGAAATGCTGTTGGCTTCACCTTTCCCTTCCCAGCATAGCTGGATCAATAACAGGCAGAGCTAAGGAAATTCTATTTCAGACACGCCAGAGATGTGTCTTGTCCAGCTAAGCAAACCTAACCTTTAAGCTGTTTACTCTCCACTATTTGACTACAGCATCTGCTGTTAAAGGAAATCAATATTACATCTGAGCAGCTTAGTCTCTGTATTTCCATGCAGGAGAGGTAATCCATTTCCTTGTCCACTGGTGTTAAATTTTGGACAGGATATAAACTGAACACAAACGTGAGGTTTCCCTGCTAATAAGCAGCCACTTCCACAGCCCCAGACACAGTGAATCTTGAGGAAACTTGTTCAATACAGCATATTTTGTGTGGGCCTGAGGGTGGGCCAGGCAGCTGTAAAAGAGAGCACAGTGATATTGGGTTGTCCATACTGAGCATCCCAAACACCATCATTTCTTGCTCATTTGCACTGAACTGTTTTCCTTTTCCTGGCCTGCAGCCCTGCTGCCATTAGCTGGTGGCTACTGACACTGCTACAAGACTTGTTTCAGCAGCAAAGAATGGCAGGGAACCTCCTGAGAGCATTCAGAAATCTCTGATTTTCAGATTCATGGCTCCCTATTTTCTTCAAACAGCTGCAAAGGCTGAAAAGTGTTAGAGGGAACAGAATGTCAAGCAGCATGGAACTGGGAAGACACTTACAGGATAAAACTATGCTTGTGGAACCAAAACATTTAGAGAAAATATCTTCCCATTATTGTGAAGAATGGAAGATATTTCTTTGTAATTTGGGGAGGATTTGAACACACCAACAACATTAAAAGCAATTCAACTTGTTTAAAAACAATGCTGTGTTCCTTGTTAAAAATTAATTCTTGTTTTCTCACAGAAATACTTCATTATTACACTTTGCTTTAAAAAAACCCTCGTTCATAAGTAATAATTGCTGATCTACATGCTGTATTTTACAATCAGTATTCTCTTTTAATTTTACAAGAATACACTGCCGTTATATCTGCGCTTATAGACACAGCAGTAGAATATGTGGTCATGACAAACACATGGCTTAGGCAGGATTTTAATCATATAAATATTTAAATAACTCTTCGGATTCACTTTTAATTCCATGCCTAGGAGGTTTAGCAGACTGATTTAAGGGCAAAACACTCCATGTATGTATTTTCCATTTGTTTTCCTAATGACCGTTGGAACACTATTACTATCGTTTAATGCCACAGTGATGACTGTGGGACTTAAAATCAAATTATGAGTAGAGTATCAGGGTATTGTGTTAGCAAATGTCACTCCTGCACATACATAATCATATCAATCATTTTTAGGTGACAGGAGAAAGGATCTTTTAAATACCACTTGTTTTGCTCAGGCAGACAAATCCTACAAAGCATGGAAGAATTTCACTGCGAGTAGTTTGAACTGAAATAAATGTAGGGCAATATTTTCAAATTGGCAACCTAAATACATGTACAAAGATGTGAGGAAGTGTCTGAATTTCCATGGTACTCAAGTTAGATAGCCCTCACTAGCCACTCTGGCTCTTGAGCATCACTGTAAACTCAGTCATTTCCCTCTGGGCCTTTCAGTGTATTTTTTGCATGAAATGTTAACGAACTTGGAGTATTTTGGATTGACATGAGTTGTAACTTTGGGATTACATTTCATAACTGTCAAATGTGATCTCTCCTATTTTTTAGAGAAAGAAAAAACATACCAGCATCAGGGTAGAGTAAATGGAAAATATTGTGCACGCTGCACTCAAATATGTGTTACTCACATAACTGTTGGTTGCAAACGTTCAACCCTAATGGTCTGGAACAAACTTTGAGCATTCAACTGAAGTCCATATATCCACTTTACTGTTTCCCAACTCCTATCATGTGCTTTCCAGGCTGCTGGCCACATTTCCAACTCACATTTCTCTCACTTATCACATTTCTGCAATGAATGAATGAAATGTTTATATCACAGTCAAGTTGGGCTACTTGTTTTTTGTTTTTGGGGTTTTTTTTCCAAATAAATGATGATAGAGAATGAAATATCTTTAATGCAATTTATAAAAATAATATATATGCCAATAACAACATTTCTGAGAGCTGGAGCAGTATAGCAAAATCAGCTAGTGGTTCTCTCACATGAAAAGAGGCAGATAAACTCCCAGCCTCAGGCTTGTAATCGGATCCTGCCCTCATGCCAGCAAAATATCGCCACCACATACAGCCTGACTGACTGCAGTACAGTTTGGTATCAGTGCAAACATACTTAGAGCAAAGTTTAGAACTGAGGATATAGGTGAGCAGTGTCATCCTCACCATTCCTGTGCCTGCTGAATGCTCAGAGCCCCACAGAGCTCTGCCATGGCTGGAAACCCCTCGGCTCCAGAACCCCCCTAGAAGTGCCCATCCTTGCTCACTCCCCACCAGGGGATTCTTTTCCAGATAACTGATGCTCAGACAAGAGTACCCAGCCAACTGCATGTTAGGAATGCTGCAAACATCCAAAAACTTAGAGTGTACAGCCTTTAGGATGACAGCAGATCCTTAGTGTAAGGAGGCATTGGATTGTTTGTAAGCGTTCTCGTGCAGCTGCCCTTCCGTATGAGGATGTAGAATAACGGACAGCTTCAGACCTCCAGGTTTAAAATGTACTGGCAATTGTTTTTCAAAGAAATCAAGACCAGAAATCCCACAAACTTTAAATATTAGTCAACGTTCATGCCCCTGAACAAACCCAAGCTAAGTGTGACGTGAGTGAGTCTCCACAAGCAGAGTGGGTACCTGGTTGTGTGCTCACAATGACCAACAGAGAACAAACAGCAATTAGCACAAAGCAAATCATATCAGAGGCCTCTTAAGGACTTTTTCTTTTGACAGTGACACCTGGTTAACGAAACCACAACAGAGAGGTCAGAGAAGATATCCAGGCTGGGAAATGCAGTTCCACTACAGCATGTTAGCAAATATGTGTTTTTAGCGGAGTTCATTAGCTCTACTCAAGTAGTTGTGGTTTGTATTGAGAGACATCTCAGATCGTGTTTTTTAAAATGCTATATGATTTCTAAGCTAGGTTCTAAATATAACTTTAAGATTAAAAAGCCAGTTGATATGTTCTGGTTTAGGAAGGCTCGCAGATATCATATGACATTGTAAAAGTACCTTTTGAATAGCAAGAATCGGTAACTACTCTTTTCCACAGCTTTAGGTCAAGCCTCATCTACAATATGACTCTAGCAAGGAGCTACACAACAGAAACTGAAGTACAAAAAGCAGAAATGACCAGGGCATTCACATTAACAGTGTCCTGGAACTAAACTGCTCATTGGATGTGTGCACAGTGTGTTTTGCAAGGATGTTTTTAATTTATTTCTGTTAACATAAACTTTAGCAATGATTGAGAAGGCCATATCTGAAAGACATAAGCACTCTACATGCCATCTTTTCCATAGCCAGCTAAAACTCTATATTGTTTTATATAATACACAAATGTTCCTTGCACAGCTCTCATATCTTAACATTCATGTTGTTTTACTAAGTTAAAGGCTTTTAAATATCCATTAAGCTATCCCAAACCCTTCAAAAAGGAAAGTCCTCCATGTGAAGATGTCTAAGCCATGTTTGCATTTGTTTTCATCTGCCTATAATATAATATCAATGTATTACACACTAAAATTAATGTTCTAGTATCAGCAATTCTTCACAAGTGTGCCTGGCTTTAAAAATTCATCGCATCATTTCTCAATTTCAATAATTTTTTCCTATCCCAAGCCATTGTTAATAAAAATAATATATATTGCTACTCAGCTCTATATATTATGGCATTTCCTTGTCATTACAAAGCATCTTTTCATTGCATCAGCTACTGTCTATCATTTCATTAATGTTTATTAATGCTTGTTCAAAACGTAAAATTAAGCTAACTTCTAAGCAGATTATGATTTATATCTTAATGGAGTACTGATTTTAACTATGAACAATGAATGGGTACAGATCATCCCATTCCCCTGCAGACGTTTTACTGGAAGCAGGGAGTTAAGAAAAGAGTGCACATCTCGTCCTACTGGTGAGAAAAAACCTATAGCAAAACTTCAGTTTCGCTAGAATTCCAAGATTTTACAGTGCTTACGGAGGGAAACATAAGGTGGCATTCTGTGTATAAACAACTAAAATGCTCCAGAATTCAACAAGCATACTAAAAAAGTTCTGAAACAAAAAAGAAAAAAACACAAAATCCCCAAGCAAACAGAAATTCCCCAGCCTTGAAAACTGTCCAAGGGATTGTTAAACTGATGACTGGCAGGCACAGACCTGCCTGGTAACTTAGATATGTCTTGCCCTATTATTTTATATACCTTTCTTCTTAAATGAAAATAGTAATTTACAGTGTTTCCTGAACTGGTCATTCAAAATATACATTATCAAAGGGTAGAGTTAAATTGCCCATACAGCGACTTTAAATTACACCTGCATGACAAACATTATAATCACTGGTGCCTTTGAAGTGAAGAGAAACTTACTCAGCCTGCAAGTGGAGAAGTGTGGGTAACACACAATATAACATTTTAAGCTAAGTATAAAGACCTTTAATAAACAATTCTAGCAGTTTAAATTGCATAATTTGATACTTTTTACATGGAAAGAACAGGGAAAAAATATTTTTGGATCTTCTAGAGTTTTGGGGTTTTGGCAAAAATAAGTTTCTAGAAATACTGCTGTCGCCTCAAATTTAAAGACTTTTTAACAGCCATAAGTATTTCTGCAAGTCTGGAAGATCTGCTTTTCAAAAGAGAGGTGCAAGATTATGATCTTTGAGACTTCAACAATGAACCATTGAGGCATGCAAAATACAGAGTTTCCCTTGAAGATATTCCTTTACCTCCATGCACACCCAAGCGAGCTCTCAGAAATCAAGGTCTGTTCAGCATTGTAAAGACCAGTCCTGAGCAGCTTGACTGCAGCACACCTGTGACCCAGCACGGGCACAGGTCAGAACCATTCAAGTGCACATCGTCACATGGGTACTTGGCAGGGCTGCTGGAAAAGCAGCGGTGCAAGAACACATGGGCCAAGCAAAGGATGGGGAAATGGAGAGAGCATTTTCCTCAGGATCATAAAAGGTAGATACAGCAAAAAGAATACAACCCAAAATGTCTTTCAGAAGACTGACTATAATTTACTGCCCTAACAGCTCCAGGACATACACAGGGACATTCTGATACACATTGACAGAGCTCCGAAAGAGAAGAAATTGGCCCTTGATGCTTTGGCTGTTTTATGTGGCAAGCTGGTTTGTTTAGAAGTAAACTAACAACATCTGAAAAGGCAAATGATTATTTATTTCATGGGAAATTGAACTGTGTATTTATTTACACATTTTAAACATGATCAAGTACAGCAGTTTGGCAAGCTTCTACTGAGAAAGAGATGTGGAAATATTTTAGCAAATGGTGGTATGTCTCGAGATTAAGTGGGTTTTAAAAACCATTAGCATTTTAACGTCTGCAGACTGCACTACTCCTGACACTAATATACTCATGCCCTGAGCAGTCTGCATCTAATTTGTGTGGTTATTTATCTGTTACTGCCAAATCTGTTCATTTAGTGGGCAAGTCTGAAATCTGCCATTGTAAATCCATGTGAAGGGTTCAGTGTCATCCTGAACTACACTTCCATTGCCATTTACCTCTTTTATTGACAATAAACAGCATTCAATGCCCAGTCTGTGAGAAAGCAAGGAAAGCAATTTGGTTTATTGATGATTTTCCTTGTTAACTAAATGTCTGCTTACTAACACTCTATTGGGACAAACAGATGATACATGGGACAGTGTTTATTCAAATGAGTAGCTCCTATACATTTTAACAGGCAATTTACATGTGATACCCAACAAAGTAAAGTAAACACATTCATCTGTCATATCTTGCATAATTAATACACACGTAAATCTTTCCCAGGGTTAGCATGATTGTACCTACATACTTCTTTGCTTGTCTAGTGAGAATATGGCTTTCTTAAATTTACTTTTCTCTTTTTGTCTTAAGATTGTGAACAAAGAATCAACTGGAAACAAAACAGTTTCTTTGGGGTTTTGGTATTGACCTTGTGGACCCATGAGTGCTGCAATTAAAAGAGAAGGGGGATTTTTTTGGAAGTAAGGCCAGATTTTTGATCTTCATCCAAGTCCAATATGTCATCACACATGAACAGGAGAGGTTAAAAGGGCAGATTTTTAAGCGTTTGACTGTGCAACTGCTGCCTAATCTGTATACCCACAGTTTTTACAGTGAACACACAAATTTGGCAACTATGCACTCAACTGGCTCCTTGCAACTTTGAAATTTTAATATATATGCTGGAAGTATAAATAGTCAGATGACTAAATTGCTATACTCACATTCATAGCAGCCTGAGTTATAGCTGAAATTAATGGCATTTTCCTGAATGAAGCTTAATGAAAACATTTGAATTTTCAGGCATAAATGAGATTTGCAATTAGACAAAAACATTTTTGTTTGTTCTACAAAGAGATGAGAGGTTATACTAAAAAGACTGGTGAACATTTTCTGATCAAATACTGTAACAGCCATCATCCTTTCTAACTTATAACAACTTTGGTGTTCTAAGGATGCTTTCCTTAGACACTTTTAGTTCAACTAAAATTTGTTACTATGAGATCTCCAGAAGGCAAAAACTGGCGAGGTACCCAGTGAGCATTGCTGAAGAACATTGGTTGGCACACTTACATTAAAAATTGGCTAAAATATTGGGGCAATACCTCATAAAACTACAAGCAGCACTGAGATGTTTATATAGCCTAAAACTACAAGCTTGATGTGTAATTAAAAACTCATGTCTGAGCAGCACAACACCTTTAAAGCCCATATCAAGTACATCTGTCATTGGTGCAGTTCTGACTCCACAGAAAGAGTGCCAGTTGAGACTGATGAAGAAAAAAATATTTCTCTTTAGCAATTAATTACTTTTAACATTGAGGCTGTGATAGAACAGTCTATCATATGAGTTTTCAGAAGTAATGGGGTTTAATTTTTTTTATGTTTTTTGCTATAAAAGGGAATAGCTTACTGGAAAATACGAAACCATTTTAGATTTTTCAAAAAATCCCAGTTTTTCTCTCTTGTTGACAGTGCTTAGAAAATGTGGGTTGACTTGTTTTTGACTGCTGTTTAAATAACAGATTAATTTAATAATCATTGGGATATTGAATAACAACAAATTATGGGGTGGGACAGCCAAACCCTGACCCTAATGACATTCTTATGTTAATTCTTATTTTCTTTTAGGCTCCTGCTTTCTTAATAAAACCTATATTTTTGAAAATAGTTTTTAAACATTGCCATTTATCCCAAAGTAGCACTTATTTTCTGCTTGTAAGAGATAAGTTTACATATAGGGAGTACATTTTATATGTCTGTATATATTTAGTGCCTGACTCAAAGCCTGCTTAAGTGTATAGGTGCCCTTCCACTGAACGAGTTCCCAGAGATGGCTGAAAATGTGAGCCAGCTATTAACAAAGTAATTAGCAGGCAGTCCTTTCTACTGCGTGATTTATTTTAGGAACTTCAATTTAAATCCAAGTACTCATGATGGAATTTATGATTGGAAATATTTATGAATCTTCATTACTGTAGTTGGTAATTGTCCCCCTTAACTGATGGGCAGAGTATTTCTGTAAGATCAGTAACAGCACATCCAGGACAGAATAAAACTGAGCCTCTGCCCTCACCCTGTGACCTTGGGGACTATGACTGTGACTTTGTTAGCAAAAACACAGTATTTGTGCCCCAAAATGTCTTATCTAAGTAACATTATATGGTTTCAATTAACATCAGTCATCATTTTTACTTCTACTAAGAGACTGTTTTTAGTCTCCTTTCGCAGACAAGGGCTCTATAGTAGTGCCTGACACTGCAGGAACAAAAGCCAGTGGCTGGAGTAACTTTTGACACAAACTTGCTTAAAGCAGAGTATTTGCACAACTTTTGTTTGCAAACCTCTTCACAATATACTGACTTTTTTAGTGTCTTTCAAATAGGTTTTCAGTATTCCACGGGGTGCATAATCAGGTAAATATTTACAAGCATCTTTTTCTATTTGCAATAAATATTTGCAATTATATATCGCAGATTAACCTATAATGTGATTCAAGGAGGACACAGAAAATAATCCCACTGGCTCAAAGTGAAGCTGCAGAGGTTAAGCACCGGACACAGTGTCCGTTCCAGACTTACCACATAAAAGATTGAATCTAAATTCTGACTCATTGGACCCATCATTCTTAAATTACAAATATTAAGCAATACACTTGCTTGCAAAAATATTTATTGGTACTGAAACCATGAAACAGAAAACTGGGTCAGAAGACGTAGGTCTACAAAGGACTTTGGGTCAAATTCCTGAGCTGTTCTGCGGGAAAGTGTCCTGGGTTATAACAAAAATACTTGGAATCCAATGCAGTCTGCAATCTTAGATGCAATTTGTAGATTGTTAATGACAGTGGGTAAATGGTATAACGAACAACTTTCCCATGAGAATCTAATAGTTCTTCTGGATTACTTCTTTAGGTTTTGCCGTTGCTTGTGGAGAAAAATAATGGGTGCCTTGAGATCAGTTTGCAACTTACAGGGTTTTCTTTTATTTTTTTTTCCACTGTGGAACACAAAATGTTTTTCTATGAAAAAGATCTTAGTGCATTATTTTTGAAATACTATAATTTTCACTAAACTCAGTTTCCAACTTGGTGCTTTCCAAGTATTGCAGAATTGTATTATTTTTGAAACTTATTTCCTTTGACCTGAAGTTACCTAGGAACACAGACTAAAATCTGAATTCCTTTGAGAAAACCTAGTCCTGTTGAATTAATCTTCTTTGCAAGGAATCCTGTCTGTTTGCAATATTTAAACAGAATCATACGATAGTTAGGGTTTGAAGGAACCTTGAAGACCATCTGGTTCCAGCCCCCCTGCCGTGGCAGGGACACCTTCCACTAGCCCAGGGTGCTGAAAACCCCATCCAGCCTGGCCTGGAACACCTCCAGGGTTGCATGATAATTTGTTGCACAACTTCTCAGTAACTTTCTGTTAAATTATCACAAAATAAGGCTGCTTAAATTCGACGATGCTGGCACAAAGCACTCACAGCAGTGTAACCTTCATTGTATTTGATATGTCAAGTGGAAAAATCACGGCTTGATTTTGTTGAGTCTGTACTTTTCAGGCAGTGGGACCTATTGTTGCACTTAAAGGGTTCCAGAGCATCAATTTACAAAGCACTCTCATACTTCTATTCCACAAAGCCATATAAAACCAATTATTCATACTAGACATTAACAATTTCCTTCTACTTAAAAGCTGGTCAGTAGCAAATGAAAACTGAATATTAGCACTTAAAATTTATCTCCAGTGTACTTACTCCTATTTCCTGTTTTAAAGTAATGAAAATATCAAGGAGAAAATTTAGGAGTAAGTCCAGAAGCACATCTATTGACTTCAAAGTGAAGTTTTCACCTTTATTTGCTAATTGCATATTGATTTAGCCTGGAAAGGAAGAGTTGTAACAATTTTTGTTTAACTTATAAATTCTTCCTGACATTTATATTGATAGACAAATTATTGCTGTAAATACTAATCTCCCTGGTGATGACAACCTCTCAGCATAAACGAAATCCAATTAAGAGACTTATCAAAGTACAGAAATTTGCTTAAACAATACCTGTGCAATTCCACAACTAAAATGTACCAGAACTACAGTCAAAATGACAAAGCACATGGGCACTAAATGCAGAGAAAATATATTTTTGGTGTGAAAGAGGAAAGCTAGACTGAAGTCTTCCTCTTCTTTTAGCTCTGTAAGGGACAAGTATACAGCAGCACTGGTAGAACTAACATTACAGCACTGTCATGTAAGATTTGTTATTATTAACTCAGCTTCCTAGCACTGAAAGTTTGGAGAATAGATTTAATCCTCTCCCACTCTTTCAGACTAACAATTCTAAGAAGGAAACTCTGTTTGGCATTCCAGTAAAACAACCAGATCTCACTGTACCACAAGGGAATTCCTAACCTATCCAGCAGGGTTTCACTCCTGGACAGGAGACTGAACAGCACTTACCTTTTTGAATCTAAATCTTACAGACTATGCCCTTAGAATGCTGCCTGCATTTAGGAAAAATATTAAAACATTCACTATTTGAAATTAACATAAACCTCTACCGCTTTTACATTTTTTTGGTAGAAAATAATAGGCACGGCTTTAATTGAAGAGCATCAAACTTTTAAGTGACCCCTGTAACAGGAGGAATGACACCCTGACAGAGGTCAGTACATAGGATAAAACACAACAGACTTGTACGTTCTTCAACACAGCCTCGAATAATTCAGTTTTATTGCTTTGTCACAAACAGTTGCATAAAAAAAAAATTGAAAGGGCTTACTTGAAACAGTCATCGCAAGCAATATTCCCCGTGGTCTCCTTTATAGTGCGCTCGGAAACAAAGGCTGGATATTCAGTATCACAGGGCTCTAGGGTTTGTTTCAACCTCTGCGCTATAGGCACGGGAAAAAACATCTTGATGTTAACATGAGAGGAACAGCACACAAAATTGTGAACAACATGAGATGCTGTATTACAGAGCTCGCAGAAAACGGAAATGTTACTCAGCTTCTGCCACCCTGTGAGATTTCCTAGGCAGTGCATAACACTATTTTTTCAATTAAATAAAAAAAATGTTTATCCATGGAATGTAATTTTGCAAGACATCACTGTTAAAGTAGTTATTAATGGTTTAGCCATTGCCAACCTACTTTACATTTATGCATGAGTTTTTATTATTTCTGCGTAGATCCAAGATGGATTTACTGTAATTTTTATCTCAGTGGTGCTGTGCATAACTAACCTTTATTCATGGCAGTTTACATTTATTTGATATGTAAATTGTGGTATATTTTACTGAAGCCAAAACATCTATTTTATATTACAGCTTGGGAATCTTTGGAGGGTTTCATCAGTTAAAATAACTCTGTGGGTGGGAGAGGCAGAAGAGTTAGTTTACCCAACAGCAATGCTTGTTATCTGCTTCCCAAAATAGTAATAATTAAGGCTCCATAACACCCTTAATCTGAAGTCCTTGCAATGCAAGGAAAAAGTGTCACTATTTCCATCTTGAAGACTGGGAAACTGAGGTACCAGGAAGCAGTGAGGCTGGTTCAAGGTCAGACTACAGGACAGCAGCTCTTCTGACTCTCACACTGAAGTATCTGTCAGACAGTGTCTCTCCCTCATTCCCTTTCTTTTTCCTCCCCACCCCTTCATTGTTCCTTAACACAGAGATATACTTTGCACATCAGCACAAATGTTAACCCTATCTTAAACTAATCGCTAAGTGAGAAAACAAGATGAGGTATGACAAAAATAGATTACACTGAACAGGCTCTTGGGCTTGACAGACCTTCTCCTGGAGATGATTTGTTTCAAAGTGAGTGGTGCATCCACTGAGCAGTGCCAGGGGAGTGACCACATCTGCATTTCCAATCACACACCAGGGCATGCATTTCTGAACTGTTCACAGTTTTTGTATCTAATAAAAAAATTTTCCACTAAATGCATGGATCTCAAAGGCAGTACTAAAGCTGGTCAGAAAAGTTTTGTTATTTCTGATGTTTTCACCATGGTTGCGACATGTTTCACAATTCAGTATTTATTAGAAAATTGTCTGACTAGCTCTGCTGCACCTCTTCCCTTTCTCTTCTGTTCTCTGTATCTATTGTCAAGAATGACTGGAATTTGTCACCTGTGTTTTGAGTCTAGCCTCACTTGTATCAACATATGGCTTGTGTAACAGAGACTGACGAAGATTCATTGCTCTCAGATTTCCTGCACCTCACTAGAGTCCAGAAGATGATGGGGCTGTCCAAGGTTTAGGGGTTCTTCTCTGTTATCTATAAATGTGATTGAGATTACAAGACCTTGGGCAGAAGTATTTTCCATAGCAGGGTTTGGCAAATGGACAGGTGTGTGTGGACCCTCCAGCATCTTCACAGTATGTCATACCCTATTAATGTCGCAATTTGAGGGGGAAGAAATTTCTCTACTCAAGGAACTGATTTTTTTTTTTTTCTGAGCTTTGTTAAGCATTGTTAAGTAACAAATAAATGAGCAAGTTTATTAATTTTAATTTCATTAAGTGCAGTCATAAATATTACAACTCTTAGTGGTAACATAGCATCTACAGAAGCATGTGCTTTTCTGTCCTGCTCTCTTGTGAAATATCTTCTGCTTTTGCTTCTTAAAATATGCTGGTTCCAAACAACCATCCCTTGCCACCTAACCAGATATGAGCTGGGCAAGCACTACCATAAAAGTTAGGACATTCCAGTGAGGGTGATGAGGGGGTATTTCCAGTACTCTTAACTCTTCAACGAAATGGAGCAAGTGACTTGTGTAATTAAAAATTCACTGTCAACTAAAACATGAATGGAAATTCCTCAATAATACTGGTCCATCAAAGTGCTGCACTGATAGGTTTTCTTTTAAGAAAAGGAAGTTTGCAAGTTATTACTGCTTCTTCTGTATTTAGTGCACTCCTAAAATACAAACTAGACATTCATTTTCATGAGATGAAGAGGATGTTGTGTTTGAAAGATATTTTCTCTAGAATACAATGCAAGTGCCACTGGATGTTTCATGTCAGGATATATTACAGCATATTTGTACAGTATGCTTGAAAAAAAGTTATTTCTTTCCTATTTGCTGCTCTGGAAACACCAAGGACTAGGACTGGCACGGCTGTCATTCCTCAAGGAACAGTTTTGCACTTTCTGGGTCTAGCACAGCAAACCTGACTGTGCTTCACAGCCTCAGTGTTAGAGATGGTTCCCTTCATGCTCAGGGAAGTCACTGGACACTTGGTGTTGGTTTTTAGAGGCCTGACTGATTCTTTAGCTTCAGCCAGGATATTATTTTGGCATAAAGACAGTCTAGTATCCAGGCAATGCAAATATCAAATCAAGCCTAAAGCAGCAATTTTTTCACCTGCTTTGCTAAAAAATATGCAAATACTAAGCTGAAGAATTCAGTTTAAATCCTTCCACCAGTCAATGACACACAGCACATTTTGCCTATTAAGTTGTCAGTTGAAGAGCACTGCTCTTGTAAAGTGGCCCTTTACTTTTGAGCTATACTTCTGAAAATGCCATAAAAAGTCTGCTAAAATATAAACAGACAGCTTACACTGAAAACTTCCAAGTCTTAGTGGAACTATTAAAAATTTCCATTATTTCAAATGAAGCTACTGCATTTAAAAAAATTATTTTGAGTAAAATGAATTTTAATTCATTTAAATGTCTATTTTGAATGGAATGATAAAACAAAATGCCGTTTTAATCAACTTTTTTAGCATAAAATCTACTAACTTAAGCTTTAAAAATTATTTTTGTGTGAAATTATACTGAGATGGTCCTATTTCTGTACACTTTTTTTGAAATGGCATTTTTCCACTTCTAGGAAAAAAAAAAGTTGTATAACAGAAAAAGGTCAGTGTAATTGCTTTATTCACAAAGATTATTTTGGAATGAATGGGAATGCTTTTAAAAAACATATTTAATCATTATCTACTATTTTAACTTTTCCATTATTGTAGTGTACTGTGTTCCTAGAGTGCACACAAGCACTTTGTGGTTATTCGTAGAAGATCTTAATTCTCGTGTTTTAGGAAACGTTAACAAAGAGGATGCGGGCATGGGAGGAAAACTATTATCAGATGTTTATTATTTAATCTAAAACAGTGTACACACATCTGAATTTCAAAAGTCCCATTTACTCTAGAATATTTATTATTTATTAACATTTCTGCCATTCGGCCAGGAAAGAAATTACACTTACCTTTAGCTGTTAGATCAGAGTGCCACCAACTGCATAGATTAAATTCCACAAGGAACCTGGAGAAATTATTAGAATTTTCATATTACCCCACAGAATGTTTTCAAAATACTAAACTGGCAGTAGCTTGATAATGTTAATCCTATTTTAAATAAAAGCGAACGCAGAACTGAAATTCAAGTTACTGGCATAACTCTGGGATTAGCAACTACTGCTCTTCTCATATTTTTACTGCGTTTTTTTTACTTCTGAAAACTTATTCTGAAATTAACCCCATCAATAAATCATAGATTTAACTATTTTTAATTTAAAATATTGATTGTATTTGAAGTGCCCATTAAAATTCTCAAAGCATGGCAGCACATACTATTTTTGCTGTTGAACACTATTTCTTCATTATGTGGGTATTTTGACTCTAGTAAAATGCCATGGGATTATAACTGTCCTTGCTACAATACAGGAGTACACATAAAATACTTTCTTTTATTAATTCTCAAACTGAAATAATAAAGCCATTTTACTTCTAAGAGCAGAAAAGGTTAACTGCTGTCTGATCAACTCTAATTAAATTGTAAAGAACATATTTCCCCACTAAAATATATCACGATTTACTTGGAAGAATGGACTGAAAAGTGTCAGTCGATCAGTTGTTGTAAGAGTAAAGAATGTGAAACCAACATCCAGTTCAACATGTGCCCATGAATCTACAATACTTATAAACACAGAAGGTTTCTTGACATTTCCAAAGCTGTCATATGTAGCATCAGTCTCATTTCAACACAATTTCTCTCCCTTTTTTTCGCTTTGAAAGCTGCATTTCAGAGCAATCTCTGCCCTCTGGCAGTAGCCATTCCGTTAGTTCTCCTTAACTCTTATTCTGAACTTCGAAAAAAGCTCATACAATTTACAATTAAACAAAATGACTACAAGAAAAAAAACAGTTCTATGTTAGTAAAGATAAAATTCACTGAAATCTGCAGCTCTGCTTTCAGATAAGAATAATAATAAATCATATAGCTTAATAACACGACACATTTTAAGGCTTCCTCTTCTCCATATGATATTGTTATTTCTTAGGCACCCTCTGTTGAAGATACTGATCATTATGAATTAACTGGGAATTTTAAAAGAATTAATGGAGATAGAAAAATTCAGCAACATCCAAGTACACCTTATCTGGCACTGTAAACATATTTTATGAAGTGACAAACAGTACAGTGAGTCAGGGTAACAAGTTTCTCTTCTGACAGCAGCCCACCCAGGCAGCATCACAAACATCCAGTCATGTATCTAAAATTTAACAGTAATCACAAAAAGAAATTTGTGTTGTATGTTGTGATCTGCTAAACAATGACATGCAGATATAAGTGAAGATCATGAATGCAATAAAAGTGAAACTGCAGTTATACAGCCAAAATTTTCTCAGATTTTAAAAATGCAAAATTGAGAAAAGATTAGACAAATACTGCTATATTTAAAATCATGTAATAAAAGCAGCACAATGCATGTAAAATGCAAAAGGTACAAATATTAATATTCAAAAGCACAAATATTCAGTAACTCATAGAAAGATTCATTAAGTTCTTGACAAAATCTACTTACAAGACAAGTTCAGTCATAATCCACTTTACTGCAGCAAAGAAGGCATTATAGGGCTGAAGAGAAGAAACTCATTTAATAAAAAGGCAAAACATGCAGCATTTATATCTTAACTGAATTCTTCATGCAAAAACAATTCTGTGGATATTGAAATGCATGGGGAGCATAAAAAAACCCCTTTTTTATGAACAAGAAATATTATTATACTGATTATTAAAATGTATAGTCATGAAATGTCCTTTTTATCATGCTTGGTCATATACACAGATTATCAGTGGGAAAAGGAAAGTTTTTGCAAATGATTCTTAAATCTTTAACCTCTAGGGGTTCCTATTTCCCAGGCTATTGCTGGAGGAACAGCTCGGGTAGATAATATGAGCTTTTCTTGGGCTGCAGTTCACAGGCTTGCCTCTCTATAATGCAAATCTCTATTCATTACCTCGGCCTCATTAGGCTCAGAAAAGCTTCTGAAGTCTGAATTTACCTAAATGTTTATCTGTGTCATTTGACAGTCCAGTTGTAAGCACTTTAAGTAGTTTTTTCCCTCCTTTCTCTGTTTTTTTGGATCAGAACAAATATAGCAAATCCTTTGAAAATCCTCTGTTTACAGTACTTCTAATACATTCTGAATATTTCATTTTTGAAAAGACTATTAATAGGATTAATCTTTTATGAAAGAAAGTCAGGCAGAAAAGTCAGCTTCCAGAAATTTGGAGTTTCTCCTCAGCTCCCTCATCTTTGTTAGGATGTCCTAGTTGCATGAAATTCTGCAGACTCTTTTAGATATAAACAGAGTATTTAACATATAAAAGTTATAATGACAGAGCTCCTCAGATTTCTAAAATCATTCTTAACCACCCCAAATCAGCACTCACTAAAGCAATGCTGTTTGGCAGAACAATAACAGGACATTTAAAATTTTCAGGGGCCACAGAGAAAGTTTCTGTGCAGGGCTGAGGACTCACAGACCCAAAGAACTCAGTCAGTGCCACAGAGGGCTGAAATCACAACCCAGCAGAATGCACATCTGAGACAGGAAAGATTTTCACCTGTGGAGCCCTGTCTTATAGGAAAAGATAAAGAGCTATGAGACTTTCCCAGAGATGAAAGAAAAGAAAACGTCAGCCCTGTGGGACATCTTATTTATTTTCATTCCAAATCAGAAAACCTGAAATTTCATGCCCAAGTAATTAAATTTGCTGTAGTTTTGTTTTCATACTGCCAAATTTAGTGTAAAACAATGTATTTGTTATTACTTATGAGGAATACTTATTTAGTGTAAAATATACGTGTTTTAGTAACTATTTTAATATTAGAAATTAATTAAAATTTAAAACATCAATGTATCTGAAAAAATTCATTATTGTCTACAGAAATCGAAAAAATATTTTCTTTTTTAATTCTAGTGGAAAAAACATGTCATTACATTGACATAAATGCATTCTCATGAAATGTGATTTTACTCGAGAGCCTTGTCCGCTCACAGACGATTCCTTCAAAAACTGCAACAAAACCAGCAGGAGTTTTATTCTCTCTCTGTATTTAAACCACCACTGAGAGCCAAAATAATTCAGTTCTGTGGCTCCATGGCACTGCTACGTTTGCAGCAAAGTGGTTCTACAGAGAATCAGGCAGGTCTTGAGCCAATTAAAACAAAAAAGTGCTAAATAACAAAGTGTCTGGATAGCTCTCAAGAAGCAATGCTGTTCTGATAAAGCAATGGAGCAGATGATCTGTAAGTCTGGGCCATCCCTGCTTTGTCATCTTCCTGCCACAGTCTAAAAGGCTGGGATAGAGTCTCTGATGCCTCTTCTCCACTTCTACGCTGTTTAGAACACGAACTTTTTCGGGAGTTTCCAACTTGTCCTTGTCTCTATTCCTGTATTTATAAAACCATAATTCTCAAAAGGAAAGATAAACATTTGTGAGCAAATATTTTGTTTAAGTAGAAATTACACTGAATACTGCCTAATAACCGGACATGTAAAAAACTGGGCATAAAAGCAAGAAAAATGAGGAATTAGCACTACCTGCGTTTAATGCAAGTTCTCTTTATACTTTCTCAATAGTCATGGTTGATAGAAGTGACTGAATCAACATGGAAATAAAACCTAAAACTCTGTTCCTCTTTCATACTGAGGATCACCAAAACTCACTTGAGGTTTAAAGACCTTGACTATCTTTAAATAAAAAAATTCTTAACATATCCCAGTGTATCCCACTACAGTTGTGGGGTTTTTCTCCTGGACGTTCTAGACAAAAATTGGAATTAAAAAAAAAAACTTTTGGATTAGATATGCTTTTTGAGGGATAATGCTTCAGCTCTCCATGCTGATTGCTTATGCAAGTTAAACTGAAGCCCCAAGACTTTGGATAGAAGGTTTTTGTTAAGAATTGTGCTATATTTTAAGATATTTCATGCAAATGTGCTTCACAGCATCCTGTTCTATTTCACTAATAATTTAAGTCTCATTGCAGTCTACTATTTATGATGTCAAGATGGTCTTTTTTCAGGTTCAGACTTTAGTGGATAACAAACTGATAAACACCGTAAGTCCAGGTATTTGAAAAACAGGGTCATGTAAATATGTAAATGAAGATGTCCCCAAATGTACAAAATTATGCAAGGGGTTTTTTGTTTGGTTTTTTTTTGTGTGTGTGTGGTTTTGTTTGGTTGGTTGGTTGGTTTGGTTTTTTGTTGTTGTAGTTTTTGGTTGTTGTTGTTGTTGTTGTTGTTGTTGTTGTTTGTTTTTTGGGTTGTTTTTTTTGTAGTTAGATCCCTGTGCGTTTAAAAAATACTATCAGGTAACTTTTCCAGACTGGCAAAATTGCCGGTGTTTTGCTGCTGTTCCCTTTACATAAGAATTTTTTCATGCTATTACTGTCATCTGTTTGTGAAAACAGCTCCTTTTTAATATGCAAAACCTCTATCTAACACCAGATCAGTTCTGATAGATTATTATAGCAATCAGTAAAACGGATGCATGGTTATAAAGTATCCTTGGGATTATTACCCTGATATAGGATTTAGCAATAAGGAAACGTTGCCCTGGCAAGACCCAGATTGTCTCTAATCAGGCCTTGCAGAGGGACAGGGTTTGTATTCAGATTGCAAGACAAGGGTTTAAATGCACTGAACTTCTACTTTAAAAGACAGGTTTAAATACTAAGAAAAAGAAATTGTTAAAATCACTGACTTGCCTGTGTTGTCAATGAACCATTCCTTTCATATTAAAAAAAAAAAAAATCTCAATTTTTAATTTGAATTACATGTTTACGTACAGAAAAGGCATTTGTGATTCCAGTCCCCCAGACAAAACACATATTGCCAAATTTACAAATTCTTGCCTAAGAAGGCAGATTCATACAGTGCAAAGAACAATGTGACAGAACCTCAGAAATGGTGGCCCAGCATTAAAATGATTGAACTCGAGAAAACTGAGCACTTTGCATTAGTTTATAATGAACCACCCTTTGTATGCTCTGGGAGAAACACGAGAGCTGCAAGCATTCCAAGTCAAAATGACGGGCTTACAATGGCCATGAGATATTTGCAATAATTTTCTTTGATGGTTGCATGGAAAGATGCTCATAAGATGTGCTGTACTTACGTCCAGTAAGCTATGGGCACTGTCGCTACTCTCTTTGTTTGTCCTACACATGGCCTGGTAGTCATAAAGTGTAATTCTACAGGGAAGAACAGAAAACTGCTTGACTAAAAGAAGAAAACACAGTGGAATAAAAGTGATGATATGGAACAGTCTGCTCACAAAGTGAACAGGAAAATTAAAATTGTAACAGGAGAGGGAGAAAAGAGGGAATGGGATCGTTAAAATACAGGTTACAGGAAAGAGTGTAAGAATGCTGTGAAAACTTTGTAAGGATTTTAGCAGACTACAGAACAAAGCAAAAGCATAACTGGGAGGAACCAGGGAAGATACACAGAGAGTGTAACACACAATGGCATAAACAATGTGAGGAGGAGGAGAATACACATCCAACACAATGCTTAAACAATTGGTTCTGGTCTAAGATCAGCACATTTAGCCCTGCAAAGTGAAAGAGCCTATGCATTTGAGAGGCTTCTCACAACAGAGCACTTGAACTTCACTAAAAGCAGAAACGCTCTTCTACAGTCCCAGCATCTCAGTGCACGACTGCTTTGTAACATGGCATTGCTTCTGAGGGAGAGAGAGGTGGAATTTCAGTGCATTGTAAGAACAGATATTTGAAGCAGGATGGGTTTACTTCTTTTCATGAAGGCAAAATATTCCAGGTACCTGCTGTAATTAACTTATGCTAGAAGCCTCCTCAGATGCATAGTAAACAGGGAAATTTACTTATGCTTGCAATTTTACTCATCATTAAAACACTTCAGAGATCTAAATGTAAAATCCAGAACTCAGAGCTAGTACATGGAATTATTGTGATTATTTTTCTAAATCTGTCTGTCCATAGAACAATCAGTTAACTTTATCCATCCACATAAAAAAAAAAAACATTTAAAATCTATAGCAGATGTAAAGAATCTTTAGCTGATAATTTGCAACAAGTGTAAATATATAAAACTCACTATTTTTATTTGAACATTTCCATTTGACTTTTGCATCCTCAGAGGGACAAGGGAACACAATTGGACAGAGATGGTTAATAGAGGTATGAGATGGGACTTCAATGTTTTGCAATGTGTGCCTTGCTTCTAAGTGAAGAGGAAAGGAGAGCACACAAATTCAGCTACAGGAAGGATGTCCCAGAAGCTGCCAAAACCAGGTCATGAAATGCATTCAGCATCACCATGAGGCATTCTGCACTGCATGCCATGAAACCTTGCAACCTGTACCAATAAAATGTTGTATTCCATTGTGGTAGAAAGTATATATTTTTTTTTTTCTGATCTAATTTTATGACAGAAATCATCACTAAAAGCTTCTTTATTATGTCTATATTTTCTTTCCGGCTTACAGGCAAAATCTCTAATGGATGTTGCAGCTTCAGCTAAACATTTAGCACATGGTCATACTGCTTACATTATTATTTTTCTCTTATGTTGAGAATAGAAATGCCTAGGAAGCCATTGTTTTGTGGACTGGCAGAGAGAGGCACATGGGAGACAAACGCATAACTAGAGACCTAAACATGGTGTGAGTCGAACACTGACCATCCTTGGCAGAATCCCGCCCACAGCCAGATCCGCGCACCCAGATCTGCCAAGACAAACAGAGCAGTACATGGCGTAAGCTGTGCTGCCTCTGTGGCATGCAGTAATACACCACTTCCCCTAGCTCCTTCCTTCCTTCTTTTTCATCCTTTAACCATGGTCAGAATCCAGCCTCTGGAAAGGAATTCCTAGAGCTCAGCCTTTGCAGCCTTGGTTGGCTCCACGATTTTATTCCTCGGGATCCAAGCATGGTGTTGCTGTGTGTGCACTTGGACCACCCAGGGATGGAGGCAAAAGAGAAATGCACAGACAAGGGCAGTTTAAAGATGTTAACGTGCTCTCTGCAAGAAATTCCATATGGATGAAAGAGTCCCATCCTGACTCATTTAATATCTAGTCTTAGAAGGAGAATACATTGTTTTGTCTGTATTAATTGTAAATGTTTTTCAATATATGAATTAACTTTGGTTAATTGTTTCATGTTTGAAAGTGTAATCAATGTCTCAACTTTCAGTTTCATACAGCAGAACTTCCCGGTCAATCAGTGGACTTCATTATTCTGCTAAGCAGCGTTAACCAAATACTATTATTATAGATATACTAGTATATATATATATGCTATTATACTGTTCTATACTATATATAGAATATATATACTATCATAATGTTATGTGAAATATCTATCATAATTTTAACCTAATTTTTAATATTTATAAAAGCCTTTCCCCCTCATTATTTGTATTTGTATTACATTTCTTATGTAATTATTGCATTCTGATAGATTCAATAGTTTCTTTAAATGCTCAAAGATAAAAATGTATTAAAAGACTGAAATATGTACTCACACAAATATTCAGAAATATAATTGATATTGCACCCCAACATACTAGGTTATATTTTTTGTAGATTGTCCTATTTTATTGTATGGAGTATTCAGCAATCTAAGATTGCATTATAATTAAGAGAAAGAAAACAATAAATAAATGTGCTTAAAACCCCCTTCATTTAACAGGGAAAATAATACTAAATTTTAGAGTGATGGCAGAAGGGAAGAGATTTAATAAACAGCCTCGAAATCATGTGGAACACTACAGAACTGTTATTTGGAAAGGCTTGACATCATCTGTGATGTGGGTTTTAGTCAGATGAATTTAGTTTGAGTAAATATATTTGAATCTGCCAGTGTGAAGATTCTGGTTCAGGAAAAAACATGAAATCAGCTAATGTGTCCAGGCTAAAGAAAAAGAAAAAAACATAAGGAGCAAATGATTAGAAAGGTATATAGACAGATTTCTGAACAAAAGTCTGGAATGAGTTTTGGGTCTAAAACAATGTATTGCCATCTCAGTAACTTTCAAAAGGGGCGGTTCAACACCTAGCTCAAAGTTTCTAAAGATGATTCAAACAACTATAGCACAGGATGCGCAAAATAGATCAGTGAAAGCATTAGTGCAAAACGATCTTAAAAGACCTGATTGTGCTAGAAACAAATAGGAATCCTGTAACACGCTTCAAAGATCAGTGAATGAAGCTGATAACCACGTTGAAATCTGAACACTGTAACATATTGAACCAATTCTCGATTCTCTGTCACTATGAATGGCATTATGTAGGTTCCAAGGCATTCATGATTCCAAATCCAGTTGTTTGGATTTTATTCTTATAAATGTAATAGGAAAGCAAAAGCCTTCTAGCCCTATTCCATATATAAGGCACTAAAGCATTTGTAGTCAAAGCAGTTGCCTAAGACACTTTAGTGTTTCTGTGCTCAGGTGTCATTTCCAAAGTGTTGTTTTATTGCTAAAGTCTTTCTGAGATTTTAGAAAATAGGCTTTCTTCTCAGAAAGACTTAACCCAGTGTTGCAGAAGAAAGGCTTCCAGATCCCCCTTTCTGAAGTGATTCTATTTCAGCTTTAACTGTTTGCAGCTGACCATATCCTGTCCAACTGATCCTAGTCAGGGAACACAGCTTCCTAAGCCCATCTAGATGCCCAAGCCCATGCTCTGTCACAGCACCTCCCAGGGGAGCTTTGCTCTTGCTACAGAGGACATTGCTGATGCTTTCTGACACCACCACGCTGTCAACTTCCACGCCTGAAGTCCACATAGCAATTGTGTTCAGCATCAGCTGTAGGACAAACACTACAAGCAATCATCTTAAACTGATTGAAAATAACTTACAACAACCAAAATGTGCATTGTCAGTTTATGTAACTTCAGGGGCCAAACACATCTTAGTGAAAACCCTTTTATTGGCAACTTCCTGATACACTAAATTCTACTCTCCTATTTTGCAATGTACTTACAATTGAGTATGAATCTGGTTCAAGAAAATTAAACTTCCAAGACCTACCAGCAGCACAGGATATATTGGCAGATGTACTCTCTATGGCTTTCAGCCAAGTTTTCATCACACCCATGGATTTCTACTTGGTGGTATAAAATACCACTACTGACAATTGTAGCAGTTGAAAGGTCTTCAATGCATAAAATTTCAAATGTTTTGTCAGCAGTTCAAGATCTGATGGTTTTCAAATAATGTGTAGGAATAATAAGCTTTTTACCATGGAAGTAAACGTCAAGTCCATGGAAAAAGAAGGAATGCTCTAAAGAGCTGAGCAAAAGAAGCCGATAATACAGAAGTCCTAATTATTGACACTATGCTTTATTCAGTAGTCTGTGGAACCATTAGTGGTGAGTACAGCTCGCTTGTGGTGGAAAGATGTTCATTTACTCAGTAAGATGTGCAACCTATCTGGCATTCTCACAACGAGGGGAAAGAGGGACTGTGTTAGATGGTGTGAAAAGCAAACCAGTTTCTAAGTCTAGAGAGGTTCCTGTGGGGAGGGAGCAGGACACTGTAAGAAACCCCAGCCTGCTGCTGCTCTGGCTCTCACGCCTGCACGGACAGATAGATTATTAGTGTCTAGAAGCTGCCAGGATAATACCTTTCACCAAAATCAATGGAAAGAGTAAAAATAGATTACAGCATTTTGACAAAACAAACTTGTCATCACATATCTTTGCTTTTATTGCTCAGCTATTCCCAATTGCCAAGGTTCTCAAGGAATAACATGTACAAAAACTACAGCTCAGCCTGTATTTACAGAATATGGAATGGGAACTCGTTTATGTAGCAAATACTCCTGTGTTTCTCCTTAAGTGTATAAACTGATTCTGTATATGAATATACTGCATTAAAGGTAATATTTACAGAGACATAAAGCTGAACAATGCCTAAAACTCAGATTAAAAAAAAAACCACAAAAACCTATTGGTAATGACAATCTGTCCAAACCCAAGCCCAATAAGTGCCATTTGGAATGTTCCTTCAGTCTATCACTGATCTTCTCCAAAGCATACATATACAATTTGCCCAATTAATAAGCAACCAAATCTATGACTGTGAAAATCCACATGAAAATAAACACAAATTTTAAATGTAAGTGTCCATTTAGCACAAAAGAAAAATTAAGAGTCTCTTAATAAAATGGTTAAATAAGAAAGACTGGCCAAAATAGAAAAATATCCTTCATTTGGAGGCTATGCTGTCTCAGTGAAAACTGTGTCCCGTTGCTGAGCAACTGCTTACTGTTCTCACCATTTGGCTTTGAGAATGTTCTTCTCCTAGCAAGTAGTTTCATTAAAAGTTCTGAATTTCTTTTACACTCATAACCTGGGGGCGAAACACTTTCTAAGTTTTGCTTATAAAGCAAATCAAGACAGATGAAAGTCTACCTCTTTGTGCATGTGGAGAGCACAGGTGAAGGATCTGCACTACAAGAAAATGAGAAACAAGAGAAGCTCCAGAGCAACAAGAACTTGGTAGAGTGAGTCTCAGCACCTGGGAAAGCTGCATTTCAGGGGTGTGCCGCTTCAGTCATACTTCCTGACAACATGATCAAATACAAATATTGCCAAATACCAAAATTACTAAATACGAAACACCAGTGCATAGACTCCTCTGTGTAAGAGGATGCCCGCTGGAAAGAGAACTGTAAGAGGAAATGATGCTGCTTCCATATTTGTCATATAGAATTGCTTAGTTTTCCTCCCACTGGAAAGGGTGCAAATGTTTTCGAAGTCAAGAGATGTTTCATTTTCTCTTACGGATTTATTACGTTTATTTCTTTAGAGATCTCATTGATTTGATAGCCCTTAATTTTCCTGATGTGTTGTTTTTTTAGATTTTCATGGTTTGAGCTGTTGAATTTTTTTTCACTGTTTTTATATAAACAAAGTGCTGAGAAAACCATAAAGAAACTTTTCTAAGTTATGTGAAGCAGATACTTTTCCATAAGCACATCCTAATTTATTTAATAATACATTTAAATCATATTTAAATTATTTAACTGTATGCAGTACTTAAAGTATAAGATAAACATAATTTTGCTAAATGAAAGCATAGAGCATGTCACGTTGCTGTGCAGGCACTGATATAATTTTTCTCCCTAATTATAAACTCCATAAACTAAGAAAATATACATACATACATATGCACACATTATTCAAAAGAAGTACTGAGTTTAAAGAAATTGAGGAGGGAAGGAGGTAGTTAAGTTCACTTTAAAAAATAAACAGCGAACACAAAAATTGAATTTCATCCTGCTGCAGGTTGAAAAGAAATACAGTCAGCAGCAAACAACCCCCTTTTGTTTAGCACTTCCATGGCAATCCTACAAAGCACTTCTATATCACTCCGAATTTGCGGTAGTTGGGAGAACAGACAAAGAGTTATTTCATTCCTTTTGTGGATGCAGACTCCGGAAGCTGGCGGGAATCATGATGTGGG
Source organism: Cnemophilus loriae (assembly GCA_013397755.1). Classification (NCBI taxonomy): domain Eukaryota; kingdom Metazoa; phylum Chordata; class Aves; order Passeriformes; family Corvidae; genus Cnemophilus; species Cnemophilus loriae. Next base: position 447,517 of record VZTF01009188.1, on the reverse strand, counting down.
AGCACATACTGGCACTGGCACTCAGGTGGCTGGTGCTGAAGGAAGACTCCCACCCCCACAGCTACTGGAGTTGTCAGCAAACTCTTCTGCAGGGGAAATCAGGCACCACAGGACCTTCTAAACTCACCAAAAAGGGAGCATGAGCAGCTCAAGCAGGGCAGGGTTATAAAATTCACCTGCTGGACTGTCCATGCCATGTAAGAAGCAAACTGCAAGAAAGGATGGCTCTGGATATTATCAGAATGAAACGCAATGAACAGAGCTCACTCTCTGCTTTGTCTCCATGGTAAGAGCAGCAATGACAAATGTAGTGTATGCAATGCCCACGTTGTGCTCTCAGGGAAATGGCACTGGTGACAGATCTTGCCACTGCAGCAAGCACTCTTTTTCTTTTCTTCTTATTTCATATAAATAAATTTTGGAAAAGCAAAACACAAACCCCACCCAGAGAAATTAATAATCTTAAAAATATTGTAAATGAATCTGACTATTTTTCATGAGAACCAGCGAAGATTTCTTCTTCATATTGTTGGAATAATTTATTTAAAGGCCTCATCTAACACAGCTGAAAGTTTGCATTTTTTTTTGCTGCTGCTATCTACTGTACAGCTGGTTGCCCACTTGCAATTACTCCACTTTGATTCTCTCCCATCTTTAACTGATTGGCAACGATCAATTTATTATGTTTGAATAATTGGCTCATTGTGTTTACACTTTCCTTAGTATGCAGCTCAGTTGCACCAAGCTTATGGCTTCATCATCTCTAAGAATGAAGTCCAAGACCAGCAAAATCCTAACCAACGGTCCACTCCAAACAGCCACTCACTGCATTTTAGATGGAACTCTCAAGCTATGCCTGTCTTCTCAGTGGTGGTGCCCACCACCGTCAATCATTGAGTAGATGCTGTGCTTGAAATGCTTTCCTGGGCAGGACAAAACAAACTGGGACAAGTTAAAGCATTATCCCTTCATTTTGACTGTATGTTGTCCTTTGCATTAAAAAAAATTCTTCATCTCTTGTACAAACAGATCCTTCCATTGCCAAACCCAGTCTATAAACAGGTATTACCTCACTTCCTTCTGCAGCATATGCTAAAAATGCAGTGCTGAATGCAAAAAAGTTGCCACCCTCAGAAAACCAGGATTGGGGATGATTCCATGAGTGCTAGATCCTCACATTTCAGGTCAGTCATTTACTGGGAATGGTACTCAGCTGTCATGCACAGAGGCAACACAGAAACCTTTCTGCCTTTGAGGGAGCTGATTTACCAAGCAAGCCCACAAACCACCTGCTCAGAGAGCCTCTGTACACACCCTCACAGGTAATAACTAAACTCAGTGATGGATGGCACCAGTGATATGTCTTTTTATTCATTCTAGAAATGCACAGGAAAATAAAAAGGAAAAGTATAAAAGCACTTTTCTTGTGCTGTAAGAAGACAAAGGGGTATAGAACAGTTCCTAGACCACGTGAAAGCCATGAAGACTCCAGTGGTGAGTTACAGATTAAAGGTAAAAGTTTTTTCTTAATTCCCCAGAGTGCATAATTTATTTCAAAGGACAACACATAAAATCACTGTTAGTTTGTAATGTCATCATGGTAGTGAGACCAGGTCAATAGTCACAACCACGTTCAAAGGTAAGTTAGCGTGTGAATGCAGAGGGATTGCTGGGAGAACGCACTTTCCCTTCAACAGCAGAGCATCTTGCACCATGTAGCTGGAGCAATCTCCCACTTTTTACAGGTCAAAGTGATAATGTGGCATCAATGATTTGCTTTAGAGCTGTGTAAAACTGCTCAGTAGTGGACATGGCCCAACCCCTTTTCCACCTCAACCCAGTGGGAAGAGGAAAGGGACACAGTTTTAGCATTATAGTCCAATAAACCATTCTTTTAATAAGAAACTCACTGTAGGCTGACTCCAATACTCTCAATATTTGATGTGCATGGAATCAAGTTACACTCAGATTGTACAGAAAAGAGGTATAGATGAGAATCCAGCCACACTTCCAGTCTTGGCTTTCTTTTACATGACTTTGATTTTTTTGTTAAAACATTTTTTAAGAGATAAATTGCTAATTCTTACCTCTTAAAAGAGCCCATTGTTAGTAACTTGTTCATCACAGCCCCTTCAACCTCCCCAAAAAAGTAACCAGTCTGTAAGGCAAAAATGCAAGGAATTACCAAAAGCGTAGATAAATGCAAAACAACACTGGATGCAATTTAAACTGTTATATTCTAGGATCTGACAAGAGTGGCTTTGACAGTTACACAGACAGGTTTTCAGGAATGCTGCTACAGAAAATCTGAAGAGGACTTCCCAGTCAGGGCAAGTTGTTGGGATTATATTATTACCCCTGAGCAGATGTGAGAGCTTAAACAATATATTGAGGTACATTATATAACATCTAATATCAGAAATAAAGGCCTTCCAAACCCAAAGCTTGTAAAGAAAACACACTAATCTGATCACAAACTCTTATGATTAAAATGTTACTCAAAAAAGATATAAACAGGTCATGAGAGGATTTCATACGCAGTCATTAAAAAGCGTTGTTTATAATTCCTGTATGACCTGTTTAAGGAGCTGGAACAGTACATTTCATCAATCCTATAAATTTTAACTCCATTCAGAGTCATTTCATACTTAAAACCACTCAGCCTGATGAATTACTCATTTTGTCCCTATTCAGTACTTGTGGACTAATAAAAATAAATCTCTGTTGAGAAAACAAACATTGCTGTTATGAATTGGGTACGTAGGATGGAAGTGACTCCGTCATCTGCAGCCATTCATGTGACAGTGGAAAATCTTGCAAGTACAGCACTTTTCTACCTTGGGAAGACCTGTTTTATTTTAGAGCCTCAACTCCCAGAAGGATTGGATATTTCTCTTCATTGTTTAAAGGGAGAAATCCCACAATTTATGAGGGGGAAAGGGCACTACACTCTCAAATTGCATGGATTCCATAGGTTTTGTATGAACTAAACCCCAATTCCATTACAAGGAACTTAGCTGACCTCAAGTATGCACCTGGGAGTTTGCAGGCAGAAAAGTTACAGCCCTAGCTAAAAAAAGGCATTCCTCCACCTAAAAGGCAAGTATTGCCTTTTTTTTTTCTTTCCTCAGGGGAATCTTGGAATATTTTCCAAAACATATGGGTATGTAAAGTCTCCTAGAAACACAAGGAACATGACTAAAAATACTAGCTTCAATAGCCCTGGCTGACTGACGAAGAAAGATTACCCTAACGACTGGAGAGGCAGGTAATGTCAAGAAACTCCAAACCATAAATGCCTCATATAACCTTAGATAGTAATAAACCTGATTTGTCGAGTTGTGCACCAGTCTTATGAAGACATTTCAGTGACAGTTCTCGCCACAAAAGCTCCTTTTGTAAATGCTAATTCTCCCCCAAAGCAGTCACACCCAGGTTATCAGTATTTTTTTAATACATTAGGATTTAGCTGCAATTCAGAAGAATTACTCTGCCTCACAAACCTGATTCTCAGAGCAGTTCAGGTCCTGTTTGGAAAGCTGATATAAAAACAGTGCAGAACCAACCCCCTATAGGTGAGTAATCGATGAGGCATCATCCCACTTCCCTAACCCTTCTCTATCCACAGCAGACTGTATACACACCACATATACAAAATAAACATGTACTGTTGTAATCTTATCACAGATTTATAGAAACATAGAGACTTCTCTGCTGTCCCTTTTAGACTTAGATTCATTTAACAAAACAGGTCAGAACACATGCAACAGTTGTCCAAACTATTCACAGGAATACATAACGGCTTTTTTCAGGTGCCTACCAAAAGAAACATCTATTCCTAATAATTACTGGTCACAGCCAGCTATGAGCTGGAAAATCACTGACACAAGTCACAGCTGTGCACCTGTAAATAGTTACAACAAAAAAAGGGCAAATAATGAGACAAACGTTCTAAGTGTATCAAGATCATTCCATAATGAGTGTATTTCTTAGGTCTTACTCATCATAACTAATTCAGCTGAGGGCTAATTAGGAGTGTGGATATCACTATTCACAATCCCAACACATAAAAACAATTCGGCTTCAGACAATTTTGGCATGACTGGGGCACCATCCCAGCAGTTTTCAGGCAAAAGTTAATGAGAATGGTGATGGTTCCTTCGTAAGGTTTGCAGGATTGAGCAAAACATTCTATGATTCTGTGACAATCGTATTTCTTGTCCTCTCCATTGTGATGCTGAGTGCTTAGTTTTAATCCTTCAATGACTGTAATCCCCTTCAGAAAACAAACTCCTCAGCTAACAGCTCTGTAAAATTTCATTTTCTCAAGTTTGAATGTAAAAGCTCTGTGTCCTCCATTCCCAACCTTTCCATGTGACAAAAGCAGCACAGGGAATTTTTTTTTCTTGGAGTAAAAACCTCTTACAGAAGAAAGATACTTCAAGATACTAACAAGAAAGGTCTTTAAGAGAACATTTATGAGTTTAAGAACAGACCCTGCTCCAATGGGAGACAGAAACCTAGCTCCTGTGAGAAAAAAACTTACATTCTTTGTAGAAGGAATTTTTTTGAAAATTTTATGTTACTAATGCCTTATCATTTTCAGATGGTGGCCTATTTTAAAACAGTAATTTTAGATTAATATGTTAAATAAGAAGACTCAAGAAAAATCTTATATTTACCTGTTGATAGTCTTCAGATACTAAAATAAATCCATTGTTATCTATTAGGTAACAGTTGATTGTCTGAAAAATAATAAAATACTATTTTAATTTTTGTTTTCAGGATACAGCAATAAGTTAATTCTATACTTTACTTCTAAGTCAATTCTAAATGGGTAAAACCTTCAGGTTGTTATAGGGTCTTACATAAATGCTAACTGAGTGTAGTCTTGACTTACGGGATATTATCCAATTTAATTTTTATGCATTTTTTCCATGCAAAACAAAACAAAGATGTGTACAGAATGGGAGGATATAAGATAATTGCAAACAAACATAAAAACCCAAATTCTGTGTTTTTATAATGCATTCTTAAAAGTTTTCCTTATAACGAAGTTTTCAAAGGCACAGAACTTTGGTGTTCCTGATGGCTTCTCCTGTGTTTGGAGAAAAACATCAGCACAATGTCATTACCCTAACGATGTATTAATGAAAACACAGTGTCAGCCTGCAGAACCAACAGGGGACCAGGTAGTATTTTTTAATTTGTTCACTGGGGGATGGGACCAGAAACTTCTGTAAAAGAGGCCCCACAGGTCTCCTAAAGCTTTTCAAATTGTATTTTTAATTGGGAACTGGATTTAGAGGTAGGACTGTTAGCTTTTCGTAGGTCAGACGTCTGAACTGTATAAAACAAGGCAAAGGCAAATCAGTGCTTCCCTCCACACACACATGCACCATTTTAACCTCATGGAATTACTTGCTACAGGCAAAGTTTTAATTACTGCACTTCAGAGTTTAAACATAAGGTTCAACTCAAACCCTGATATAACTCAGTTTCTCCTCAGTATTGCCAAATACCTATCTCAGTGTTAAATCTTTATTGTATTTCTATTGTTGGTCTAAATCAGCAAACATTTTTATCCTTACTTATTGAATTTTCCATGATATTTGTGAAAAAGGAAAAAATAAGCAGAATGGCTTTCAATATAGGAATCCTCCTGGCTTTGTTTTTAATTCAAAACCTTTCCTGCTGCACATGGGCTGTACAGAAATTGACAAAATATGCTTTCTGTTACACTGCAGATCCAGAAAAATCTCTGTGCTGTCTTAGAGAGGAAAGCAGCCGTGTGCAGCAGTAGCTGTGCAAGAGGCAAAAATACAGGCTGATATTTCCAAAGATGCTTAGACGTGCCTGATTCTCATTCCGGCCACATATTAGTACAATTCTGTGGGGCCGAAGAAGTGGAGAGATTTGGAGAAATGCTGGCTTGAAGCAGAGTTCTTTTAAAAAAACGAAAGCTGAAATCGGGCAAAAGTTCAGAATGAACATCATTCTGTAATGCAAATGCAGGATATTCATTCTAATAGGAGAACCCAAGCTACAGGCACCCCCAGTGACAGAAAACTTGTCAAAAAGGAAGTTGAAACAACTCATTTTCAATCTTTGAACTGCTAGAAAGCCCAAAGCTGGCAAACACAATGTGAAAAGCTGATGATGCTGGCAAAGAACTGAGCAGAGCTGATGCACTCAGAAGAGGCAGCTCCTTAACCTCAATGGTGTGTGAAGGATGGAATTTCAGAAGCAGGCTCTAACACCGCTCTCCCCAAAGTCAACCAGAAACCTCCCACTGACTGGACGAGGAGAGGAACTAAGTCAACACAGAGATCTTTTGAGGATACATGTTTGCAGCCCTCATGCATGAAAGATTAATCTAAAGATACTGCCTTAGAAACAATATTTCTCCATAGTATAGAAAGCAAATAGAAGAAGTCATGCTGGACAAGAAAAAGTGTAGGCTTAATTCCATAGTTTATGGCTCATGTGCTGTGGGGAAAATACTGGCTTGATTCAAGAATTAGTGGCCACATCTCAAATCTCTAAGATTTAGTCATTCACAAGCACTGTTCGGAATTTTAAAAGATGATAATTTTTTAGCACTGTTATTGGAAACAGGCATAATGCAATAAATGGAAGCTGTATCTTTTTTGTGAAATGTGAAGATAAGAGGGTTTCTATTTCAATCCTTTTTAGAAATATTAACTAGGAAAAAAAAAGTTCATTTGGGACCGTTCATCCATCACTTGCCAGCAAGATAAATAACTTTCAGTATTCACTACTGTGTTAAAGAAACAGCTTGTAATTTAACTTTAGCACGGACAAAGGCCAGCAGGGTGCATTCACTCATTATTAGCAAATCTCAAACAGATTTCTGATACAAGATTGATGCATGGGATAATAGCATTTGCATGGACTAGAGCTGTATGAAAGATGTCTAATTCACAATGTTTCACAGGTATTGGAAGTGAACTATGCTCAGGTTTGCCCAAAGGTTCAAGTTCAGTGAATTTCAGATTTCAAGGGGAATGTTCCATAGGTGGAGAGTCCCTGAGCTTGTAAAACCGTAGGCATGAAGTCCAGGATAAACACAGCAAGAATGTTAACTGAGGTCTGAGAACACATCTGAATTACAGTAACTTTGATCCAGTTCAAATCCTCTATGTGTTTTTCACAGCTCCAGTATACAATAACAGCAATGGAATGTAACATGGGTTAAGAAACCAAAAATGAAAAAGAAAGAAAACAGAACATTAAAATAAAATGTGAGGCATCAGGAAAACAAGAATAAATGAGCAAATTCAAAGCTCTCAAGGAAAAAAAAGTGCTTATAATTAATAGGTTGTCTCTATTTTAGGATCAAAGGTATCACACACTCATCAATTGATTCCCCTTATTTTTAATTAATTATACTTACAATTAACATGTTACTATTAATAGTCATTAATATTTATTGCTATTGTGCCATTCAATTTGCATTAATGTCTTCATGTTTACTTTTAAATGCTTTAATTTATACTGTAAATGTTCAGCAGATATATTCTTGCCATTGAGAGAAGCTGTGAAAGTCAACAGACTCACCAGAGGAGCTGTGATACTTGTTTGAGTCCTACCAACAGTGTGTTTTGTCATTAAGAAAAAGTCTGGAATTTCTAAGTCAGCCATGTTCACACTATTACTAAATTTCTACATATGGTTATATGGTTCCTGCTGGTGTCCAGCTGAAGACTTGAAACTGCTAGTGGGTTTTTTTTTCATTAACAATAAAGTAGTAAACAAACGCCTTAGCACTGCTTCAAATTATTTCCCAAGCTGGATTCACAAAGCAGACGTTACTGCAACACGTGTTTGAGGTACTGGAGTCAACCTTGTAGTTCAGTGGGCGTCTGTAAGCAGGCATAATAGAAGTCTCACTAGCTAAATAGTAAAATATTTACAAGGTGATAGAGACCGTAATGAACAATGAGATGTTCAAATTAAATTCATCAACTTTATCTTCTAGTGCAGTAGAGGTATACATGGACAAAAAGTCTGTTAAATACTTACTTCATCATCACAACTTATAGCACATCTGCCATCCAGAGATGCACACTAATGATATAAAAAAAAAATCAATAAAATATTTTCAATTCTCATTTGATGATTATAAAATAAAACATTTTATAAACTCATTTGAGCAAAATTTTAAAGGAGTTGATACTGATTACATCTTTATATAAATTAATTCTAGAAATGACTAGCAAACTTTTGAATGGTTCATCAAACATGTTCTGCTCCTCTCTGCAGAGAAAGGGTTCATTCACATTGTAACAATTTCAGCTGCTTTAAACACCACAATCTCCTCCACACTCTCTATCTTCGAGACCCTTCATGGATGAGAGATGATTTTCCAATAGGAGTGGGGTCAGGGTTTATTTTCTGCAACAGCACAGTTCCAATCGATTCTCAAACTAGGGATGGCATCTCCTAATCTTTAGAAAGCACCTGATTATCCTCTTCAGTGAGTACAGATTCTATCCCTGAATGGTTTAGGTAAAGTTTATTGAACACTATGAGTGCCAACCATGATTCAGAAATGTAGTTTTGTTAATTAATCTGTGTGATCCTGCAGTTACTGAGTGTTAGAGAGAAAACCTAAGTGAGCAGCCATGATTCTGCTATCACTGGAAATTAATAACACACTTTTGTTCACTGTTTACACTTTTTCTGAGGGAGAAAATCCATGTGCCAACAAAGTAACTCTTTAAGTATTGGGGCCTAAAATTAACAAACTTCCCAATTGCTTCCAAAAATCAAGCAACTGTTGTTAATCGCTGAATTCTCCTTTTCTATATCCAAATGTAAAACCAGAAGAACAAGTCTTCAAATACATTGCTTCTTTGCAGTAGTTTGTTTGTGACAAGACCATCACTTCCGCAGTTAAAAAACTGTTGTGGATTCAATGACAAAGAAAACGTCAATTTAAAATATACCTGTCTGCTTGCAGTCCAAAATTTCCGCTGGAAAAATTCAAGTTTCATCTGGATACCTACAGCTGGGAAAGACAAAAATAAATAAATGAACCCAGCATGCTTAATTCCTTCAAAATGATTCTTTAAAATTAGTCAGGAAGAAAAGGTTTCATAATGAAAAGAGAAAGTTAAGTCCTAAAATAAAAAAACCACAACTAATTAAATTGAAGAGACCACACAGTCATATTTTAAACCACCTACAGTTCAAGCAGAAAGATGCTGCTTGTATACTGTGAAGAATACACATGGCAAAAAAAAAAAAAAAAAAAAATTCAAATTGCATGTCTCCATAATTAACATCAAAGAACCATAAGCTGAACATATTTATGTTCACACCAATCTCATTTGTATTTTGTTAGTACTAATATGACAGCTGTAGGGAACCCACACAGTGTGTTTTCTGCTGAAACCCATGAAGATTTGTGGAAACAACATTAAAATGTTGGTTAACATTTTAAGTGATGATTTGTTTTGAGGTCATTTAATCCATAAATTATCAGTGGAACACAAGAAGAATTAAAAATGTATTTGAAAGAATTGAAGTTAAGAGTATTATGTGATATTCTGTTAAAGGGAAGCATCTGACAAATATTACTGGGTATCAAATTTTTTAAAAAATTATATTACCGATAATGGATTGCAATTTTTAAAAATAATTATTCAAGATAATTGATCTTTAAACCACTACTGGTTTAAATTATTTATTTCTCATAAGCTCAGGTGGGATTATGTTTTCCCAAATATCAGTGAACCTTTCTTCCAGCCTAGTCTGATGTTCCTATCACTGTTTCTACTGAAGAGCAACATAATGCACCGAGGTTTGCAGAAGCTCCAAAAGCAGTTGATTGTTTTGGCTTCATCTGCCTAAAGGGAACTAAAAAAAGCTTTAAAAGGCTGATGATCTAGCTCCTAGCAAATTCATGGGGTTTTTTAAAAAGACAGCCTCAAAAAAAAAAAAAGTTGTTTTGGAAAACTGAATAAAATTTCATTTAATCACTCCTCCTCTAGGGCCTACAGCAGGAATTGTTTAAAAACATATTTACATTTAGATTATTGGTACTTGCTTTTGCAAATGCACGCACACCGATGTCATGCACATATTTTATTTTGTGTTAGCAGGAAGGGAAAAGTATGTGAAATGAAATCTGTAATGAACTGATACAATGGGATGTGAAATTACAGAAGGAATTTTCTTATTAGAACAGGTTATAAATATTTTTCTGCTATCTGTAACTCATGGATGGTTTTGCTTCAGAGAGTAAGTGGAGAAATCCAGTTCTCCTTTTGAGTGAATACCTGAGGAGACTCTCTCCAGCTACATTTTATTATCTAGAATTAATGTTATGGTCCATGAGAAGACGCTATCTGACAGCCAAGCAGCACATGTATGCTCCATCTGTTGCTTGCCTTTGGGCTCATTCCTAACATATCCTTCCTGCTTTTTCTGAAATGCAGGCAAAAAGCACACACACGCTTTCAGGAGCTTTCCGCAAGGAAATCACATCACTTCTGGATGCTGTGTCAGCATGGGAAGGGTCAGCCTCGTGTGCTTGTAACAGGCAGAGATGCGTGGACTGTGCTTAGATACTGGTCATTTAAGGTCCTGATAAGGTCAGCCCTTTGGAGTTCACACTGTTAGAGATACCAGCACCCAGAAAACTACTGCTCTGGAAAACTGTTAATGGAAATTCATGAAAGTATAATAAACATTAATTAAAGAATTAAAACCCTTGCTCTCCCTTAACAAAATTATATGTATATACAAATTTGAGCGGAATTTTGGACTAGATGAGTTCAGGAGATCCCTCCCACTCTAAATTATCTTAAGATTCTGATTTAAGTGTAAATGTTTTGTAGAAAAGTGGTAACTTTATGACTCAGAACCTTCCTTACAGACAAAAAACGTCAATATGCACTGAAAGTTTTCTGTGTCCTGTACAGAACCTACCAACCCTCAGAACCTGAAACAGTAACAAGATAATTACAGCAAAGCTCATCTGTGAAAGATTCCATGTGCATGTTTCACTGAGTTGCTCAATGGAATGCTACAGCATAACAACAATTGAAATGCTGGAATTAATTTCTGTAAAATGCAGAGCATCCCTCTTCGTGAAGATAAGAGGCAGCTGCAGATTGGGTTTCATAGTACCAGCTCTAAGATTTTGATGCTTTCTTGAACAGACTGTGAGGCAAAATAAAAGACAGTGAGGAATTTTGGGCTTGCTCCCACTTGAGCAGATTCCGCCATTTCAGCAGTAGGGTAATTTGTGCAGAAACTGAAGGTCCAGATATTATCAATTTAGCTACTGCCTGCCTTAAAAAA
>VZTF01009188.1:104006-436145 GCA_013397755.1 Cnemophilus loriae | reverse complement strand
AAAAAAAAAAAATCAGTTTATTTCTCTGCCTAACTTTGAAAAGAGATGTATAGCTAATCTCTGAGGTACAATGCCATTAAAGAGGGTAAAACAGAGACCATCTACTCTGGTCAAGGCAATACAACATTACAACAGCAACATTTTAACATATTCCCATTGTGAAGTAATTCCTCAATTAAGAGTTTTGAAATCCTCTTACTTGTTAATAAATAATGAGCTACTACATGATTTCAATTACATGATGGCTGGGCTAAATTTACAGTTGGGCTCAATGATCTGAAGGGTCTTTTCCCATCTAAATGGTTCTATGATCTGCACCTGTGCTTGCAGGGTAGGAGGAGAGAACACATCTCATAAACATGGCACGGTGAAAGCAGCATTGGGCAGGCTTTTTGAGAGGTCTGTCTTAAGATGGGATTTTAATCTTACAGTTTTGTCTTACTTACACATTGTTCCTTGCACCATTCCACACAGGAACTTTCCTGTCACAGAATGAGTAGCTTCTAAATAGTCTATATCCTACATAAGATATAATAAATGAGAATTACTAATAGTTCCTAAATTTCGGCTGAAAATTATTTGAATGCCTCCAGATTTGAAAGAATTAACAGTGTTATTGCGTAGGAAAATAATTTTGTTTTCAACCTCTCATGTGATATTAAAGCACTTTTGCAGGCTTTTCCCTCTGGAGCTTTTCAAGAACTTTGTGACTAGAAGATGACATTTTTTTTGTCTGGTGATTTAATGCCATAAGAGCTATTCAAACACACTTTAAAAGGTTTTCGAACCAATATATTCTCCTGAGCAATCCCTAATCCTTCAGCACTTGAGAACTTCAGAATAAAATATCTCCAAAATATCTCCAAGCCACCAAATATTTAAGTCTATGTTTTACAAACTGGCTACGTACGGGGGGAAAAGGAAACAGGAAAATTGGGTTTTTTTCCTCAAAATTTTATCTCCTATGTCACTTATTACTAGTTTAGCCTTCTGGGTGTAACAGCTACCACATAGGTTTAGATTAAAAAACTATAATTGCACTGAAATTTTTCTAAATATTGTTCAGGAAGGTACCCAGATAACTGCCACAAATAACAAAAACTCTGACTGATCTTTGTGCGGAGCACACATTTCAAAGTATAAAATATTCTTCCACATTTGCAGGCTTGGTTCAAGCAAAATGGCCAAAGGATAAAAATTGTCCAGCCAGGAAAAAATGAGTTTTGTGTTCACTGCTGCCTTTTCTCTAATGTCACAGAGGAGGGTGGGCTGGAGCTGAGGATGGGCAGGAGAACAATTGATGGGAGCTGGTAGAGGCGTATTTTGTGTTATGTAACACAAAATGTATCATTTCAAACGAATATTGCAACTCCAATTCTTTGTTTTAATCACATTAGCAAATTTACTTAGGTGATTCAAATAAATACCTTTAATTCTGGCTATGGAAAGCAGTTATTAACTCCCTCAGATTCCTTCCCTCTCTTTAATAAAGTGGCTGCTATTTTTGTAGTGCAGACCCTATGAAATAACAGATGGCTGAGAATGACAAAGTTAAATTCCTGGCTCGGTGATAATTATTGTTAAGTAAGTAATTTCCTTATGCATCAATTCCACGGCTGAAGGTAATATTTTACTGTCTCAGTGGGTTGCTTTCAGGATGGAAGTACTGGGGAGTGCTCAAATGCTACACAGCTCGGGGCTTCGTAGTATCAAGGCAAACGTGAAAAAAAACAAATAAGTGCTCAGAATAGATCAAGATTGCTTGGGTTCATTTCAGTCTCCATGGTTAAGCAAATAGACAGAAAGATAAGGAAATCCTTCCTCAACAAATTACTTCTGTGCAAAGAATTAGAATCCTTCTTAGGTTCTAAGTAAAAAGAATAATTTCCTACTTAAAATAAGAGAGGAAAATAGATTAGACTGATTCATTTCAGGCAAGAGAGGAGCTGAGTCTCCCTATAAACCTGACAAATGGATTCCAAATACATCATTATAGGAAAAAGTAATAAAAGCTAAAGAGATTTCCATTCTCTGAAATACCTATGCACTATTACTCTGTATATAAGCACTAGATCAGCAAGGTTACAGAAATATCTTAAGGTCTCCATTCCTTTTCGCACAGAATACAGCAGAGATTAATACTCTTTCTCATACATAAAAGATGTCTAAAATATTGAGGACATTTTGGCCTCCTATTTTCAATGGAATGATTAAATGAGGTTTAGCTTGCCTTCAAAATAAGAAATCTTGGATACAGACTTGTAGCAGGATTATTTTTCAGTCTGTATCATCTTTGTGTATTGAGCTTAGACTCTTTAAGATGCTATTCTTTCTCCCTACTAGTATTAACTCTGATTATCATCTTTTAAAATATCTAATAACACATGTGAAATATTCCAGAATAACTTAAATACTTTAAAAAATGTTGATTACACTTCTATTTATACTCTAAATCTGTTCCAGTTCGAAATCTGTCTTCAGTGCTTAGCTCAGGCAAAGGAGACACTGACTCTACACCCCTGAAAATGCACAATCCTGAAAAATAAACACCATAACTGTCAATAACAGCCAGCAGAGATTAATAGAACACTCCCACCACTAAAGATGATAAAAAACGTATAAAAATAGGTGGTTTATGTCGAACAATTAAAAATAAAATCTAGATATTTTTCTCCCCTCATTTACAAGAAGTCATAGCTAACAAATTAGAGATATTCCAACAGGAACTTTCCATAATATAGTTATGTAAACATTATTATAGACAACAATATTGTTATGTAATAAGTGACATAGTTTTGCTCCAGTATCACCCAACATAGCTGTATTCTCAGTGACAGTCATTCTTAAATCATGTGCAGGATATACAAAAATGTGAACAAGCACTTGTGAGTTGGGCACTTTCCAGACTGTTTCTAGTCCCAGGTTCAGTTTAGTTGCACAGTAAAATGCAGCCTCACCTTTCCAAACTTCACACTTCATTCAGTTTCCTCCCCAGTGATCTGTCCCCTTTTATCTATACCTTCCTCTTGTCACCCCTGCTCATTTTTTTCATTTCCTCTCTTCAAACAGAAGATCATCAGAATTATATTATAATGTAATGTAATTAGTTTTATTACCTGGAATGACTGACCTTGACGCAAACAGCCTCCAAAAAAAAATTGAAGAAAAAAATGAGCCTAACAGTTTGAGTCTGGCTATTTTTAATATACTGAAAACACAAGCTTTTGCTTGAAAACATTACGCAGTCTCAGTGCTGGCTGGTGATACCAGCCATCCTCAGAGCAAAATTGACAAAAAGATGGGCCAAACTATTCAGCAGTTTTGCATTTTCTTCTGCTTTTCTTATGATAAAGCATAATTCCTACCCCAGCAAAAGTAAGGTATCTGTTATGCATTTGGATAAGATGTTATTATTTTTCAGAAACTGTCCTCTGCAATGTTTTGTTTTGTTGTGTTGTGGTTTTCTTATAGTTTATTATTTAACTCAGGGACAATTTCTAATGTTCTTACAACTTTGTTGTTTCCCTGACGTGGAACCTTCTTGCTTAACTCCACAATATGTCTATTGCATACTTAAGTATTCTTACATTATTTTAATACTTTACAAATATTTTGTTATTAAATCCTTTGAAAACCATGTAAATGCACACCTACCTTTTCCACCTCAGTCTGAGCTACAGAGCCTGATTTAATGTCAAATATAAAATATCTCAAAGGGCAAACTATCACCTAGTTTTGGATTCTAAACAATAAGCAGGAAAAAACATCTTGTATTATTTATGGTATCTTACCTTTCTCTTTTTGTCATCAAATAAGTGGAATGACCGCACATACACAGACATTTTTAATTTCTATTTAATTATCAGGTTTTTATGGGAGGCAGTTTGAGCATAAGATTTAGCAATACAAAGACGACTTCCTTCATCAGAGCTATTGTGATGCAGAATGTAAATGAGTGAACTCTTCTTCAATGGGCAGTGGAAAATTGAAGTTCTGCTTCTTTACTCCTGAACCTCAAGCCTGCTACTTTCTTCCAGAAGATTTTTAGAATTAGTGGTGGAAGCTGTTGTGTGCATGGAAATTCCCAAGACACAGGGAAGGCAGTGGCAACTGGTGTTTCCTGCAGGCCAAGCTCAAGCAGAAAGGGAGGAGATGCTGGGAACTTGACGTGAGGCCAGGCTGAAAGGGGAGCAGGATGATGATTGCTGGGAGGCCCAAGTTCATCCAAACTCAAACCACCAGGGAAAGCTGAAGGGCTTGGTTTGCAGCCAAGCCCTGACAGACTGAGCTGTGGAGGGCAGTCTGTGAACATCATCATAAACCAGGCTCCCTTTGACTCCCTGACACACATCTTCCTTCTGGAGGACTAATGAAGTAGCAGCAGGAGCAGGAGGAAACGCAAAAAGGATATAAATTGAGCGTAAACATAAAAAAATATAGACACTGGTGACTGAAAGTCCATTGCCTTTTCAGGAATCTTCAGAGGGGATCTTGGAGGGAAGCAGGTTATCTGTAAATTATCCTTCGGACAGTTATCCCGTATCCCCAACTTTACAGGATAGCAGCTGATGTGCTGCCAGCACTGTGACAAAGGGCTCCCACTGAAATCTGCTCATTTATCCCATGATAAACTTTGTGTACCAGGAGCACAGCTCGAGGGAGGTACTTGAGAATCCATCTGTAACTTTAAAAAAACCCTGAAGGAAACCTCCCATAAGCCTGGAGGAAGGCAACCCCTTGGCATGCAAAATTACACTAAGTGCACTTTGCTGGGAAGATAGATGCCCTGTTCCTGGGGAGTACAAGGAGTACACTGATAGCATAAAGGAGTGGCTGAGATGGCCCAATCTGAAGAGGGTGAGGCAAGGCACAGCTAAGCCCTGCCTGGTGTCTGGAGGATCCTCCCTGCGACTTTTAGAAAATACCTGACACCTACTGACACCTGGCTCATTCCATTACAGGAAAAAAAAAATTAAAAAAAATAAATATATATATATAAGAAAGGAAGGGTAATTAAAAAAAAAAAAAAAGAAAGCTGAGTAGTACTACTTTTAGCCCAAGGAAGCTTCAGCAGCCTGCAGAAAGAAAGCAAGAACCATCACAAAGGAAACTGTGCCGGTGGCAGAGCTTTTATGAATTCCTATGAGCCTTCAACATTCTTCCAGCATCTCCTAGCACGGCCACCACTCTGACAAATAATTCTGAATTCCAATGGTATAGGAAGCATGTGAAGCTTGAAATCTGACCACAGTAATGCTAAAATAATGAAGCAGTGAGAGTATTTTTATAACTCCCTAAACATTTTTTAGTTTTATAGAGTTTTCTTTCTATTCGAGTACAACCCATGACTGAAACAAAAAACAGGAACAGTATGTATTTGTAAGCACTTTTATAAATCTTAAGGGAAGATCCACGACTTGTCAAGTTCTCAGAAAAAGCTTTACTTCTCACAGCTGAGGTCCTAGTTTAGAGCAGCATAGCCAGAGTACCTTTCCATCTCAGCCAAAAGGCTGTGGTTTCAAGCTGGCAATTAAGGAACCCTAAGAGGCTCAAAGTCCAGACAAACAGCCGGAAATCAGGATATTTATCTGAATATCCTGTGACCAGATTCTCTTAGGATGTATAAGACTTTCTGCTTCCACTTGTAACTAAAACACAACACATTTGAGGCTTGATCATACCTTCGTTGCAAACTTGATTCTGGCTACTACCGAAGCATGCTAACAAAAAAAAATCTGTTTCTACATTTCTCAGCATTGTGAAAAAGGCTGATCTCAGACATGGGCAAAGCTTCTATCACTATTTCCAGAGTGGTTTACCCCTCCCAAACTGAAATCCTGTCGTAGCAGAATGGGTACAAGTTGTCCTACTGCCAGACGCAGAATACTTTGGACGAGACATTAAAGATGAATATTATGGCATCCACTGCAAAATGAACTCATGAGGGAGTTCTCTGTCCAGTTTGTCTCCTGACAGTTCAAGGCCTCCCTGCCACAGACCTGGGGCCCAAGACATGGGTTTGGGCTGGTATTGATTCTGCTGGTAGCAATCCTCGCAGGGGGCGGGATCTGGCCAAATCCAATATTTCCTGCCTTCAGAACATACCGAGCACCAACCGCTCCCTCTCTCCTGCTGTCACGGGGGGCACTTGTGTCCATACAAGGTCTACGAATATATGAAATCTCATTAGTCAAACCAGGCTGGGGACACACAATGAGAAACACTGACATTTTATCAAACCACATCATTTGAAATAAGTCTTGGATCTCTTGTTTACTGAGTTCTAATAATAGTAATAGTGACAATCTCTACAAACTGTTTGTGCTATACTGTGATTAGCAAATTGCTTTGAATTACTGAAAATATGAGTTGTGTTACTTGAAGTCAAATAATACATCAGAAGGGCTTCATGATGAATAAAAGTCTCCAGCCTTTTAACACCATGTCTACTGGATGATTCATGAGTCAAAGGTTTACTGTAATGCTCCAGAAGAATTCTCATGTTTTTATTTTTCCAAGATCCCTACTTCATTTAACCATGTTTTTGCTCTTAAACCACACGGTGGTAATCTATAGTTTTAGAAAAGTACAAAAAAATTATGTGTCAAAAAGACTCAGCGCACATATTTTTATGTGCTTGAAATTGAGTAGTACCATGGTATTCTGCAATTGCAAGTGCAAAGAAAATAGCACTGGTGGATTTGCAACCTGATTTATGTTTGTGTCTTTTACTGAACAATTTTAAAAAACAGTAATAGCAAAAGATACAGATGTTAAACTTTTCCATAAAGAGAATTATCTGCAAAAGCAGATTTGTTTGTCTGCTTTTTTCATTTCTGGATCAAAACTGTATTTTTATTGAATAACTGTGTAGAAAAGAAAACAGTTGCCTATTTGTTCAACAAAATAGGAGTTAGCATTTGAGCTATAAACTAGCATTCTTGAAATGTCCTGAACTAGATGTTTAAACCATGTCAGGAATAGAAAGCAATTGTAGATTAATAACACTGAGATTTTCCAGTATACTGAAATATAAATTTTCTTCTCTTTCATATTCTTCTACTTTCTGTGTCTTAAATAAAAAGAAACACCATCTTTCAAGGCGTGTTCAGTATATTACATATATCCCACTTGAAAGTCAGTTTCTAAAACTCTGGATTAACACTGGCTGTAATCTGAACATTTTCACGTTTACTTAACTTTATTTCATGAGAACATTTTATTGCCATGATTTTGAAACTTGGCCAAGAAATGTTAGCTATATCTCTTAGCAATGACCTGTACTGGGGAAAATAATTTATCTTTTGCTTTATCTAACGTGTAGACGTTCATGCCCATGAACTGGAAAGCAGCTAATGTCATGCAAGAGGCCAAGAAATCAGGGGTGGAATGACAGCTTTCTATTTTACTTCTCTGCTTACCAGATTTCAGGAGTAATAAGAAATCAACATTCTTCAGAATTGCTACATATGCCTGCATATGGTCAGGTGTCAGCAGAAATGGTTGCTTAGGCCTGATCTGGTGACTATTCACGTATTAAGAGGTGTTTTCATATTGTGAAAATTAGCCAAGAGCTTATTTGCTTCATTAGACAAAGATGAAATCACCTCCTTAAAGCCACAAAATACAAAGAGCAATATATTGACCAACTTATGACCAAATACAAAATTAATAAATGTTTTTAACTGATACTTCAAGAAAAAATCCCCCCAAAATAAAGCTTTTAAAAATGTTGAGACTGATAAAATTAAAAGGCACTGACACATTTTTAAAGCTTTTTAATAAAATGTCAGCATTGCCCAAGATCTGTGTGCCAAGTTATGACCATAAGTGAACTTGTCTGGGTGAGTTATTAACTTGTGGAAACAGTGTAAGTGCTGACATTTCACAATAAAAGTACAAACGGACCATACTTACTTCACATAAACTGCTATCCAGATGCTTCAGCAAGTAGTCTATTATAATTTATATACTGATGATTAGGAGGATTTAGCTGTCAATACAGCCTTAAGGCATATTTTAGGAGTATAAATTGGTAAGTTTTGAGGGAAATCAATACAATGAGCACCAAATATAATCCTCTTTAATGTAATAGCTTTGAAATAAATCAGGAAGGTGTCTGAAAGGGAGCTGTCTGATCATACATTAAACTAAGGATTTATCACACAAAAAAAGCTTCTCTTTTAAGTTGCATGGTAGGTGCAAATTCAGCTGGGGCTTTCACCTGGAAGGTGTTGAGCACTGCTAAGTGCTCACTGGAGTCTCTGAGAGTTAAGGGATGCCCAGCACAGGATAAGAACACAAAACCCCTTCCAGAATGGAGCTCTGCAAAAATGGAGCTCTCCAAAACCCTCAAAACTCTGCTCAAAGAAAGGACTTTTGGCAGGACTTTCCAGGGATTGTGCTGTTGTATAGAGACAAACCTATCATTGACCTACAAGAAAAGTTAACCTTGCAAAGGACAAGTTTTTATAGCTGTTAAGGCACATGCCAAAGGTGGGCTGAGCCTGATGGGCTCTCCAGAAGCACTGATTTCACACTGCAATCAGTAAGTGTTGGGCTGGTATTCTGAAGTCTCTATCATATTCCTAGGCATCAAAATAACTACAAAATACCATTTTCCAAAATGTAGACATTTCTAAAGGACAAAGGTTCTCCTGGAAGTTCTGCTATAACACATTTATAAAACATATTTAATTTTCTAATTAAGACCAATTCAATCAATTCTGTATTTTTCTGCTGTTTTACAAAAAGAATGCTAGAGCATAATTTCCAGAATTAATAAATCTTCTCAGCACATCTATAATGGAAGCAAACATTATCTTCTGCATTCTCTCACAGTACAGAGCTGATACGCCATACCTTAAGGGAAAAGCCCTCCTCACTTTTATTTGAAATTAATGGAAATCAAAACGACTCATTAGAGATGCACTAAATTATAACAACCTCCAATAAATTATATTTAAACAGATTTGGTTTATATTCTTATATCGACTTTTGTATTAAAAATGGCACAAATGGCCATAGAAGGCAGAAAGAGAAGGGTTTCACACAATTTTCCCTGCTTTATTCTGCTTTAACATGCAGTTAGAAAGCATCTATAGGGATGGAAGGCTCTGACTCTTTCATGTATAGAGATAATTTTATACTGTGTTGACTTCACAACTAAGACTCTTTTTCATTTAATTCAATGAGTTTAGATTGTAGTGCTGATTATGCTCATATCCACAAATCAGAATTTTAACTGAGTTTCCATGGAAACACTGTATGTCCCTGTTTTCGTTTTAGACAAGGCTATGCCTGTTTAACAAGTTTGCCGAGGACAACATGTTTTGTTTAAGTTACATTAACTGGAGCCAATACTTCCTAATTACATTACCAGAAGAAACATTTACAGCAGAGCTTCTACCATGGGAAACCCTCCATTGTTCAGCCCATCTCTGAAAAAACAGGAAACATCAGCATTGCCATTGCTTAAAATGTGTTAACTGGTCTTCTATGTACAAAATAATCTTATAAAATGACAGCATTGCTCATGTTTTATAATATTAATATATAAGGAAATGATTCCATGGGATCTGGACTTCTGTGACACTTCCATCAGAGAACATCTGCCCATGAAGACAAGGTGGGTCCAGGGTCTGAAGCACTGAAGGCTTAGGGCTGTTCCTGGTCTAAAGATACCCTACAAATAGGAACTAAAATCAAACAGATACTCTTCTTCAGAGTGGTTTTTTTTTTCCCACAAGTTTACTCCAACAAGAGCTCTAGAAACCCAAGTCTGACAGGTGCCATCATCTGTCCAAAAAGACGTAAAAAGTTTTGAATCTTTGAGTGGTGTATTTTGTTCACTATTTCATAATATTCTAATTCAGAACACCAGAAAGAATGTGCTGCATTCGCGGTTGCAGTTCAAATCCTGTGTTGATGGAAGGTTGATACATTTCCCTAAGATTTTAGGAGAAGGACCAGGCTCAAAGTCCTAATTAGGAATATGTAAAGCTGCAAGAGATGCCTTAGCAAGACTGCTGTGACAGTACAATGAAGAGGACTGGAGATAAACAGGGCTTTTTATTTTTTCAGTTTAAATGTGCACTGTGATGCAACTGAAACGTTGCTCTACATGATTCATTTCACCCAAGTTCCATTCAAAGTATTACAGAAAATCAAGCATTAGGTAACTCCTACTTATTTCTCAAAACTTTTTCACATTTTCAGTGTAGGAAAGTCTGCAGAAGTTCTAAAACAGGTATCCCTTAACTCTAAAGCTAAGAAAGCAACAATATGTAAAAGTATGACTAGCTGATGGCATATAGAAAAGTAGAGAGAGTGTTTAGTTTCCAAGGAAAAGCCTGTACTACGATTGCTTGAAATACAAATGTTCACTGAAGTGCCTATGTTTGAACATAACGTCTCCAAATCATCACAAACTACAAATTACAGCGTTCTGCTCTTTCTTCTTTCTAACAGGTTTATAGAAAAGAAGCTTGTAGCAGTAACTGATGAAAACCATTTAAGATCTTAATGACACCAAAGAAACTCGAAATATGGAGATTATTATCCCACTAAAGGAGGCACATGGCGCATAACTTCACCTTCTAAAAGCAGTTAGCCCGCTCATCCCACAGAGCGCTTTGAGAAGAGGGAAGTCGGTGCTGTTCTTTGAACTCAGCTATTCTAACTCTGCAGAAACACAGAGAGAAAATGGACACTGTCATTTTGAAAAGGGAAATGGACAAAAAGTCTCAGCCAAAATATGAGTAATCAAGCTCAGCCCTGCCATTATGTTCCAAAATAACAGACTGCAGAAGGAAATAAAAGCAGATGAAGATGAAAACACACCCCTTTTTGCTTAAGACAGCTATAGCTTTATGGACAGAGAAAGCTCAGTTAGGTTGGGTACTTTTGAGATCCCACCATAAATTAATAGTAAAATAGAAGTGCTTTTGGCTTAAAAGGCATTGTATTAAATGATAATATGTGTTACCTCTATAGTTCAGCATCACCCAGTGTTGATACAGAAGTCAGATATAAACACGGAAGACAAAAAGATGAGATCAACATTCAAATGTTGTCTGAACTGTAGAGTTAATAATCTACTTTTATGCTGTACTTTTAAAAAATTTATTTTCTCACAGGCATTCCAGCTGTTGTCTTAAATTTGTTATCCTCTTAACTAATGCACGTGCTTGAGAGAAAGTTCATCCTTCAGCACCTTAGGGGACAGTGAAACAGAAGTCGTAGTTAAAAGCTTAAAGATAACTTTAGCTAATACAAACAAAAACGAGGTGTAGCTCAGTGCTGTGGCTGTCAGGACTTCATAATTTATACCAATCTTACTAAAAAATTTTCTTTCTTACTTAGCAGACCGCCTGTCAGCCATTTGGTATGACCCTCCTAAAAGATGTGTTAAAACAGTAAATAATTTTCCTTTTCACCAAAGCAAGAAAAGACAATTATACATTGCACCTACTTTATAAATTTTAATCAATATTGAAAAAAAAAATTCTGTTAATGAGAGGAGAAGCCATGGAATGAGGATCTTTGGGGATTCTCAGCACAAAAATAGGAAACCAAAACAGACATACAGAAGAACATATAGCCAAAACAGACATGATAATACAGAACAAGTAAAAAGAGTGTAAGAATTGTGAAAACATGATGTTCCTTAATGATTTCAATCTTTACAATCCCTTACTTGTCACTTGGTTATCCCAGTCATGTTGCTTCAATGCTCATATAAGCTACATACCTATATAAACAGAATTTTATTAAAGCTTCTTTTTATATTTCATAGCTACACTTTTGGGGGTTGTTCTTTTTCCTCTTTTTTTTTTCCTTTATTTGAATGCCTGTTGTTTAACTCCTGAATACATTTCCTCCCAGGGTATCCCAAATCCGTAATCATCATCCCAGTGTTTCTCTCCCACATTACACTTTTGGAATCAAGTTCCACGACTTTTAAGAGTTATGTTTACGTCAGAGGGATCAAGAGGTTTAAATTTCAGTACCTATTAAATGAATTTAATTATCCAACCAGTTCCATTTGGATACACTGTTACTGTTCTTCACTAATCTATAACAGATTTTCCAGTATTGTAATTCTCATTAATAAAATGCCCTCTGAAAGAGTATTTTCTTTTTATTTTTTAAACAAAAGTCCTCTCAGTGGCCTATTTTACAAATTCTAAACAGAAGCATCATTATCTTGTATACTAGCTAAGTTTCGCAGGGATTTATCCTGTCTGAAAACGTCAGAACTAACTCAACTTGAGGGATGAGAAGTCTATCTATATACTTGACTTACCTTGTTACTCCATTTAAAACATTCTGCGGACAAAAAAAAAAAGGAATTATAAAAACATGCTTGGTTTTTAAAACCTGCTGACAGATTAAAAAGTGGAGGGTGAGAAAAGGATAACAGCGTGCTATGGGATCTCTAGGATGTTGTCAGAGGCCTGTTGGTGCCTGCAGCTGCAGCAGTTCAAGCAGTAGGGATGACACAGAAACCCAGAGAGAACAAAGAAACTGGAAAAGCAGCAAACGATGCACTGCCTTGTCTTATCTGCTATTGAACTGAAGAACAGTGGCAGCAGGTAAAGGAATCTGGCTCATTCTTGTTCACTGGGGTCATGTGGGAGAAGTTTACAATATCCCTACTCTGCTTGTGAGATGGTGCCATAAGCAACAAACTGTGACACTGCGGGTGCTGTCCATCGATCCTGCCCAGAGCTCTGCTGGTTGCAGCTGCTGCACAGCAGCACTGCAGAGGGGCACACACCGGGA
Organism: Cnemophilus loriae; assembly: GCA_013397755.1. Classification (NCBI taxonomy): domain Eukaryota; kingdom Metazoa; phylum Chordata; class Aves; order Passeriformes; family Corvidae; genus Cnemophilus; species Cnemophilus loriae. Next base: position 423,359 of record VZTF01009188.1, on the reverse strand, counting down.
ACACGCACATTTTAATGGACTTGGGCCTTCACACTTCACCTGCTGCAAGACAACTGAGACCCCTTCAGGAGTTACAGTTACCTTTTCCCTCGTAGGAAAACATCACGGAAGGGAAATGTTCCATCACAGCTTGAATCCAAAGCTACTGAGCACGTCAGTCCTGATCCAGTGGAATACTTACATTTCTACTGATGTTTAAATCCACCAAAATTATGCATTTAATGGTCATCAGCTGCATAATTTTAATGTCAGGTTATTTAGTGCCTTGCTACATCAATAATAATAATAATAATAATAAAAAAGCCAAAAAATCCCTCTGTGGGTGTTTCCAAAGCATTTCAAGAATTAAAGAGATTTAACTATATTTTAACTACTTTTACTGCAGCAAATGTCATCCTGCTTCTGCAAGTTTCTATGTTCAAGTGACTACAAGGGCAAAGAGAAAGAGTCCTTTTGAGCCATTTTGTTGGAACACAGGAGTTCCTGACATTTAGCAGTGAGTTTTACTGAACTACAACAATTTGCTTTAAAAGCACAAAAGGAATCAATGAAGTACAAGTCCTACTTTGTAGCACAATTGGTGAGCAGCACTTCAAGATACATTTACTGTACTTTAAAATATTTCTTCATACACTGTGAACATTTCAAAACCCTTTTACAGATGTTGTTCAAAAAAATCCTTCCAATTCTTACAAGAGCTGCCCTAGTAAATCAACCACTCAGAATGCACAGGAGATTTATATTCTGGTCTTAAGTTTGAGTCCAGGGTGAGCTGTGACCATGAAAAGAAATTCTCATTAAATATAAAAAGGAAACAAGATCACTAAGTAAAAGCTTAGAAAAAACTTTGATGAAGAGTAGGAAATCTAGAAAAATAGCAAGTGATCTCAATTTTAACACATTTAAGAGCAGACAAAAAGCATCTAAAATGTCAAGATGAAACAAAGTGTACACCTGTCCTTATTTTTGCATGTGTTTTTTCTCTCCTGTTTTATTTCTTTAATTTCTCTTAGCTTGATGTCAAGCAGTATTTTTTTCTATTTGCAATAATGCCACAATGAATTCATTAATTTACTCTTACTGGAGATACATTCTATCTGTGGATGCTCAGCATGTATAACAGGTGGTTGACATTAGCCAGGAAATGATTGAAAATTGAATCTGCACCCCCCTGCTGCTATTTGTGATGGAACAAATACTCTGCTGACACTTAATCTGCCCCTTGCTGCAACTTCATCTAACTTGCAATTAAGGTAAAGAGGCCCAGCATCTTTATCCCCTGTGCTTCTCCTCATTCTGAAGGCCTTGCATCCATCCTGGTAATTTTTCTACCTACTGAAGCACACTGTAAGGCTGGCATTTCAGCATTTTCCAACTAAGCCCTTCTCACTTTCATTCTCATTTAGTTATGGGGAAAAGAGTACAAGCCACACTAACTTCTGACTGCATTATATTAGAGTTATAATACCACAGCAAATTGCTGACTGCACTACCTAGTGAAAGTCTTGCATCACTCCAGTGAAAAGGAAAAAAAAAAATAGAAAAAACTGCAGACAGAGGACCAACCCAAACACTTGTTTGTAGATTATGAACACAGACCTGGTGACAAAGACTTGGATATGAATATGGAAAGAATTTTCCAGTCCAGATCAGAACAGCAGTGTGGGGAAGAACAGAGATCTGACCCAGACAAGAAGGTGCTCAGCCTGGCTGTCCCGTGGTGCCCGGGACACAGCAGCTCACGCCTCCCCAGCCAGCAGCTTCCTGCCACTGCCAGGCTGCCCAGCCACCCCTTCCCCACTGTAAATCTCCACCTGGAACGCAGCATGTTCCAGTCCATCTCGTCCACTATTACATCTCACACACTGGCCTCTCCTAGAGGTGTCAGAGGAAGGTGTAAAAATTCCCATAAATAATAATTATGGTAAAAAACTGCCCACAGGGAAAGGTTTTTCTCCATAAGTTGTGTCATTAGTGGTTGATTAAAGCCCTTAAATGTGAAAGTTTATATCCCTCCTAAATTATTTTTTTTTTGCCCCATGAGGTAACTATGGCTCCAGATTATATATGAATCCTACTAATCTTCTGGCCCAAGGACAACTTCCAACAATGCATTTCATAGATTAATTACACACTGTATAAACAAGTACCAGATGTATCTAAGTAAGGCAAAACAAGCCACTGGAAAGGAGAAAACTGGGCTCTTCTCCTGTACAAAATCACAATTCTCTGCCTGGTTTCTTGTATCTAGAGCTGAAACAACATTACTTCCCACCTGGAAGGGACACCGTCAAATAATTCATAACAACTCAGACACAAAGAAATTTATAGAAATCATGGTGTCTGCTTATGCTGTGTCATAACCAGCACTCGGTGTTATTAAATTCTAGGTGATATTACTCCCCTCTTATCCTGTGCAAACAAAGAATGTCTGAAGAAACCTATAAGCCCACCTCTCTGGAAAATACGGCCAGCTTTTTAAGGTATAAATCTTCCTCGAGCCAAATTCAGTTTGATCCATTGGCTTACGCTTCTATCGTGAAAAGCAGGCAGAAGTAGGATCCAGGGCCTTCCTCTAAGTTTTGTCAACTTTTGAAAACCTAACACCCTGCCAGGAATAAGTTGAGAGAGTCCTGAACTCTCAGAGTACAAGGAATGCCCTTGCAGAAAGAAAAGCATGAGGGACTCCCAGGTCTCTTTTGCCCTGCCACATTTGCACAGCATTCTGCCTCATGGGAAAGGGCACGGCCTTTCTCCATCATGCACTACTGTATTATTTTAAGTGCCAGTTAAAGGGGAAGAATTTTAACAATAGAGGCATGGGTTGTTTCACCAACAAATATGAATTTTTTCTTTGTCTTGAACCAAAATGAAGAGGAGTTTGCATCGTCCAAAGTTTCATTTAGGGACTTGAGCAAGAGCTTAGCTGTTTTATTAATCTGGTGACACACATTAGTAAAGAGAAAGCACATCCCATTTCCCTGAAAGTATCTCAGTTTTAATTCCCTCGCACTCAAAAGCATAAGGAAAATAAATCTAATAAAGAGTATGTATAGGAATTGTCTGCTGTGGTCTTGGGAACATTTTTTAATGTAATTGTGTCTGCCTGGACTCAATATACAATGCAGTGGAATCCAAATCTTGTAGCTTTGAAATATTTGAAATATTTAAATTGTTTCCTTTCTGCTAGAGTTTAATTAACATAATGTTCTTCTGTAAAAGGGATGATGCTTACACATACAACTCCTTTAAAGCAGATGGCAGTAATTGCTGCAACAAAGAGTTTGCTGGCAAAGCAAAGACAGAACTGCCCCCCTCAGCCAACAGGGATCAGATATTAGTCCATGAGCTCTCTCACTATTTGCAATGGGAAACATACCTCGCTACAATAAGGCACAAGCTAATTTAAGAGGCTGCAATAACAGTTGCTGCACCACATCAGACAACTGAAAAGAATCCTGCTGGCAGTTCAAAAGGCCAGAAGTAGAGTAGGTTTCATGGCTATCCTGTTTCTGGCAAATCTCTACCTGTGACACAACTATAATTTTCACCACATCAGACTTCTCTGTCGCAACCAAAGTACTATTCCTAATAAATGGGAACAGGACATGGATTATAGGTTGGGGAAACTTCTGTTTACAAAACACGTTCGGTCAGAGTTCTCAATATAAGGGAAAAATAGCCACGTCTACATGGAAAGCAAATCGACAGATTTAATCATATGTTTCCAAATCTGAACCCAGCATAAAGATTTTTTAAAAAGTAATAACTTCTTATACCACGATTCCGAGTAAATAAAATAACCTCTGCATTATTGCTGGAACCGAACCTCCCACAGTGCTTAACTTTCAGGGACCTTGTCCTGTGAACGTCTCTGTAATATGGTGCATACTAAAAATAATACAATTACAGTTGCAAAGACTGACCTAAAATAGGAGAGGCAGTTAAGAGACATTCTTTAAGCCCACTGTTGCATTAAATAAACTGCAGTGGGAGCTTGTATACACATCTGGTCAGCAAATATTATCCAAGGTGGAAAAAAAACTTTAAAAAGAAACTCTTTGAATTCATAAGTCAAAATAAAATTTTAGACACCAAAGAGAATTTAAAAGCATTTTATCACACAACAAAACAATAATATAATCAAACTACATAAGCAACATAATCAAAAGTTATGAAAAGAGCTGCCACTGATACAAGGGATGAGTTATTGCAAGGGGAGAAGGATGTCATCTCAAGCAGCAAGTACCTGACCTAACTTTATTCTTTGTAAGAGTATCCATAGCTAGCAAAGCTACAAGTTCTATGGAAGATGCTATTTTATAACAGCTCTTTTTACATTTAATTGTGTCTTCACTAAAATTATTCATGGGTATTAAGACAAGTTGTAGAAACAGCAAATAAATGTATCATGCTACAAACTTTAAAAAAGCTTTTTTGCATTAACCTGACATTAATCTAAAGTACAGTACAGTCGATCTTTAAGCTTCTCTCCCCTTTTCTGTAACATTGGGGTTAACCAGGGTGACTGTGGTACCAGGTTATCCACATCTGTAGGGTTCCTCCACACTAAATGCCAGGCTTTACCCGTATCAGGACAATGTGTCATCCATCAAGAATGCCAAGGGTAGTAAGGTCTGCCACTCACAGCTGTAATCCTAGGATGCTCAAGATGAACAATCATGTTTACAGAATGACAGTTTTCCTACATTCTCCTTCACTGCTCACAAGTACCCACTGTTCCTTTGGGTATCTTGACTGGTGTCAGAAACAACCGAGCAAACCTACAATAGTGACAGGCACAGCTCTGCCCCGTGAGCCAGGGGGGCAGAGAGCTCAGCACAGACCTCTGCAAACCAAAATGTACCTATGGAGACGATGGGGTTACTCTCCTCACAAGGATTCATAGTGGTGGGACAAGAGGTGAGGGACACAAGCTGCTCCAAGGAAAACTCTAACTGGATTCAAGAAAAAATTATTGATTCTGAGGACAGTGACACGTTGGAGAAGGTTGCCCAGAGAAGTGATGGTATCTCTGGTACTGGAAATATCAAAGTCTCAACTTGACAGGACCCTGGATAACCTCTAGTAAAGACCCTGCTTTCAACAGCAGTTTGGACCTTATGACCTTATTTTTCTAGTGCTCCTTCTAGAGCATCGCCTATAGCATGTAAATTTTGACCTGAAAAGTGAGCTTTCTGTGATCTTTTCAAAAGCACCTAAAAGCAGAATTTGTACCCAAAAAAGCTGTATTATAGGTCTGAAAGGTTTTGATTGCACAGCTTCCCTCTCCATAGGACAGCTCACAGATGGAGTGATCATATGGCCTGGAAAGACTCAATTATATACCAGATCTCTCATTCCTTTCAACACCTTTGAGTTCCTTCACAGTCACAAGTCATTAATCCTTTTATTGGTGTAGATGGCACAGTATGAGTTCTACTGAAGAAATAACAAAGAAACAAAACAAGGCACCACAAACATATTAAGTACAATTTTGGTATCATCTGCTACATCTTTCCAATATCCTTGAAAATAAATCAATTTGTTCAATACTCATGGTGACTATACCAGGATGTGTGCCATTTTCATGGAAGGAGCCACTCGTCCTGTATTCCCATGCAATAAAATCCTGTCAGCACGACTAATGGATGTCAGATGAATAAGCTTAAAAGAGCAAACAAGGGCACTGTCAAAACCATGTCATCAACCCACAGGGCTATTTGTAGTGATATTATATACTCCACTGCCTCCAGTCACAGCCCAGGAGAATCAAAATCCGCGTTCAGATCTTGCAAAAATTGACACAGCCTGGCTAATAATCCACCAGAATTCAAAAACCGTACTGGATATAAAAAAGACAGCCTTATTTTTTGTGCTTTGCTTTTGACGGAGATTAAATAAACTGAAGAGGCGAGGCTATCAGGTCATTATTTGTACCTTACAGCTGTCCAGTCAGAGTTGGACAGACACTCTTTGCAGGGCTTGTTAACTGATTAAGAGGCAGAATAAATCTCTGAGAGTCATAAAGGGGGGAGAGAGGAGAAGATTGTGATTAAGAAAAAAACAAAGGCTGATAGAGTAACTGAGTAGAAATAGTCGCCCTTCTACACAAGTCACAGATACCACCTAAAAAAAGTCGAAAAAGGAAACCGGATGAGCACGTTACAGATTTGAAGTGGGAATCAGAACACAGCCTGTTACTGTTCTACATCAGAAATCCAGACTGAATCTTCTGCCAGGGGAAGAACAAGCATAGCAGAATGAAAGGTGAGATACTGAAGCATTCAGATTAAAAATGCAATTTTTCTGTTTGCGAAGCATTTCCTTGCCAAGCAGGAGTTTATTTTACCTCTACATTGGAAGCTGTGTCTCAGTTTCTGAAGCCAACTGTTGCAGAACAGTGTAATGAACTGAAAGTATTGCTTACCTTGCTTGCAGGAATGCCGGATTCCTTCAAGTGAATTCTGTGATGCAGAATTCAGTATTGCAGAAGATTATGTGTAATTTTAACATAAATATTTCATTTCCAAGTGAAAATTAATGAGTAGTTTGTGTAGTTTAGACTGTAGTCTCAAAATGCAACTTCCATTTATGTGTTTATCATATTTCATACTATAACCATGCATTATTCCATCAATATGGTATTCCCTGTTAGTAACTCACATTTGATCTCTGTAAGTCAATAAACAGCAATTACTTTATTTTCAAAAGGTTTCAAGTAGAAACTAACTAAAACGTTTTGCACTTTGAAACAGTAAATAGTAAAAATGATTTGAAGCATCTCAAAAACGTTACAAAAGGATTCATCATTCTGACTTTCTTTAGTCAAATAAAATCTAATTATTCAACACTGAATTTTTTAATATTTCCTTATATGCATACAAGTATAGCTTTAAGTGGTACCTTGTTTTCAAAGTTAAGATCATTAGCAAGACATAAAAGGTAAAAACTACTTTTTTTTCAGTTAAAACCACCTGAACATCAGTGAGCAGCAGATAGTTATAAGCACTAAATATTACTAAGTACTCCTGTGAACTAATTTATATTTTCAGAAGCTTATTGACAAATGCCTGGTGATTGTGTAGAAACCTGTGCCTATGGGAAGTACAGCTGGCATTCAGAGAAGAGAATTAAAGCAAAAAGCATAAACAGATATTTTAGAGGAGAAACTTACAGAATCTGGATTGCTGAAAAAGTACTGCTAATAGCTTTTATAGCTGCCTTTGAATCTTGTAATTCTTTTAATAGTACCTTGACTCAATTCTTCTAGGCAGTAATATTAGTAAAACCAAAGAAAAATCGAAGTTCTGCTTGTAATTCTTCTGACACAAGATGTCTTAAAGTTGTTACTACCACAGAAAGAGAGATATTTCAATTTAATAATTTTAGAAACTGTCACATTCCCTTCAAACATCACTGCTCTGCTGATGGCAAGTCCTCTTGAAAACCTTCTGTACTTAAGAAAAAGCCATGGGAAGTACTTAATTTTAAGACCATGGAAACATTTTCTTATTCTGCATTATAGAAGTACTTCAACATTATCTGTAATTTACTAATGTGTTATAAAAGAAACGCACTCTGGGGTATCTACATTCATGTTTCTCATGGAGCTGTGTACCTCCTGGCTGTGTTTACGGCCTGTATATTGCCAAAAGACAAACATTTTGAACTCATTTTAAATCTTCTTTCACTTGTGATACAGGTAACTGGCTTTTGGTTTGGAGTGTCATCTCGTTAGCACACACAGCTCATGGCTGCCCCGACAAATGCCTCTGCTACACAGCTTCAAAGACTGCAGACTGCAAGAACAGAGGATTTACTGAAATTCCTGCCCGTTTACCTCCTGAAATTCAGATTCTACAGCTGCAGAACAACCGTATCTGGAGAATCAACCAAAATGCATTCAGTGCAACGCCGTTACTCAAAATCTTAGACTTGTCTAATAATTCTCTCTCAAGTGTGGCACCTGGTGCTTTCCAAAAACTAAGGTATCTACAGGTTTTAAACCTAACCAGAAATTTGATTCATTATATAGAAAACAAGACTTTCAGTTTCCTCCCACACCTAAAAGAACTGGACTTGTCGTCCAACAGCATTATTCGTTTGCCGGAGACATTTGGAAACAGCACAGGGAATATAACATTGCTCTCTGTGAAGCATAACAAACTTCAGAAAATGGAAAGAATTCTGCTGGAGTCACTTCCAAACCTGAAAGTGGTTCTCTTCAAAGATAATCCCTGGCAATGCAATTGTAATATCTTTGGCCTGAAACTGTGGCTAGAGAGTTTTCTATACAGAGGTAAGGAATTTTTCTCATTACATATAGTGTACATGAGAACATTTAACCAGTATCTAACTGATCTTCACTTCTACAGCTTGAAAATTTACCCCACACCGTAGGTCACTTCCTCAAATAAGCACACTAAACTATATTCTTATGCATAGGTCAGAATAGAACTGCTTTTATAGACACAGGTGGCAAACTAGAATCAGAAAGGGGCTTCATATTAGTGCACAGAGAAAGAGCAAGGATGCACACACAACCATACAGCAGGTACAGGTGTGTTCTGTAGTGTGTGAATTCATATGCAGCCATTCCTATATATAAAACAAGTATACTTGTGCACATACACTTCTTTTAATTCTACCAATTTATTTTTGTTGGAAACCAACCTACTGTTTAAAAGCTTTTTACCTGTTGCATGATGGCAAAAATCAAGACAGATATCAGTACTGAGAAAACTTTGGAGAACTCAGGATTCTAGTTTTCCTATCAATTATCACTTAGTAGTTCTTTAATATTTTATGAATACCTAGTATCGCTTCCTAATTCATTGTTAACCAGAGGAGAAACTCAGTTCATTGGCAATTTCCTGACAGAAATGTGTCATGGCATCACACAGGGAAAAGTGAGGTTTATAAATAGCAGTGTCAGTATTTTGGTCACACCTGCTTTTCAATATATTCATGAGTTATGCTGTGAAAAAGATAACATGATTTAATTCTAAAGGAATTAAGTATAAACAGAAATTAATTTATTTCTCCCAGGAGGTATGTTCAGACTGAGAATTTGGAACAGCAGGGCAATTTTCTTTTTTCTAAATTGGGCTTTGATGCTTGCATGTGACCAAACTACTGATTACCTGTCTCTGTACCAAAGAGGTGTGGAGCCTGTTGCAGCAGAGATGTGGAGATGGTCCACGTGGCCTCCGACTGATGGACTGCCTTCTGCAGGGATCAGAACCCTGCAGGCCAGCTGGAAAACCACACTGGCCATGCAGGGACACAATTAATACTGGAGTAGTCTTTGGGTGAGGTAAATTCAGTACTATAAACCCACTTCTAGAAAAGATAAAAGGCTAAACTCTTCTCAGTAATAAAATTTTAATATCTTGAACAGGTAAAATATTATTTTATCACAAGACTTTAGTTCTATTATACTGGAAATTAAGCAGGAGTTGACTTCTCTGTGCAGAAGAATGTAATGATCCAAGATAAACATATCAGACTATCTTAATTACTCTGCCAGCAACATAAATATTGTCATTTATTTCAAAAAACAATGTTGTCTAGAAGTTCAGTGATATCCTTCCATCTTTCTGAACACTGTACAGATTAATTAAATGAAGTGACATGGAACATACAAATTCATTTTAGCAACAAGCTTTAAAGGAAGCCCAAGTGTTATGTTCTCTTCAGTATTTGTATTTCCCTAAAATTACTTGTCTGAATCACGTGAAGAAAAATTAGTTACATTACACATTGATGTTTCCCACTACTTATATGACACATGTGTGATGAAACTTCACAGTGGCTCTGCAGATATTTCTTGCATGTCATAACAAAGCAATATAAGTCCAAAATATTTGAGTATTTTTAGCTGAATCCATCTCAGGCAGTTGACATTTCATGCATACTCAGACAAAATCATAGAAAATGCTTCAGTTCAGGTTGAACACCAGTGTTCTATTCCGAGCACACAGATTTAGTTACTTAAAACCATGAAAAGATAAGTGTTGAAGGATTTGGAGGTTTTATCTATATCCATATTCAAACTAACATCTTGAAGATGTCTGGAACCATGCTTTGAGTTTCACTATTAAAGACCAAGAGACCTGCTCTGCTCAAATCTGCCATGGAATATCAGCATTATTTGTGGAGTAGTCTCCAGATTCCGGTTTGGCTCCATCTGCATTCACTATTTTCTCAAGGTATTTTCAGGATGAAAAATTCTGTGCCCGGCTCTAGCAGAAAGGTGAATTATTTTGGATAGAGAAGAGAAAGAAAATTCATTTGATTTGATTAGTTAATTTTTTAAAATATGTAAACATTGATTTTGGCCTTGTAGACTCCTTGACACACCACACCCCCAAAGCCCTGTGCTCTGACTAATCAGGTACCTGAGGACTGCGTTTGGTGTGTTTTCCTCTACACACTGAGGAACAACCACGTGATTTACCAAGACTGTGCATTCCTACTTCTCTTCCCATTGTACTAAAAACCTCCTTTGGGAAGCTGGCTCTAAGAAATCATGAAATTTAACATTTGAGTAGGGTAATAGATTGATTAATCTCAACTCCTTTATACCTCTGTATATTTTCTTACCACAAGCCTTGCTTCAAAAAATCACTCGGGTATGTACAACTCACCGAACTTTCTCTTTGCCCTGTAGCAGTTAAAATGATGTCAGAACAATGATGATTTCATGGGATATTTCAATCAAGTGGGAAATATTTTCTAAATATGTTGTTTCCATTTCTCTCCATAAAAATGAGTAGTGGTAGGAATTTGAATGAACTGAATTTGCTGTTAACAATACCTCTTTGTTTATCTATGATAGTTCTTCTTTTACTAGCACCATTGGTTTTTTTTACTCTTACATCCATAAAAACACAGATAACCTAATTCCTGATGAACTGCTTCTGGAAAATGCTCTTATGTGAGTTTTGAAGTGCAATAATCTCACCACTGACCTAATTGAACAAAAGCCTTTAAAACATAATTATAAGTCTTTAAAAGTATGAAGCTGAAACTGATGATAAATTTACTTCAGGATTACGTCAATTTTACATTACAGTGATTCAGAAACTGTCAAATATTGAGACAATTTTTTTTTTTTCCAGGAGGAATAAGCGATGGCATTATCTGCTCAGCGCCAGGGATTCGGAAGGGGAAGGACCTCCTCAAAGTTCCCTACGAGCTCTTCGGGGCTTGTCCTCTGAGGACAGCTCACGTGCACCTGGCCAGCAGCCACCACCTCGGCTCCGAGCACCGCAGCTCGCTGAAGCACGGCCACCACGGCGAGCTCGGGGACAGCGGCCGCGCCAGCTGCGAGCCCAAGCCCAAGCCCAGGCCCGTCAGTCTGCGCCACGCCATCGCCACCGTCGTCATCACCGGGGTCGTGTGTGGAATCGTGTGTCTGATGATGCTGGCAGCTGCTGTTTATGGCTGTGCCTATGCTGCAATTACGGCCAAATACCACAAAGAACATTTGGCCCCAGTGAGGCAGCACGGGACTCCTGAGCAAAAAGAGCCGTTTGAGAGCTCCTTGGCTTGAGTTGCTTCTGTCTTTGGCTTCTTGAAAATAAAGCCCTCACTGTAGCTGAAAAGCCTGGAATCTAAATAGGATTGTTTTAATAGAAATTACTGGGGTTCTTTTCTTTATCTCTTTTTTTTTTTGTGTTTTTCATACTTTTTAAAAATGTAAATACATATATATTTTTGGAATATCTACTAAGACTTTACATAGAACAACATAAGTTTATTTATATTTTGTGTATGTATATTCAGAAGCCACTATTTAGGGCTGAGTGTTTGAGATCACAAATCTTGATGTAGCCACTTTAAAGTATTTCACCATCCTTTACTAACTCCTGATGCAGTATTAGACCAAGATATGACCTATGGTGCACCTACAGTCAGGGGCTAACAGGAGTGATGTTCTGCAAAGAAAAATAGAAAACAGCTATCTAACTTAGTTTAATTAGTTAAATTTGTACTATCTTGAAGAGTACAAATTACTATTTATTTTAAGATGTATACAACTCACAAGCAGTTTTCAAACCAGCCAGTCTATGCACTGCCACTGATAACATAAATGTGTTAAAAGCATTTCCAAAAATGTGGTTTCAACCTTCCAATCTGCCCCAGGAAGCAGCAATTAAACATTACATCCATCTCCTAACTTAGAAAATAGGAAGCACCTTGTTAACTATTGCATATAATTTTTTAATTACTTAATGGGGAAGAAAGAAGAGAGCTGAGAAAATGCTGAAGGAAGAAATGCTACAGTGCTTTGGGTACAAGCCCCAGAGGAGTACACAGAGCATATCTGAAGACACTACCTGATATCCTGCTGGCTTACAGGCTTGCTCCAGACTTTTCCGAAGCCACTTATTCCCAAATCCTCACACGAGTGCTCCATTTTGCAAACGCCATGAGTGCGGATGCAGCTCCTGTCACAGTGCTGCCCTTCAGCAGGGAGATAATGCAGCTGCATGTTTACACAGCCTCCCTCACACAGGGAACATTCAGCTGGATTCGCTCGAGGGTCCAACCCTTACCCTCTGCAGAGCTGTTTTGCCATCAGAGGAAAACAGGGCCAGAACCATTTGAGTATCATAAGTTTAGAATTCAAAGAACATTTTGAGTGTGAAGAGGTAGTTATTTTAACGGTCCTTAGAAATTATTTTAAGGCAACCAACAGACATCAGGAACTCCATTCACCTTTTCCAAGACTAGATAAAATACATTTTAGGCTATTTGTGACAAATATCTCATGCGTCCCCTAACTGTCCCCAGTGACAGGGATAAACACCTGTCCAGGTAGCCAATGCAGAAATCAGCAATCCTTATAGTCTTGAGGCAAAAGGCCACGGAACAATCTGCAGTAAGGGCAAGGAAAAGCTGTGTCGTGGCATTTGGAGACCTGCACTCTCCTTCCAACACATGGATGCCGAGATCAAGCTGTGGAGCTGTTCCAATTAGAGCCTCAACTGACTAATGGGCTCTATGGCAGAAGTCATCTGACCCTTGCTCTTATCTACTTAGTAATAATTGCAACCTAAATATTAAAGCTCATTCCTGCATCTGCAGTTACTTTCATGTCCAGAGAAAATTAAGCATCTCAGTCTTAATCCAAATCTAGCAGACACTGAAAACAATCAATTACTGTCTGTTCTTTTTTTCTTCTTTTTTTTTTAACTGCTAAGTACTTCATATCATTAATAGGCTCTGTTCATTCTTCTCTGTCCTGAACTAAATAAACCAAGCTGTTTCAAATTTTTCCTGCAAGACGACATTCTCTAAACTCTTTTTCCTCCTTCATTCCCTGGAACATTTACAGTTCTTTAAAATGTGGTACCCTTGATTGGGCACATTACTTCAGCTGAGACATCACCAGCACAACATTTTTAGAATATTTATATTTTTTACAGTATCTTAATATGTAGAATATTTGTATTCGGGCTCTTTAATCTGATGCCTTGATGTTTACTTTTTTTTTCTTGTAAATATTTGGTAAAGCTTAACGACTAATCTAATCTACTTTTGGAACTAAGTAATTTAAATATGTAAATCTACAGTTTTTACGATTTTATCCATTTATTGCCCTAACATTTCACAAAGCAAAACACAGTTTTTCAGATACAGAAGACTGAAGTAAGACAGGATTGGATCTTATTGCCCATGGGCCCAAAAATGAGTTCGGGGCCATGCCAAATCACTGTTTTTCCAGTGACAACCTAAAATGAGCATAGTTGTACTCAAAGTGTATATCCTGAGATGAAAGCTAATAAAGCTCCGTCTTCCAGAGAGATTTCACCCTCACTGTTTCTAACAGGCTCAGACACAGCAGCACAGCTTCCACCACCAATCACTTCACGCTTCTGATACCTTCAAGCAAAAGGAAAACAACAATTGACTTGATATTTCCTAGCCAGGAATAACCCAGAACATCTTCCTAGCTCTTAAACAAAACAGTCCTAGCACCAAAAGCTTTTCAGGCTTTCCTCATTGTATCATCATTCATATATTTAAAAAAAATAAAAGAAATAGAAGGAGGAAAAAAGGAACAGGTGAGGAAGAGTCAATGAAGGGCACAACAACATTTAAAGAAACTCATTCTGAGTCACACTGAAGATGCATTGGGGATTTTCATGAACACACAAGGCTGTAAATTGATATGGACTTCTGCCAGAAAGCAAAGTATTAAATATTTCCATTAGTTCCCTCTGCTGTGGGAACAGAACAAGCCAATCCATGCAAAATCTGATTCTATACTTTCTAACCAGCTGTTTGCCAAAGGAAAACAAACAAACAAACAAACAAAAAAGCCCAAAAAATCTCAGGGGAATTTTTCATTTAAGGTTTAGAAGACTTGATATCATGGGTACCACAGTAAAAATGTTTGCAATTAACAAATCCAGTCATTTCTGATGATAAGGTAATAGCAGAAAATGAACAGAAAAAAAGTATTGATTCAATTACTTAATAAAGGTAAAATATTTATTTTTTCAGCAGAGGAAACAGAATTTTCAGCGACTGATAAACAGAGATAAAAGCCACAATTTGCTGTCTATAAAAATTATTGACTACAGCACGTGGAAGACTGAATATAAGGAATCCCCACAGAACTGCCCTTAATTTATAAAGCTTAGCAATGGACATCTGCCACTGAAATGATTTGTCTGCACAGATTTATTTTTCAGATAAAGGATCCTGAGAAAGCTTTGTTGTCCTTCCAGCAATCCCATGAGAGTATTAGAGTAAGCACAGTATTTTTTTTCTAATCTTTGTGAAAAACACTCTTCCCCCTCAAAGTCAACAAAATATCATGACATGCTACTCTGCAAGGCATTTGCAAAGACAGGGAAAGCACACATATTGTTGTATTGCTGTCTTTCATATAAAGGCTCACTATATTGCTTTATTTACAGAAAAACTTCCTAAAATTTCATTTTAGAACAAAAATTGGAGACTACAATACACCCATGTTCTTTACAGAAAATGACCAATAGCATCTATATTGAAAGACACAAAGTTTAAACTGAAACATAATTACTTGCCATATCTGTCTTTCCATTCAGAGCTTGCAAAAAGTCAATCAAAATTCAGCTTCGTTTTTCTCTAGCAATACAATGTCGAAACAAAGTCTGCAACCCTCTTCTTGAATATAAAAAAAAGTACCACATTTAGTGACACTACACATGGCTTATCTATCATCAACAATTAACAGGAAAATAACAACCATTCCAACAATCTGCCTTTGCTGCCCAGGAGACAAGGACACACAGGCTTTAGCCAAGCATCCAGAAAGGATGCCTACTTTTACAACTTGGATCTTTTAATTTGGCCAAAAGGGGCATAGTAACAATGATCTTCAGAGTCTTGGTATGTCCTGAGTTTGTATTACTTGAAATGTGGCTGCATGTTCCCCAGATCAGGGGGAAACAGGCAGCAACACCAGTCACAGTAAACCACAACAAGGGAGAAGGTGTAGGAATTAGAAGCCCATAATAAACAAACCAACAACTATGAACTTCACACCTCTGTCTGGTGGAAGCTGTGGTTGCTCTCTCGTGCTGATTGAAGAGGGATCTCTCAGTGTTTTAGGGCTACGTACACTGTGCGCTCAACTTTTTTGCAAAGGCTGTCATCCTCATTTCGAGATATAACACATGAGAAAATGCTGTTAATATTCGGAAATACAGTCTACTGGAGGGAAAATCAATTAGTCAGTCCTCAGTACTTAAAATGATAGCAATGTATTCATATATATGATTGCAGCTTCAACCTTGCACAACGTTATTTGAAGTTATCCAAAGGACCCGACAGCTCATCTGCTGCCTTGTTCTCCAATCAGGGATTTATTTTGCTGGCAGAAGAATTCTTTAGCAAAATGCCCCTAGAATCTGATTGCTATTAGATCACAAGCATCTTCCTCCTCCACAAATTACCTGGCACTAAAACCCAACCGACCAACCAACAAATCCCAACACCAAGGCAGAAGTGCAGAAGCAAAGAGCAGATGCTCTATGCCATTTACTGTAAGTATTAATACTATACATGTTGGGATACTGTTGTAATACGTCTGTCAAAGTCCTGGATTCTCTAAGAACAAGTGGTGAGGGAAGCCCTAGAATCAGATAAAAAGAGGTTAAATTCTCAAGTCAACACCAGCAGAGAACTACCTCAAAAAACCCAAAACCACTATTCAGCTGTTCCACACACTGATTCTGTGTGGTGAAATGAACTGAGAACAAATGGAAATGAATGTAAGTGTCTGAATTGTGAATATGTCACCAACTTCAGCTTCCCCGTTCAGCCAATGGAAAGGGACAGGGCTTCACCACGTGCTCCAAAGCATCCAGTGGAGGAGTTTACCTCTCTCCACACCTTTCCCACAAACCATCATTCCCAGGCAATGGCTCCCAGCATGTGAGTTGCTTAATGTTAGACTGTACAAACACACATCTCAGTTTTCCTAAAGCTGGAAACATTAGTCTGCAAATCAATATTAAATTTATGAATACAAAAACAATATTCAAAATGAACAAGAAACTCTGGAAAAACATAAAGTTGTGGTTTTCTACCAAAGCATGAAACCCATTTTGAGGGATTTGCTAAATGCTACTGCTGAATATAATATTCTGTGGCTTATAATGGGGAGTAAAGATTAGGTAAATCACTGTGTTGCCTGACAAGGAAAACATCTATTTTAGAATGCCTCAAAAATTTGGTTGGTGTGTCATTATGATGACATATTCATTTTCCCTTAGGCCTTAATATTAAAATGCAATTTTATAGATGGCATCATAAATTTGAAGGACTGTATATGGCATTGACATTTGCCTGAATATTCTTAATAATAATAACAATATGAAAGCAATACATGTGAGAAAAAATAGAAAATAAAAAGTCCAAGAAGTACAGAGCAGATGTATTTGCTCTATGTACTACTGTAACATCAGCAGATTTCAGTATTTGTGAAACTTTTACAGTATCTGCCACTTCCAGAAATATCAATAGTTCAAATTACTTTTGATTAAGTAATTGAGGGTCACTTTGTTAAAAGAGAGATGTGCATGCCAGCCCCATTTAAATTCACTCAAAAAAAACCCCTGGATGAAGTGTTGAGGTCATGTAAATACTTTATATTACTAATACTAAATATTAACACACACAGAAAAAAAGGGGGTGAAAGGGGTAAAAACCAAAATTTTTGTCGTAAAGGTACATATTTTAAAATAAAAGGTGCACATTTCCCCCCCATGAAATTTTAAAAGAATCTTCCGTACTTTGAGCCTAGATCAGCAGAAGTCTCAGTCATTGGAAAACTGGTATATTCATAAATTTTCCTTTTAAATTGCTGTTCTGTAGAGTCTGATCTAAACAGCAAGAATGAAAAGCTGAATTGTGACCAGCCTCAGTATGACTGATTCATATTTTAAAAGTGATGTGAGATTTCAGATCTTTCCTAATTTCAAGGAAGTTTGAATATCTTAAACACTAGGATCATCAAGGTCACTTTCCTCTGGCCAGAATAGAGGCATTCAAAACTGTGTGCCATTTTTAACAAATCAGTGATTAAATTAAGTCCTTCCTATTCCTTAGCTTAGCTTATGGATACAAAACTAGAAGGAGATGCTAAATCTTCAAACTGTGTCATTCCAAATACCTGAGGCCTTTTAGCATCTTGACTAGGAATATTTAACATTGAATGACTGAATTTATTGTTATACTAAAGTTAGGTTTTAAAGTTATATAAAAAGGAGAACAAAGACAGCGATGGATGAGGTCACTCGTAAAAAAATCTCTCTCTAACCAGGGTTTGGAGAAAAAAATCCTTGAATTTGTATATGGGCTGGTTATAAAAATAAAGGATCAAGTTTGAAAAGTTAAATACCAGAAAAGTTAAATACTGGATCATGGCATTACTTGGAACAATTTCTTTGGGAGAATTAAACATAGTATTCTTGTTTGCATAACGAGTATTTTTGGTAAGAGCATTTAAAATCCTGCTCTCAGTGAACAGAGGAGGCCTGCCTTTGCTGCAGTTTCAGTAGCACCTCCTATACATACAAAGGATTGCTTGTTATATATTAAATATAATTTAGTTCATAGTTAAATATATATATATACATATACATATATACATATATATACGTGCAATTTCTCTTTTTATGCAGCTTCAGCAGAAAAGACTGAGTCAGGGTAGATTCTCAGAGCTCTGGCTATGCTTGAATGCACACCCCAGGTAATCACCCTTCTTTGATAGGAAATGTCTGTAAACATGCCTTCGTCTTCACAAAACTGGACTACTTTCATTTGGCAGTAATTTAGCCACAGTGAGCTTCTCTTACTATCTTGTTCTAGTTAAGCTGACATAAAGCAAGGAGAGCTTGCTCGTTTTCAGACACTACAGGTCTGATGTACTGCTAAAGCTTTTCATCTTTTCAAAACAAACAAATTAAGATATTACTTGATTTGAATTGACAGGCCACAGAAGGGCATGTGCAAGGATGGCTCATTTAGTGTTTTCTATTTTCTAATTTCAACTTTGATGAATAGGAAATACAACACAAAGCTGACCATATTAAACGAAATGGCAGAAAATGCTTCTTTGGCTATTCCTTCAGTGTATTTAGGTACCATAGAAACAAAACATTTTTGCAATTCTACATTTTCAACAATTGGTGGCAACAGTAGTAAAACTCTGCCTGTTTTTCTATCTATTTATATCTAATATAACACACCCAGAGAGGGCATGGCCTCTCCACTTGGGAAGCATTTAAGATCTGACTGGACACAGTTCTGGGTAATCAGCTCTAGCTCAGATTCTCTCAAGCTCTAGTCCACTAGGATTGGACTTAAGAGAACTTAAGAGATCAATTCCAGCCTCTACAACTCATGTATTTAACTGGTCTGCACAAAAAGAGGCAAAGAAGGATTAAGGAAAATTGTAATTTCAGCTTTTCTAAGCAGCCTTGTATTAAACAGAAACGGACTATTTCTTCTCATCTCCTTCAAATTCTAAATTTCCAGTGACTGTGAGACTAAAGACTTTGCCTGTGTAGGATTTAATCCTTTATTCTTCTGACCCAGTGTCCAGAGCTTTTTACTAAGCGCTGCTATGGACTTTTCCAGTGAGGCCTGAAGTCCAGGTTCTGCTTGTTCAATGAAGAAAAGTTAACAGGAGTTGACAATTTTCATCAGACATTTTCTTCAGCATTCTTTAATTTTTCTTTTTCCCTAAGAAGATTATGTCAGTTCTGCTATCTTTAATTAAGCATACCAAGGGGCTAATTTTCATGTTTTCTGTGAACAGCGATGGCCTCTTTCAACAAGAGGGGCTTTTCAGGTCTCATGCAGTACTTTTGAACTGAAATGCCTCTACAGGGATATGCATTTATGAGGGGTCATGTATCTTGCCAACACTCTCAAAATCTCAACAGAGAGCAATTTTTCAGTTTTTAGACCCTGCTTTGCTCTGTGATGACTCTTGTTTGCTTGCTTCCATCCCCGTATCTTGTTCAGAACTGTCTAGCTGAGCAGTACATTAAATATTTTTTTTAACAAAATCATAGTGATGAAACCATCACCTATTGACAAGAAAAGGAAATAAACTTGTACATAGCACATACAAATCCTATGCTGCACTTATCTAGATGCCCGTATGTTTGCTACTTGAAAGTTGACATCAAATAAAGGACCTGAAATAATTTAACTCATCACACAATATCAAAGAACACAAGATTGGAACACTGAATTCTACCCACATTTAGCAGGAATGTACTGCCCTTCACACGAGCATTGTAAGAGACAGTTCCATCTTAACTTGGCTCAATTTTAATAGCTAGATCACTATCTAAATTCAGATATCCTATATTAGCTTCATCTTTGTCACCCAGAGGAATACCAATATTCCAGGAATCTCACTAAATTTCAAGACTGGGGTCTTGGGTCATTCTCTCTATTCTTAGATCTTGTTAAGAAGGAAAAATAAAATTCCACCATCTTTTACTCTTCTTCACTTTGTAATGGGCAGCTGGAAGATTCTCAACACTTCAATGTAAACTCGATATAGAAGACATGGTCACAGAAAACACCAAGCTAAAGTAATTTTGAACATAAATGTGCTCAAATCTAAAGAAACCCTGGCATTCAGTACTACTGTCGCTTCCCTACTGCAACTAAATTGAACTCTGTATACACAGTAATAAATATGATGCTACTACACTTATATTAAAGATTTATCTACACACCTTCACGGAAATTTGCATTCATGTAAGTAAAAAAATTTTAAAAATAAACTCAATCTCAATTGTAAGAAGCAGGAGAGGTTTTAGAAACAAATTACATGGGCATCTTGCCAAGAAGCAAAGACATTCTGACAGGGAAGTGGTACTAGTAGGTACAGATGGTGAAACAGCAGCAACTCGCAATTCCCCTGTAGTAACAGTCTGCAGACTCACTGATTTCAGGATTTTTTGCCTATTTTATACAGTTGAATCTTCGCTATTTGCAATAAGCCTTAGACTTTTCTATGAAATATTTTATAAGTGATAGGTTTCTAAAAAAAAAAAACCAAACCCCAACAACAACAAACAAAAATATCCCACTACAAACAAACAACTACAACAACAACAGAAAAACAACACAAAAAACCCAAACTCCAGTCTATGGATTTTGCAGTAAGAGTAGGTTTTGTTCCTTTTTTTCCCTCTTGTGGCAGGAATAACTCAGGTTTCCATTTTATAACAATATTCTAGTTTCGTTCTGCCAGATTTAAACTCTTGTAGTGATCTGCGATAAACAACATTCTGGCACAGCTTAATTTTCAGTCAAATCCCTCTAGGGAACAGAGTGATTTAACATGAAATGTGTATCCCATCCTGCTGCTTTCTGTAATCTACTCAGACCAAATGGGGATAAGGAATACTTACTTCACACAAATTAAAATGAGACATTTTGGCCAAATTTGAACTCCAATGGAGGTATTTGAAAACATTACCCATAATCTTACTTTAGTCTCCCAAGTCTGGCTAATAAAAACTTCAAACTTCTCCCATTTATCACTACTCCAGTTTCTGCCTCCAAATCCATTTTGCTTAACACAGAATATTGTCAGCCTCATAATAAAACCTAAAAATTGAACTACATGCTGGGTACTTTCTTGAAAGTTTTCTGAGTGAAAGTAGGACTAAGTCACATTCATGATCTTAGGGAGAACAAGCATAGTGCATGTACCTGTTTGTCTCTGAGAGGCCGTAGCTGGGTGAGTGATACTTTCATAGAAAAACACTCTCAAAAAGGTTCCATAGTGTAAACAAAATATCTAGCACACAGTTTTTAATGTTTACAGAAATAGAAATAAAAAACCACTGATGTGCTTCAGAATGTAGGTACACTGCTCTTATCTTTCATGGCATTATGCTTTTACAGATACCATGGAAATCTACATGCTTCGGCATTAAAAGGCTTTCAAGACCCTGTGTTTATTTTAGATAGAAAGTATGGGATCCAAGCAATTTTAAATATTCAATACTAGACAAAATTATTGGGGAATGGAAGAAACACCTGCTTTTCTCTTAAAATTACTAAAAAACAAACAACCCCGAAGCTTGATGATGGTGTATTAGAAGTGATTATGTGTGGTGCCTTCTCAAAGTCAAAACCAAGTTACAAATACTGGTGAGAAAAGAATAAATATCAGGATGTGTATTAACCCTACACATTTTAGAGACAATGGAAAACTGCATGATGAAACTTTTGCTAACTCCAAAAAACAGAGCATACTAGAAATAACACATCAACCCTCTTCACTGTACAGTGAAAACTCTCAATTACATCTTCAGCACTTTGAAGGTATCTGAATTGACATTAGTTTATAAATGCTATTTTATTCTTCAACAGGAGTATGAAGTCAAAATTAAGATTTCCTGGCATGTTATATAGAAGAATTTAATTATTTCTGATGAATGTATCTTGTGGATTAGAGTCAGAAAACTGCTTTCATATTGACCCTCAAATCTTTTCTTATCAGTGGAAATATTCTGTGTTTGAGGAAACAGATTTGAGATTTGCCATTTTTCCGGCACATTCTTGCTCTTTCAGTATTGTATTCACTGCATTTTTAACAGCATTTTAAATACAAGAAAAATAAGGTGGTTCCTGCTTTGTGTGGTAGGTATCTAATTTCTCCTGAGATAAGAAAGCTTGGTTTTTGGTGTAATAAATCAAAAGACTTATCAAAATTATTTTCTTATTCAAACTCAGTAATCACTGGGAGCTAGAGAAAAACTGGTCAGATAAGCATCTGTGAGGAACATCCAACAATTTCAAAACTAATTACTCTCATTTTTAAATCCGTGTGTTTTATCTCTCTTCTGCAGCTGTCACACTTCACCTTTTAGTCTTCAGGTACCGTTGTGCTCTTGGCTGACAGAGAGTAGAGCTTTGTTATTCAATTTTTATGCTCTGAACAAATCACATCTCTGATAATCCAGACGAAATCACTACTTTGCATTCTGTTATAAAACAACCCTGTCATAGTACAGAATTTTCAAACTTGAAGCCTGAGTGGAACATTTACAAATCAGGTAGTCCTTTCTTATATTTCTTTTTCCTTATCATAATATAATCTGATTTATGATGATATAGAATTGTGTCTACCAAAAATGTTTTACAGATAATGGTTATTTCCATAAAGTCAAACTCAGCAGCTCACAGGGAGGTTTGAGAGTCAATTAAAAAAGGATCAAATTCTTGGGGAGAGGAAGCATTAAATACTCTCCATGCTTAGTCATCCAGTTATATCTTATAGGTGCAACTGCATCCTTTCCTCTGCTTAAAAGATTGGATATTTACATTAAATACCTGCTAACCCAAAAGAGAAAGTGAGGAACTCATAAACTGATTTTAAAATATTAACTTAACAAATAAACTACAACAATTGTACCTGCAACCACTGGAGATTTCCTGTCATCCAGAAGCTGAATAGCAGTACTGGCTGTCACCACATTGCTCTTGTTGGCAGTTTCTGCAGGGTGTATTAAGGGGAAAAAAATTGAAACAATATATTGCAAAAGAGGAAATTGAGATTTTTTCCCCTGGTTTTACATAACAGTCTACGTGGATATGGTGTTCAGAAAATAAAACAGGGAACATCACATTCTCTATGTATGCACAGAAGATACTGGCACTGGCATTTTAAATTCTCCAGCACCCCAAAAACAAGCTTAGAACACTGAAATTAGTCATCAGGCTTTGCCTCCCCTGCTAAAAGGGCCAGCAAAGGTGACAACAGGTAGGGCTTCTCAATAATGTGCACATTTACTCAGTTGGACTTGCCCTGCTAAAATACTTCTTAAAATGTAGTTCTACCTGTGCAAATACTACATGGAAAGTGTTACACCACACCTTGGGGTTTCCCTTGCAGCCCCATAAAAGACTCACCTGGTCAAAGGACCAGTGAAGTAGGTGCAAATTTCAATGCCTATTTCAGATCAATATTTGAGATTAGCTACAAAGCCCGCTCAGTACAGACACACTTGGAATCCTTTCAGCATCATGCATGGCTCACAATTTAGGGAATGACAAAATTATAGACCTGTGCTGAACGGGATTGAATAGACAAAGCTCCCAGGTATTTGTTCAGCAGCTCTTCTGTACCAGAGCGGAAAATGGTCAGCGTTAAAAATGTTCTCCTTATCTTCGGCTGTCAGGAAGTCTCTTGAGAAAAAGGAGAGAAAGAAAACATTTGTTGTTTGTTGCATGGCACGCAATAGTTTCTAGTTTTGAAAGACAAGAAAAAACAAAATGCAATCCTTTAAAAAAGAAAATGGTTTGGGACAATTTTTCTACTACCATTTGTTCAACAAAAGAGTTAAATTTAGTCACTAATAATTATTTGCGACACATGATTACTTTTGTTGGGAAACATGTTAAAAGTACTAAAAATCAGTACCTCTAAGTACCACTAAAATTGTTTTTACTGATGTGTACAAATAAAAATGATTACTCTAAAAAGCCTTTTTCTGTCAGGACAATGTAAGAACCGTGAGCTGCACAAAGTGGAAAAGGCACTGGAGATTTGGTAGTTTGTTGCCACTGGCATTCACTCTTAAGCAGTGAAAAAAAAAGTTAATTTTACACTCTACGTTCAAAATAGTATGTAGGGGGTGGTAGTGGACAACTAAATACTTTATTCGTCAATAATTTCAGGGGATGCTGACAGAGGAAAATTTATGCCAAGAGCAAGTATAGTGTCCACACCATTGTTCTGGTTTTCTGTCTGACAGTAACAAATCATAGTGCCGTTGATGTCACCTACTTGTACGACAATATTTGTCCTCAGATAAGCCCATAGAACTTTATATTCAATGAACTTAGTTTATCATAAAAAATTATTTCTTTTCCATGCATAATACTTCCACTAGATTACACGTTCCCCAAGGAAAATGGCAAACTCTTGTATGATGAGGTCTCCTGATTGCTCTTTCACCCAGTCCAAATCTGTCACTTGGCTTTATTTCAACACCAGAAATATTTTCAGCAAGAATGATGCAAAATCCCTGAAAAAGCCTACAGGTATTTGTTTTCAGGAGGTGTAGTAAAAGGTGTAGCATATTCATAATTCTGCTCTGAAGAAGAGAGATGTGAGGCTGGGAGCATTTTTGCAGGGAAAGCAAATTTATGGGCTACAGGTGTAAAATGGTTCATTGTTACAAATGTTCCAGCCGAACAAAGAATCTAAGGGATCCTAGGATATCTTTCTAACTGGTTCTGTATGAGGAAACAGTAGATGGGCTTCATAAAAATAAATAATTTTTTCTCTCTTTTCTTGTCTGGCTGCCAGGCACAGTTTGGTACTTACTGGTTGGTCAGCTGTTCTGGGCCCACAAACAGGTTGATACGAGAGAGCCCAGTCCGTGTCCCAAGGAAGGCAACTTCCACTCCCTTGTCAGAGTTTCTGAAACAGTGCAGAGCACAAGCAAAGATAATGCTTCAGACAGAAAGCAGATTAAGCTGCATCACTGTCACAGAAAGCACAAGTGTACACGTTTTTGAGAAAAATTATTGTAAGCATAGTTCTGTTATTAATTGGTTTACTTTTAGATGCTGTTTTTTTAAGTTATAGTCATCTGAGTTTTGAATAGTATGCAATGCAGAAATGCTGTTCAGACCAAGAATCCCTAATAAGCCAAACACAATAAATTTTGTAGGATTTATAGGGAGGGATTACATGGAAGCCAAGGAATAAAAAGGTGTGGCATAGCTATATAGCAACTATTTAATAACCACTGACCCACAGTGATTCTGAGATGGGCAGGAATTCCAGATCTTGCTCCCTCAACATTTTTGTGGTATATTTATGCTTCAAGTCATAGGTGTGACTATTGCTCAGGTAAGCAAATAGATTTAAAACAGGTAGCTGAGAGTCAAACTTAGGACAGGCTTTAGCCTCTGGAACTTGGGAAACCAAGGTGGCAGATATCTCAGACTGAGCTCTGCTGCTGCACTGTTATCAGTACCAAGCTATTTTAAAACTAGTTCTTGTATGGCTGCAAGAATTTCAGTCCCTTTACCACAAAACCAGGGACCAGAGCCATTTTATTGTTTCACATTAATAAGACAGAATGAAGAAAAGTCAGAATCTGAAAGGGCATCAAAAGCCTCTCACTGGCATCATTCCACAGCTGTCTTTGTGTTTACTGGATCTGTTATTTCATTTTGTAGGAGGATTCAAAGACACCTTACACCTCTCAATGCCCACAGTATATTAGCATGCAACAATTATCATCTTTATCTTCTCAGAGAAGGCTGGATAACTCTTTGTTTGATGAACCAGATCTTACCATGTTGCTTTTATTAATTCAGTACAAGCCCATGCTATACAGTAACATATTTTTTAATTCAACGTTTATAAAATGGTTGAAATTTAGCAAAATCTAATCAGGATAATCTCCAGAATTGCCTTTCAACCACAGCATTTCATGTAAATTATTAAGCTTAACACCTGTTTAATATGGATAAAAACTTGTTACTCAACACCTTAGTACATCAGAGTATAAATTAATAAACTAAAAGATATAAACTCTGAAAAGGACTGGCTAATCTCCTGATTCTTTCTAACGGGAACCTAGATCCCAGGTAGTTCTGGAAAATAAACAAATCAAGGATTAAAGAAATTATTTGCCAGTGCAAGTTTTTCTGTATATAATTTATTATGTGACAAAGTACCAATTGCATCAATAATTTTGGTAAATTTTGCATTAAATTTCTCAAGTACCCTTTGTTAAAAATGCACAGAACAGTAAGTTGCAATTAGGGTACAATTTCACCAGTTTTACTGCGGAAATTGAGTAACCTTTCAGCTAATCATCGTGACATACTCTGCAAGATAACACTTCATATTGAACTCAAACTTGGTGGCATTTAGGATCGAATAGTTAATATAATTTCATGCATATCAGGCTTTGTTAGACGTTCCACCAGTTCATTAACGTAAATATTAAGAATACACCCATGGCTGATACATAATGATGGACACAAAGATCACTTACTCTGATTTATTCAGAGCTAGACTGGTCCAATAAGCTTCAATCGGTGCACTCACAACTGCATCAAACAAAACTTCCTGGATCAATTCTTTATCACCTATCACAATACAATAAAATCAATAAATGTATGGGCATATAAAGATTTTTTTTTTTTTTAGATGACTAAACAGTAGGGTTTTCTTACATTTTGCTATATTTTATGTGATATGCTTTCAAACATTTTGCACTATGAAGTGTTTACTATGTTATATTACACAGAATTTTACCACAATGCAGTTCTTCCCATACAATTTCATTGCATTGGCAACAATTTTAGATTAAAAACCAAACAATGATACTCCACTTCATGTAACTCATTCATGTACATATTATCTAATGCTCACACCTGCATGTGCCGTAAGGTTACAACAAGTAGGTCTAGTAACAGCCACAAAAACTCTGCATTTCTGCAAACATACAGGATATGCACCTATCTGAATTTTTTATTCTGCTTTGCAGTTCAGAAATGCTCATTACATACACATCCTCCCTAAAATACTCATGAAATAGCTGGTATATTCTTTAGAGGTGTGATCCAAGGATTGATTCAGATCAGTCCTGTTTAATTTATGAAACCAGATGGAGTGATAATTTTGGATAGTATAGCTACACCATCTGAACAGAAACTTGAATGTTTGGTACAGGCACATAGTTTACTGTAAAAGTCGGAAATTTGTATCATAATGAATACTACTACTAATAATACATAATTAATACTAATAAACAGTAATATCTTTATTGATACTCTGGAAAAAGCTGAAAACCAAATGAAATTGCAAAGCAACATCAGCTAAGCAATCCTATCTCAAATCATCACTGGTTAAATTAAGTAGCTTTGCATTTTGTAGAAGGTTAAGTACAACAGTTTTTAGCTGGGATAAAGCCTGCAAATCCAAGTTTGACAAAATACTTGCATTGGAGCAGGGGCTCTTTTCCTGTGAGGTAGCGTTTAATTGCTTCTAACTGAGTCATCTGCCGGTGTTCAGGGTGCAAGTCAGTGTTGCAATAGGACCTGGGAACACGTTGTCAGAACAATTTAAAGTTATATGTACAAGCACAATCTCTCTTTGTCTTTGAACACAAAGAATCGGGCTCTGCAAGCACAAACAGTATGAAACCAAGAAGGGTAACAGACACTAATTTCATGCTTTATTTAAGGCTTACCATTCGTCTGCTAAAGATACATCAGGGTGTTCTAAATCATGTAAACCTGTAACAGGAATAATAATGGGTTATTTAGGGAGAAGTCTGGGTAACAGATGGTTATTTGCATACACTCCATAACATAAACCCTTCTTGGAAAGTACATTATTACCATAATGAAATAAATCACAGTAAACTATGTTCAAATACACTTTAGGGTCTAACAGACTGGCAAAGCTAGTTAAAACAGACCTAACTGAAAAGGTAAGAAAATTTTTTTTGCACTGATATGTTCAACTTACATGAGTCACTCACATAATATATTTAAAGTTTAGAAGAAAATTTGAGCAAAGACAAATGTAAAATGGCAACAGACTCCTGTTCACACTCCCTCATTCTCTTTGGCCAGTAAAGTTCTTTATGCTAAAATACACACTTTTCATTTCGTGTGAGTTGTTCTCCTCTCTCATAAAGAAAAAAAATCATTAAGAACAATTCTCTCAAAACCTAAGCACACAGACCATGAACACAAACAGCAATTTATGGGATCGTTCAGAAAAGGTTTTTTGTACTAACAGGTCACACAAATGCTTGTAAATAAGAACCATATCATTAGTTATATAGCACAACAAAAATGTACTTTGGCAATTTTGAAAACTCTTAAAACACTTATCAATAGACAATAAGCCAACAGGGTTCAGAAGGCAGCATCTGGGTTTAACCCCCCAGAGGACATAATGAACAAGGACAGAGCAACAGTGACTATGGAAGTCAGGGAAGCCAAAACTGGAACTAGAACTGTGGTCCCTGGGGAGGACAGTGAGGTGATAGAGAATCAGCGAAGGTAAGAGTGGGAGAGAAGGGACTGTTAGTTATGGTAATGTTAACACTTCTGGGGGTGCATCTGGGACTCAGACTGGCTGAGATGTGTGGCTGGATTAAAGAACATCAGTGAGAGGTATGTTGGGAACAGTCTGAGGAGTGAGTAGCTCCAAGTCGCCTGCAGTGCCTTCAATGTAGTTGCTGTGCAGGTACTCAAACCTCAAGGAACTTCTCTTTGTATCTCTCCTGAGTACAAGAACATATTCATGTCCCAAAATACAGCCGAGGAACAAAGACCTGAAGAAATTAACTGTCTTGCTTAACATCACTGACAAAACAAGAAGAACCAGAAACAGAGACTTCAGCATAAAATCTGAAAGCATTCCTCTACTGAAACAGTTTTTGCTCAGCAGCTTCTAAAATTTTCAACCCTCCTTTCAACCTTCTGAAATGGCTCAACTCTTCCTTCGTCTTCAGAAACCTTCTTGCCAAACAACTTTATCACCACACACAGTTGACTCCTCCGTTCATTTAGATGGGGATTTATCAAAAAGCAAAACCAAAGAACAGTTCTTTCCCTGGGTACCTCTACTACTACTATAAATACATAAATCCTTGTAGATAATGCACAAAACAGTTATAGCTCTAAAAGATTTCACAGTGTATAGTCTGTGAACAAAAACAATAGCCATTACAGTGCTCTAAGTGGTTACTTCATTCAGAAAACACTACAAATAATTAACATTGAGCCATGAGTTCTTCATTGGAACATTGAGAGAGGAGGATGGAAGATGATCAAAGAAGACTCACAAACAGTCCGACTATGCTTAAAATCCTGTGAAGTAAAAGATCTTTAAAGAAAAAAGAAAAGTCTAATTCCCTTATGGAATCTGCAGACAAATGTACAAGCTTTAGGACCTACCAAATCAACAATACAACTACTGTGTAAGCCGCATGAGAAGGTAGGTACCTTACCTTCTTCTACAGTTACGTTCCCTCTGAAGAAGTATTTTCCATGTCCTCTAGAGAGAGCCACACCTAAACTGTGCAGAGAAATAAAGCAGACTTTGAAATCTGTGAGAGAAACAATAGCAGACATTCAGAGCTATTTTCATTTTTAACATTTCCAGCTCATGTACTATGATTAACTTAAAACTGTTTATTTCCAAACCATCACCAATTATATTTATTGTTCAATTAGTTGCTTCAATGATGTCTCAGTTCTGATGTGCCTGCAACAATTGGCTGTATTTATGTGTGCTTAGAGGTGCAGTAAACCATTATTCCCTGGCAAACTAATAAATGAGCCCCTCTAAGCTCACTGCTGTTCACCCAGCATGAAATTTCTTCAGCTGAGCCTTGAACATGTCCATGGCTTTTCAGTGAAGGAGACAATTTTTTGTAAATCAGACTAAGCTGTTGAGAAACTACAGAAGTGTGGGAATTGATTGAGCTGCTGAGAGGAAAATAATTTCAAATGTGACAACAGCATCGTGACTCCTCCTGGACTAATTTTTCCTGTGTTTCGTATTTTTAGCTAGTATAGCTCTTTTGTATTGACTTCAGCTTCATAAATTCTCAACAGTTATACACTGTGTTTTGGTCTGGTTTTCAGTCTACCATTTAAAACATCCAAGTTTAATGAAGTGGCTGGGGGATCCCATGCCTCTTGCTATTGAACACAAACACAGAATACCTTCTGGCATTCATTCATTCATTGAAGGGATTATCTTGAGCTAGGAATCTGCCAGTAATCAGCAAGACTGCAAATGCATGGGCTGGTAGTTGAATTACATGGAGAGGCACCAAATTCAAGAGCACACAAGCTGCAATCAACAGCTCAGTATGGGAGAGGGCTGAAAACGAAACATCTTTGACCCTACAGTGTGCAGTTGTTCCAAACCTATACAACAACCCAAAACTAGACACAGACCATGTTGAAAAAGGACAGTTTTCCCAACTATATTTCTGTCTTTAGCACCATAACTCACACTACAGGCATGTATGTAGCCCCATTTCTGTTTAGTTAATAGGGCAAGAGTGCCAGGGCAAAAGAAAAACAAACAAACAAACAAACAAAAAAAACCCAAAACCAAACAGCAACCATAAAAAGCCTCCACAAAATAAGAACAAAACAAGAAACCCACTGAGTATTACCACCCATGAGTAAATTTTAGTACGCATCAGAGGTCACAGAAATGCACCTATAGTTTCTCTGTGTGGTAATGTAGCTCAAGTTATGTGAAACTGTTCCATTGAAGAAAATTTCAGTTGAGTATCACAACTGCCAAACTCCTGCTTTAAGTGCAAGGTACAGTTACTGCTCTTTCATTAGTGGATTATTTCTAGTTCAAATATGAGCATTTTTAAAGTGACTACCTGTTTTCCTTTTCCTTTCTTTTTTTTCTCCTAAAATGCATGCCAAAATTACCAGCTTACTTGGTTTTAGTTATAGAAATACACTGAAGGTAGTTCAGAGAAAAAAAACATCCAGACCTCAAATTGGAAGTGAAATACTATCTCATTTTACATTACATTCTTGTTGTGGGGAAAAAAAAAAAATAAAATGGGGCTCAAGATGTAGTTACTTAAATGGATTATAGTATTTATAGCTCTCCAACTACTTGCGAAAGCCTTTCATTCAACATAAACCTCAACTGAATATTTTTTCAATGAAACGTAAGCCATGACAAACACTGTGAGTTTGCCTGTGTGAGTTTGCACAAACTTTCCATCCCTGGAAAACCTGAAAGGAATGCTGGTAGGCTCCTTTTCCTTGCTATTTTCAGCATTGTCCAGGGATATTTCATTGTCAGCTTTTGCTGATGAGCTTTTAATGAGTTCACAAGCTCTGTATAAGCACAAATCCAATGAGTTGGATGAAACGTCCATTTATTATGGCCAGCTCTACCTGAATGGAGTACCCTTGATGTCTGTATAATAGTAGTCATTTGTCATCACCAGGACCCGCTTCTAGATTCAGAACAAGTCAGAAGGGGAGAGGGGAAGACGTTAGTTTGCTATAAGAAATGTATAAAAGATCAAGTGGTTAGTCACTGACAAAATTAGAAGCAATATTTTCATTCAGTGAGTGAAAAAAAATATACTGCAGGGAACCACATTTACAGCAACCTTAAAAATAATTTTTAAAATTATCTCCTTGCTTTATATTTAGTTGGAATAGTAGTTTAGACATTGTACCCCTTTGTCCACCGTCTTCTTCACTTCCATGGAGAATTTTCCTGTTTTCCGGTTCACCATTGCATTTCGGAGCTGAAACGGAGGAAATGTGTCTCAATTTCCTTATTTGCATTTTCTGTAATTCTTTTAACTCTGAGCTCTCCAGTACACTCATTTGGCCTAAGTAGCACTGAATTTTCTTAATTTCTTAGTTTTCCATAATTCTACTACACACTGAAGAACCCACTTACAGATTTTATTAGTGACTGTATAGGCCAAGGCTTCTGCTGTACAATTTTAAGCTAAGGTACCTAAAATAGGAGCTCTCAGCACCCTTCATAGTAAAATAGTTTTATGTGTAGTGATCCGGATTTTATTTGGGATGAATAGTGTAACTGACTACTACTCTGCAGTTACTGCGTGGGAAGGCAAGGACCAGATTCCCAGCTGGATTTAGCTGGTTAGACCAGGGCCTAGTGTTTAAATACATCAAGAATGACACAGATAATAAGAAAGCAAAAAAAGAAGGAGAAAACCCCACTTACCTTACACTATTTATTCTGCTTAAGAATCTACGTTGGGCTGCATCCTTTACAAGCTCCAGAAACTTCACCCTAACCGCATCAAAGATTAACACTAGCCTACGAAACCCAAAATGAGAGCCCATTTGATCAGCAGCGTGATTCAGTGGGAACACACAGCTACAGTGCTCTGCAGTTCCCTCTGGTTGTCCATTGGTGTCCAGGCACCCCTTGCAAGGTATTAAATTTTAGCTCTGTAGTGGAAGCCCTAGGTCAGTCACACCTTAAACAATTGGCCTGGACCTCTCCCTCTCAAAGTCTTCCAAAACACATTTTAAATCCCCTTCAAAATTGTGTTTCATTGCCTTACAAGCCAAAAATTCAGAGAAGATAGGGAAAACAGAAAACAAACGGAAAAGGGTTTATACACAATGATTTACCTGCTGCTCTAAAGTTAAATCTGTTACTCTTTAGATTACCACAAACACTGTTTTCCTGAGACTTTTTTTTCTACATGAGCTACAGGCTCCCAAACCTGGGAGCTGCAAAGTCGCTGGCCCATCGTCCCTGAAAACTCTGCCCTTAGCACACCTTGTTGCTCCCTAGGAAAGAAGAGCCTTCCTCCCAAAGGACGCACAACGTTTCTCTTAGGCGAACGTGCCACGATGATGAAAAGAAGAATAAAAAAACCCAACAACCATCCCCCAGGTCTATAACGACCATCAGTATCGCCAAGGATGAGGACAGGCCACCCCGGCACAGCTGGTCTGAGGGCAGCATTCCTGGGCTGAAACTGAAGAAAGACAAGACATGTTTTTTGAGAAATCCTCAGCCTTCAGGTTTTGAATTTGCCTATTTATCAGCTCAGGACTTCGGGAAACCAAGTTGCTGTTTAACAGTTACACTGTCCACAAATGGAAATATTTCATTTGAACACTCCTAGATTTACTAACGGAAGAAGTGAGTTATTTTGCTTGTTGTGGGAAAGAACACCTATAGACCTTTTGCAGCTGTAATTTTCATTACATTCTTAAAATTCCACTATTACTAATCCATGCAGTATTTAAAATGCAGGAAAATATTGAAAAAATGAGCATTTTTATGCATCTTTTACTGCTTATCTATCTGAACACAATTTCGGACATCATGTTCTTGCAGAATAAATATCTCCTGTTCTACAGTAACTCATGCCAGATTGAGCAATTCAGTCGAGTTTTAATGAGAAATTGTGAAGACAGACGTATCAATGCGCTCTGCAGGCTGAGTTAGTATGGAGGGAAAAGAGAATGACCAAATTTGCTGGTGAAATATCTGGTTTTGTTCACACAAACAAGTTGAGCATGGCTGACCTATCAAAAACTGCAAACTTTGCAGCTCTTTAAATTTAATTCTAGGGCATCTAGATTTGAATTAACAGTCTTACTCTTCTGTCAGTGAGTGTAAAAGAATAATTTTTAGCTGGAGGCATATATAAAATAAAGCATATATTTTACTGTAGATTTTTTTTTTTTTAACAATACATAATAGGTAATTCTGGAAATAGTTTCCTATTTTAAGTTTTGTGGTTTTGGACTTGGAGAGCTGGTCTTAATTAACCATCTACTTTCTAACATTTACAGAACAGTTCCATTTATCTTTAACATGGTTTTCATTTTTCTCCTATTGGTGCCTGCAGTTGTCTAAGACCCACTCCCCCCACAAGCCTCAGGCAAGTCATAGATTTACTAAAAGGATCTCCAAACTCTCAGTAGTGTTGGAGATCAAGTCTGCATGTGGGATTTAGAGTTTTCTCTTTTTTTTTTTCTGCTTGCTGTGATTGCATTTCTTGGCTTTGTTATCCAATTTCTCAGCTCTTCTGCAGTTTCATCTCCCTCCTCAAATGCATAAAATAAGTACTGCCTCAGTTGGCTTCAAGCCCCAAAACATTCATTCATGGTCTGGTTTTTTTTGGGGGAAAAAAAATATTTCATTCAGCTAGAAATTATAACAGAGGAACTTTAAGTGAGTTAATGAGAAAAGGGTTTCTATCCAAATTGAAACTTCTCCTCTTTAGTACTCTGTATTTGCAAACCTTGCTGGAAGACACTGTCGACTTAACAAGCTCACGCTAAAAATCTCTGTTTCTAATAAAATGCCTTAACAGCAAGATGGCAAGTATTGTTAACCTGGAAAATGAGCTGATATATTTATGACAACAATATTTCAGGGTGAAAAAAAATTCTAACCTTAGTTTGGCCACTTTTCCTCATTGGATCACTGGAGAAAACCCATGTCTTCACCTTTCAGAGTAATAAGCATTATTGCTCCTTCAACAAAATATCTTTCAATCAATTCCTAACAACTCAGTTTCACTGCTGTAGCATGAGATCATTCTATATTCTTGGAAAACTATGTAACCATTAAATTAATGTGGCAAAAAGTAAGAAAATGTCTTAATCAGCTTCCACAGAAGTGTTACATGGGAGAAAAATATACCAGTAGTAGTCTATGTTATTAAAAGCAGCTATATGAATACATTAATTCTTTCCCTCTGCAGTTGAATAAACAATGCTTTACTACCCAAGCTTGGGAAAAATCAAGAATATCAAATCCAAGGCCTTGGGTGAAGCAGAGACACATGGAGCTTGTTTCTGTGTTACAATTAAAAATTCATTTTTAAGAAACATATTTTATAGGTGACAGTCAAAGATTCAGATGTAATGTATGTATATATTTTTCATCAAAATGTGAAATAAAAATTTTGCAGCCTTCAGATAGACAAAACTCAATTGTTGTTAGACTTTTTCAGAAGAAGTGATGGAGCTTAGGGGTCTCAATCAAAGGCAGTAGGGAGAGCTGAATCTGGACTTCCATGTGTACTCAGATAAAATCTCAGTTATAAATAAAACTTGATTTTCAGTGTCACAGAAATAGCTCAACGTTCCATTATCTGAATCACTGAAGTTCTACTAAGATATGATTAAAACAAAGGGATTAAAAATGTGAAAATTAAGCAGAGGAAGTAATGCAAGAAATATAAAGAAAGAAAGAAAACAAACCAAAGAGAAATAACAAGAAGAAGAAATCACGAAGGTTTAAAGAAGAAAAATCATTAAGGTTTAAAATTTGTGTGTAACTACAACAATAACATCTGAAAGGACAGAGGAAATTTTGAAAGTTCATTAGCAGAGAAACTGGTTGAGTAATACATGATCTTAAAAGATAAGAGAAAAAGCAGGGTATAAAACATGAGGCCAATGAGATTGCCAAGACTGCAGAACGCTGCTACAATATATGAAAATCTTATGAGGAAACCTTAAGTAGTGTGTGCGTAGAAAATGACACAAAGCTATAAAAATGCTGAAAAAGTTTGTGTGCACTCCAACACAAAACTTCAGCTTAGGAAGTGAAATGGCCTCTGAGGAGAGGCCGAGGACAATCTATCACCTGGTGAAACAGACTTTGCTTAAAACATAGATGAACTGTTTCACTATTCACAAAGGGGGTGGAGAGAGCGAGGAATGCAAGACATATATTTTGTAAGGGAGAAAGAAAATATAGACTTATGTCAGAACAGGGATCAAGAAATTAGGACATCTGAAGACTGACAAGACTCCAGGGGCTGCTGTACGTGATCCATCCCAGATTTCGGAAGGACATGACAAAGTAAGCATGGGAACCTTCAGTGGATGTATTCAAACCTCTCTGGAAAAGTAGAGGTACGAGGGACTTGAGAGAAGCTAACACAAGACTGATATTTGAGAAGGAATGGAGGAGACATCTATGAAAAATACAGACATGCAGTCGTGACTTTGGCAGGAGGGACCTTCTGGGAAAAACTAAATTACGGGACAGAAAGGCGAACACCTGGAAAGTTATGATTTAATTAGGGACAGTCAGCACAGATTCACACAAAACGAATCATGCCTAACAAATCAGATTTATTGAGGAAGTGACAGAAAGAACAGGCAAAGGTTAAGCCATGGACATAAGGAAAGCTTTTGATACAGTACTGCAGAAGAGGCTAAGCCTGAAAGGTAAGAAAGAATAAGATAAAGAGTGAACTACAGAGTAGATGGAGCACTGAAAACTGAGGTTAATGGAAAGCATTGTGTGATAGACACAGAACTCACGCTCCTGCAGCTACCCATGTGTCTGAAATTAGAGTTTGGAGTGAAACTCTGCTCTGCACACAGGTCAAAACATCCAATTTGTTTATTCATCTGATGGTTTTTAATTTTGTACATTAAGTAAAACAGCTCTCATTACTTCCATTAAGGAAAGAAGGACCTCATGGAAAGAAGTTTAACTCATTTCTGAGTTTCAGCAGTTGTCTGGGCCAGCCCTGAGCAGACATTCTATTCCTGTTTCTAGTGCTGTATTTGCTATCCAGCACAAATACGCAATGGGATGCATGGAGACTGCAAGGGTGATGAGTTTTACCAAAAATACAAAGAGTCTGTGTTTGCGGTAAATGCATACGTAAGGAAGAAGCAATGCAAAACAGTTATAAAATTCTGAATGAAATAAAAGGGTCTATTGTCCTTCCCTTCCTGAGAGCAGTCAGGTGGCCTCTCTAATGGCTACTTAAACAGTTTCCAGGTACAGTAGTGGGCTGCAACAATGTCTTCTGACAGGGTTTGAAAACACATCGCTTACCACATCATCTCTGTCTTCCCACTCCACCTCTGAAAGATCCACACTACTGTAGTTGGGCTTTCTTCGTTTCTTCCCCTCTTCATACTGGTATAAAAAAGGTGAAATATTTAGCATATCCTGTTTCATTTGCACAACGATTTTTGCATCAGAAGATTTAAAATATTTCTGAATGCATGCTGATGGTATGCAATACACTTAGCAGTAGGTAGCTTAATTCATACAAAATGCTCCATACTGCTGCAGAAACGCTCCCTGTGAACTAAAAACCTACATTTCATGATTATTTGCATGATCTCTTGCCATGATGCAGATCTTTTCTTGATGGACACACAGGGAGGTCAAACTTAGCTGTTGCATCTTCTTCTTCCCATATGGAAAATACATGAGACCTTGGATCTTGCAGCTTATGTTAAATATCTCCAACTGGCTCCTTCAGCTGTACAGGAAGTTATATTTACTATAATCTTATCAACAAAATGTTTACCCATTTCACTTCAAACAAGATAAGATGCAAGTCTTTGGGAAGAATGGTGTTAACATTTGCTGATACTTAATTTTATCTACAACTTCATGGGGAAAAGTAACATAGTAATAATGATAATGTAGGGGGTTTTATCATTACTCACTGTTACGCTGTAAATGTAAAAACATTTAAAATAAACATTCTCGTGACAAATTAATTTGACACCGAGGTGTTTATAACGTGGGAAATTCTGCCCTCTGCTGAACATTCAAAATCAGCCTATTAGTGTAACCACACAAACCTGGCTCAGTGGAAGAAAGAAGTACTTAGGAAGACCTGAGAATAAAGAACCTGACTGGTTAAGTAAAATTAGGAGACTACATTCGGAAAAAAAAGTAAATTTCGGAGAGTATCAGCATAACGTGAAATCCGGTCTTTTATCAAGAGAAACCACAAGTCTTTCTATGAAGTATGACAGGGGACATCGTGATGCAGTGAAATATCCCCAAATTGTTTTTGTGACTCCTCAGCAGCATCACATAAGGATACAAACGGTACCTGTAAGGCAATATATATGGCTGATTCTCCTCCCTCAGGCCAGGACCAACTACACCATAAACCAAACCTGTCAGTGTTTGAGACAAGCAATTCATCACCACAGCCAGTGGTGCACGCACTTTCAATCACGTTCTGCAGATTACACAAAGACCAAGGGAAAGCCTTGCTCTCCGAGCTTTAAGAAGGTTATTCCCATCCTGAGTTTTTCTTCTCTGAATTAAAAATTCTCATATAAATCCCAGAGTTGCTTTTGTAGACCACAATACTTAAAAATAGGAACAACAAAAATCTTCCAAAACAGAAAACTTTTAAAAATATTGAGTACAGCATCATAAACACAAAGAGAATTTGAGATACTGGTAGCACTGTAAAGTTTCTCCTAGCACAGGCTTCACTGAGCTTCCTTAATTTTTGCTTATAAAAATTGGATACTCCAATTTTTCCTACAGACAGTTCTTTTAGGAAATCCTGTGTGATAAAATTCCAAGTCAGTTATCATTCTTTTGAATAAAAAATCCCAGCAACTCTGTTGGTGTGAGTTCTGAGAAGTGATGCAGATGTAATTGAAAAGTACTTTCATGTGCTTTTCTTGCCCTCTGCTAAAATCCACTATTCTTGTAACAAGGTTGTCTACTTCTCATCTACTACTATTCAACAGATAGGGAGTGTAGGGAGATGTAAAGAACTTCTGCTTTCAGCACATGCTTATACTCCAGACTGTGAATTCAGGCAGCTCTGTTCTACAATTAATTCTTGCTACATGACAGCCCTGATAGCCAGAGAGATAACTATACCCAAACACTGAAGTACAAAAATTGTAGCCAATATAATTAAATCTCACAAGAATAACATATGAAAGGATAACATCCCATTCATTACCAGGGCTTGATTTCTGTAGCTGTGTTTTGCAAGCCTTTCATTACAGCTGCAGCTATATCAATATTATCTTTAATCTTTACAGGGAGTAACTACATCTATTCTCTGTGGCTGCGCCAATTAACCAAATAAATCTTTGATCTGATTTAGTCATTCTAGCATAGAAATGGTTAGAGTCAAGCTCTGAAATACTGAGAGCTGAACAGTGTTGCAAGGATATTAGCTGGGATCATCTGAGTAGAGCAAACAGCTCTTGTACTGATTCCAATGTTTAATTACATCCTCCCTCACAGATGTTGAAGAGCTTCTGGGCTATACTGCATCCTCAGACACGTGCAAACCCTTACTTAGGCCAAGACAAGTTGATCTTGTGTGTCTGACAGCAGAAGTAGGCTCCAAACCCAAGGCAAACCATTTGCATCATACTGATAATGGGGTTTGTATTTATTTTAATCGTATAGATTCCACACCTTGCACTCAGAGGACAAAAACCAAAAACAAACAAAGATCTGGATAAAACATCCAAAGTACTGCAGAAAAGAATCAGAAGCATTCATGTCTTAAAAATTCATAAAAGAAGACACAAAGCCAAAATCCGAACGGTCAAGCGAGAGTTAGGCTCCCTAAGCCTTCAAGGGAACTGCAAATGCACTTAAATGCATTTGGGACAGGAACTAATAAGATATTGAGATATCTAACCCCTTATTCAGCAACTGCAATTTAGGAGCTACTCTTTAATTGCCTACTCAAGAATTCAGTAAGTAAAGAATAGATTTATGTTATAGTTCAGAAAAGGACAGCAGAGAAAACAAAACCAGCTTCCAGGAGGATAGGATACAAAATTTATTTGTACATAATCTTCATGAAGATATCACCTTATTCCCAGCAGTAAATTTACATTATGCTTATGTAACCAGGGCACCAAACATCAATGCAAGCAGATCAGATATAAAATACTTCATAAAAGTAATGTTGAAATGTCCATTCTTCTCTAGCTTCTTTCTAGTATTACTGCTTAACTAATTTCTTAGTAAAAGTTATTCATGGACACTGAAGCAATTCCCCAGGTTTTAAAAATAGCATTCATCTATATCTTCTTCTCTGGTAGCAAACCTAATCTAACCTTTTATCTCTGAGGCTCCTGGGTAAAGTAAAAAATGCTGATTGAAGCCTGAAGCCAAACCCATCTGCAAGATTACTATAAAGTATTGAAAAAATCATTTAGAGACCCACTGGGAAAGATAGAAACTAGGAATTCTACCAAATTACTCTGATTTAAGTACAGGAGAAAAAGAGCTAGATTTAAAATGCATGCTGTTAATCTTTGGCTAGTATAAAATATGAGGTGATATTATATAGCTGTTAACCCCGGGAAGGAAAAAAAAGATACTGAAAAGTGTTAAATATCTAGACTGCAAAAGAAGAAACTTTTGGTCCGCTCAAAACTACGGGATGGTTCTGCCTTATTGGTTTGATATCGTATTGATTTGGTTTTTCCATCAGAATGAGCTTTATCTTACTCAGTATCTTTTGTCTGAGACTGGGCCAGACTCCTACAGGACTGGATGATTCAAACAATGTGTGACGTGTGTTGCTTAAAGACTGAACCACATTTTTTCACCACCCTGTACACAACCATTTACATGTGCCATTATTGAATTCTTTGCTTTGATTTTTTTTTTTTTCCTTAACACAAGCAGTCCCAAACCATCTGCATTGAATATGACCAGCTACGTGTTTATAGAGCCAGAGCGTAACAATCTGATCAAGGACAGAGCAAGCTACATCTTAACAGCTGCAATCTTGGGTCTAAGGTGATTGGAATTTCTCAGACGTGCTCCATCTGGATAACAGGGAGGTAGGAGAGATGAAGTTTCTGTGATAGCAGCCTTGGAGGCATCACTGGATTTTAGTGAACTTTCTCAGCCACAATGTGGAATCATCTGTGAGAAAATATTATAGTAAGAAAGTACCTTCTAAAAAACAATCAAAACCTAGAGAGGTAAAATAATTTCAAGGAATGGCTCTCCACTGCCAAACTACTAAAGTGCACAGAAGTAAGGAATTAGATACTGAAAAAACTTCTCCAATTTTAAAACATAGCATCATTAAATGAAGTTTCATCCTTTTGAACTAGTACTTCAAAATTTGGATAATGTATTAATCTCATCAGGCGTATTAATCTCATCAGGCATTGAGAATGACCCCTTTTTCTTTTGTTTAGAGGAGACAAACATATGCAAATATATTTTGCTGAGCTCAAATTCTGCATAATAAAATACACAATATAATTGTTTCTATAACTATAACTTGCACTAAGCCATCCTGTAAAGGTATTCTTATCTACAAAGTCTGATAGGAAAGCTTGAATGAACAAATATCAGAGGAAAAGCATAATTCACTAAAATTACACCCTTTTCCACACAGTTTTAAATAAACAGACAGAGATTGTAAGCACCGTCCTTACTGCAGTTCGGCAGTCCGAGCAGTTATTCAGCTCCCTCCCTTCTCTCAGATTCTGCACACTGAAGCTACCACCTATGTACTGTCTGGGGTGCTTTGACTGTCATGCAAAGCCCGCAGCTTTTGGGGTGGAAACTGCATTGGACCTGACTTCCCATGGTCAATGCAACATCCAAGACCTTCACCAGCCCTCCCAGCACAAGCAAGCTGCTGCTCTGTCCCCATGCTCCCACTGTGGGGACTGTGCAAGGTGAAAGTGTGATTTAAAAACAAACAAACCAACAAAAAAAAGCCCAAACAAACAGACCAACAATAGTGGTGAAA
This sequence comes from Cnemophilus loriae, assembly GCA_013397755.1. NCBI lineage: Eukaryota > Metazoa > Chordata > Aves > Passeriformes > Corvidae > Cnemophilus > Cnemophilus loriae. Next base: position 381,765 of record VZTF01009188.1, on the reverse strand, counting down.
AATCCCCTTCCCTGCTTCACCTTCTTATAACCTGATAATACAACATCACCCCCAGTGACTGACCTTTCATTCTCCACGTGCTACTTAGCTCCAAAACATTCTGCCTGGGGATATACGTGAAGCAGCATCTTAATCTAAATCACTACTCCTTGGCCTTTAAGCTCTTTATTTCATTTGGAATACTTTCTTCTCTGCTCACAAGATCCTGATTTGTAATTCGTGATACTTTAATTTCACAGTTTCCATCCAGTTTGCAACCTCAAATGATCTTTTATTGATCTGCACTTAGCCTTGAATCTGTAGAACACTAATAGGTGTTCAGTCAAAAACAAAGTTTCTTTCTATACACGCCTCTTTAGTTTAATATTTAAAAAGGTAACACCTTGATTCTCTTAGGAAAATAGGAAAAAAACTTCCCTGTCCAAAGACAGATTTTCATGACTAGCCTATTATTTAAGATGTTAATCTAGAAGTTCCTAGGTTATGGTTGGTAGTAAAAACCAGTTATTTTGGATTGATTGTCCATGCCAGATGGCAGTGAAAAATTGCTGCACTATAAAATTTGCAGAAATACTGCAGAGAAAAGCTGACAACTGGAGCCATCATGTCATTTGCTAGGGAAAAGAGAATAATTTAATTCTAAGTTTCCAGTCAGAGAAAAAGTAGGAACTATTAGATGTGCCATGTACACAGCAGAATCCCTCTGGCAAAACAAGAGAAGAAAATAGTTCTTACGCCACATGTATTTAACTAACTCTGTCTACTTACCCTCCTAACGTGTGTTTGTTTTTCAAATGGTGCAGTAATGTTTTAAATGATAAAGAAATATAGAAGTATACAGGGTGAAGAAAAAGTCAATACAAAATAACAGCTTTAGGTCCCACACCTTAAGCTTGGCCAAGGAGTTCACTGGCTGAGCTCACGTTCTCAGGTGGATTGCAGTCAATTATCACAGAAACATGGATGTGATTTACTCCACTGAACAAAACAACCCCTCTATTTGGGATTTTATTTGCATTCTCGGGATTTATCATTTGGGATTATGTAAAACTGGCAGCTGCTTATAATTATTTGGGGTTTGAGTAGAAATAATTAAAAACATCTGCCTTTATCTTAATACTACCAGACTTAAACCCATGAGCTCAGTTATACCTAACTTCAAAGCTGAAAGCAAAGAATAAAAGAAAGCTTCACATATTGCTAACAAATTTTCAGTGATTCATTTATATGTACAACCAGTTATTCAACAGCCTTCAAACCTTTAATTATCTTTTAAATATATGTAATTTTGCACTTCTAATTAGATAGCAATTTAATGCTCTCACAGGGATTCAGATGGGCTGTCTTTTTTGAAATGTAAACTCCAATAGGAATAATCATTGGCATTCAAGTGATTGAATTCTTCAGTTATTTAAATGAACGTGAGGCATTTACACTGCTCAAATCATTTAAATATTCTGCTGTCAGCTACAGCTGTAGAGTTTTATGGAGTCAATGAATAAAGCAAGGGTAAGTGTAGGTTATCTTACGTTCCAGGCGGGACTCCCCAGAGAGAAATGAGATTTGCTGCTTCTGAAAGGCTAACACTGCTTAAGTGGGGCATTAATGTTTCCCCTGACACTCAGATTTCTCTGTTTTTCTATATTAGGAGAAACAAATTTTCTCAAAATTTACAGCTACAAACGACTTAACAGTGATCTAGAAAATTCAAACACTTCAGGTCCTTTAGTTTAATATTATACATGGTGACAGTCCACATTCTAAGGCTGAAATGGGAACCTACTCAGGCACCTAAACCACTAATATATCTTGGGGAGAGCATTGCAATCTTATCCAAAAGCTTTGATTTCTAGGTGTAACTAATCAAGACTAATCAAATTAAAGATGTGCATCCTTGTATAGAAAGCAATGCATCCACTGAATTAATTTACAGTGATAAGAGCATTCACAGCCATCCATAAACCCCCATTGCAAGCTTCCCAGAGAGTATTTTGAGAGTAAATGTCTCGATCTTCTCAGAGACAGAGGATTTTGATTTAAACCCAGCAATATTACAAAATCTTTAGGAATCAGGGATGTTATTAGATTAATTCATAAATCAGAAAACATTTTTAACCTTGGATTTATTTAAAACATGGTAGAATGTAAATACATGATGAAATTCTATTCAAGAACATATGCATTTGTCTTTAAATGCATATTTTCTTTAATTAAGAAACTCAGCCTCCTTGTTCAGGAACTCTAAGCATTCTACCCTAAATGAACCTAGTAATTACTGAAAAAAAATCAACCCTGTTCCACTCCCTGAACAAAAATACAAATCCCATTGCTAACTATGAATCAAAAAAGCCACAGACTTCATAAAAACTAGTAACAACCTTGCTATTATTTATTGAAAACCACACAAACCTAGGGCTGAGAGGCAACAGCACAAACCCCTAACAGCAGATAAGGTTCACAACAGTGGCGATCTGTGACTGTGGCAGACACTCATCTTCCAGGGACATTCCTTCATTTCTCTGCAGTCCCACTACACTTCCCTAAGAAAGCAGTTTTCCTCTGGCACCAACCTTTCACGGACTGCAGAGTGACAGTCACAATAACGAGCAATCAGCCACAATTACTGAGGTGGTTGTTTTTAAGGGCAGGTAAAAAGTATTTATCCCTTGTTTCTCATTCTTCCTTTACATTCAGTAAACTCATTTCTTTGGCAAACTGTAACATCATCACCATGACATATTTTCATTCTAAAATATAATGGTGTAACACGCAGCACACACCACAAGTGCTAAGAGGCTCCTGAAAAGCAGATTAAATCTGCTATGATCACAAATGAGGATGATTTTGTCCTCGTGTCCACATGTCAACATGGCTAAGGAGCCTCAGACACCGAGTTAAGAAAAATCTCAAAATTCACTTTTGAACTCCAAAACGATTTATTATTTTTTTTATTAGCAGTAGGTCGTGGTTTTCAATGGAATATAAAATTCCAAATTACATCATACAACTGAAAATATTCTCTTATGGAAAATAAAATACCACTCTGTAAAAACATAGACTTTTAGTCACATTCAGCATATAGGAACAGTCTGAAACGGCAGTATTAAAAAAAAAAAAAGGTATTTTTCCCATCAGCTATAGTCTATGAAGTTCCCACTGGGGTACTCTTGGTTGGAAAGGAGACTTTACAAGGGCATATTACAGGAATATGTACAATGAATACTCCTCAGTTATGTGATAAACAAAGTGGGGAGGGAAGAGAAAAAAGGGGGAACAGGGGGAGAAAAAAGGAAAAACAAGGAAAAATTATTTAAAAAATAAAATTAAGAAAATTAGAAAGAAAAAAAAAAGGCTTTGGAGCCCCGCGGGCGGATGCCCAGGGCGATTTCCGGGGTTCCGCCGGGATGAGCCCGGGGCTGCGGCAGCGCCCCCCGCGCCCCTGGGCGGAGCTGCGGCGCCACCTCCCGGCCAGCGGCCCGCACTGCAGCCGCGGGCACCGGGACCGCGGCCCCGCGAGGGCCGGCGCTGTGTCCCCGCACAGCCATTCCCGAGGGATTCCTCGCTCCGCACTGCCGGCTTCGGTGACTTGTTCGTCACGGCTCTGCATCGCCCTGCTGACGTCTTGTACAGAATGGAACCAGAAAGTTCCTTCTGGTCCCTCTGTGGGACAGTGAGCGGTGAAAGCTCCGGGCCGGAGCCGGGGCCTGGGGGCTGCTCCAGCAACAGCCGCAGCCTCCGCGAGCGCGCACTGAGGGTTCCGGGAGCACCTTCCTGCCCTGCCTGCAATCCCTCCCGTCAGCACCCAACCTGCCGTCCTCACCGAAAGCCAGGTTTATTCAAAAAAGCAGCAGAAGGATCAAGAGACAAAATCTCCAAGAAAAGCACTTTAAAATATAAACCAGACAGAATAATCAGCACGAAAATGTAGCCAGCTTAATGATTACATACACTGCTCAGTGTTAGATAAAAATCTGGTGCAACAGGAAGCATTCTGTGCTGTTTGCTGTCCTGCCTCTCCGCTCTGTGTCCCAGAAGACAATTCCTTAAAAAGCAGTACATCAGCTTCAGAACTAATAGATATGGGGTTAGGAACTCGGGAATTCAATAATATTCTAGTTTTACATCACTGCTGGAAAATATAACTACGGGATAAACCAGTGTGTATCAAGGCAGTTATCAATGAGACTTGAATGTAACTCTAAGACAGAAATGATTTTAGAGAGTATCTCCAGTGAATTATCTAATTCCAGATCTACAACCTTATTTTCACATAGTTATTGTTGCAAATTTCATGTAATGTTACAATGGTATCAGGATTTGGCCTGCAACATTAAACCAAGGGCCCAAGCCAGCAATCACTTCACTCTCAAAAACTCCACTGAAGTCAACAGGAGACTCTCATTACCCACCACTGACAGAACCCAGAGGTAAAAATGACTCTTCCAAAAATCTGAAATGAACGCACCATGAATATATCACAATGAGTTCCCCTAGCTGACAGCTTATGGGCTACTGCCCAACATTTTGATTTTAAAAAGAGAGTCTATTGTATAAGGTAATGAAGTAAGTGCCTTCAAGATGTACATTTGGTGAGGGATAGGAACAGCAAACCACCTTTTGCCTCATTAAAGCAAAACATCAGAAATTAGGAAGAGGGTAACAGCCACTGGCAGCCTAGCTTAGAGCTATCCACAGTTCCTGGACCTCATTACCTTCTGTTTTATAAAATATCTATTATGTAGTGAATAAATGCTACTAATTTTGGAATAACTAATTTGTGAGAAGAGAAAGGGACACTACAGCAAAGACATGGGTTATCAAACTCTTGTGATGTAGAGAGAGAAATATATTCCTGTGGCTTGCAAACCTGGGATGTCAGATTCACCCACTGAAGCTTCCTTGTTGCACTTTTCATAAGCTCTACTCCAGTTAAAAACTAAACTAAGCACAAATACAAATGTTAATTTAGTGTTTAATTCCTAGCCCAAGTCTTAGAAAGACAAATTCTTTTGCTGGATGAAGACTTCAGATAGGCTAATGACTTAATAAATCATGCTTGTCAATAATTTTATTTTCAAATTAAATTATCCACCCTGTTAATATTTCTGTTTTCTACTGAAATATTGTTGAAATTGGACATTGCTTGGAGTGCCTGCATGAGAAACACACGTGGAAGCCATGTGGATGCAGCCGTGGAAGCATTAATGCCAGTGCTTTGCTGGGAGCCAGTGGCGATGGAACACTTGAAAGTGCTGTTCCTAAACAACGATGCAACCAGGAATGTACCAGCCCTCTGGGGTGTTAACTTGATAAACATTTGCAGAACAGTAACTTCATTTTCCTTGCTGTGATTAATGCAAACAAGACGATAATGGAAACTAAAGGTAAAATTTGCTGCTATTTCTCTTTTAGTACAGAAAATCCCTAGTGCTCTTATTTTGCTTAAAAATATGCTTTATTGAAATTTCTGCATATATATTAAATTAACTTTAACACTTTCGCATGACAAATAGGGGTTATTACACAGCACCAGAGCATTCCAACATTCCATTTCAATGTAAAATGAACATAATTATAGCAATTTTTGGCTTTGCTATTTTGCAGTAATGGAGGTCTGCATCTTTTGCAGAAGCAACTTGTATATTTATTTTCCTTGGGGTTTTTCATGCTAAGTGTTGTTTCCAGAAGTAAACTTACCAAGAACTATGATGGGTTATGAAACAATATAAAGTATCTGGTCTATTGTATTTCATTTTTAATGAAGGTTATTCACACTAAGAAAAAAAACCAAATGCAACGCATACAGCTAAATAAAATAGATCAATAAATTGCATTCTTACCAAAGGCCTAAGTTCTGGATGAGTCAAAATATATCCATTGTTTGTAATTGCAAAAGCATATCCATGAATACCTAACTGTAGAAGTAAATGAGAAAGAAATACTAATTAGCATGGTCTCCAGTAAATCCTTAAACAAAAAATCAGGCAATAATTTGGCTATCCAGGGCAGCTGGCATTCACAGCCCTTATCTACGTGGTGTTTTGCTATAACGTAGGCAAAGATCCTTGACATTTTGTGCAAATGAGAACCTGTCATTGTGATGAATTCAGCATAGAGCATGATTTTACACGGTCCCACAACTCTGTTGACAAGGGCACTTGTTCCTACATGTGCTAGAGTCAATTATTATATATATACACATATATAATATACCTATATATGAGATGCCATAGCATGGGGCACACACGGAACATGTGCCAGAGCAAAGAGGTACTGGAATTTTGTAAATTCCCCTGTTCCCAGGAGTGCACAGCTTACTTCACTTGTTGTTAAAGAACCACTTTAAGATAAGGAAAGTGCAGCTACAGCGAGCAACAGTAACCTGTCATATGTGATATTTACATCTCCACATCTTAAAGGTTCTCTGTTAATTCCAGTTCAGCTGGAGCCACAGAAGGCAGCTATTTCTGCTAAGGAATTTCCTCTAAGTTTACATCTTTGTACTGAGTGGAACTGTGGGAGATTCCTCAAGAGCAATGAAATGCTTGATGAGGCCTAACAGTGTCCAAATTTAGCATTGTACTTATTTAAATAAAAATACCAGTCTGTTTAACAATATGCCTATTACACAGCTGATTGCATCCACTGAATGCAATAAATGTACCTTTAAATCCTTCATGTGGTCATTCAAACATCCCTTCTTAGCATAAACTTGCTGCTAATGTGACTTTTTTCTAGAGGTTCACTATGTATCTTTTGCCATGCAGAGCGCATCTTCCTATCCCTCCTCACCCATTCTTTTCAGTTTTTCAGACAATATTCCTGTGTATTTTTATTTAAGTATCTCAATACACTGAGGTATTAAAAACCAAACCAAAAAAATCAATCTTGAAAATCCAGCACTATCTTGCTTTGATATTTACTTTACAGTTCTCACTACTAAACTTTTTATTTTACTTGAGTGAAATCTTAAATGCCTTGCTGAAGTGGTTCTTTAGGAATTTGTCTGACATGAAGCAACTTGAGCAAGGCTGAAAAGCCAGGATCTTTTCTAAGAGGCAAAAAGGAAAGCAAGCCTATCGGCTTCTGCAATTTTATGAAAGTATAAACCAGAGTATGATATTATGGCAAGGTCACAGGTAAAACATTCCAGGTTAATTTATAGTGTCTCTGTGTGAATGATTGTATATGGTCAACTGTATCTGCCACACAGAAGATTGTTTCATAAATTAGTGGGTTTCCTATAGCAATAAACTTCACTGAGAGCAACAGAAGGTGATATGTTCTTGGCATGTCTTCATAAAGGAGGGATAACCAAAATAATAACAGTGGACATATTTTAACTATTATAGTGTGACAAGGGAACAAGCTGTTGGCTAAATATCAGATCTCAAGTGTAATTGTCTGTGTTGATAACTGCAGAATGACATCCAGGCAATGGAAGTCAGGGAAGGAAACAAATGTGGGTGGTATATTTCACAGGAAAAAAGCATTTGCCCACTTGAGACCTACACAGGATCCAAGGGTAGTATTTTCTCATGTTCTATGCAATGTGTGAAATTGCACAGTCTCTGCAGTGTCTGAGAGATGCTACCACTTACAGCAGCCCTGCCATTTTAAACCTTGAATTCTGTCTCTAAATCATGGATTCAGAAACAAAAAAACCTTTTTCTGACTGTTGTAAAATGTCACATGGAAGTCAAGTATTACCGAATCCAACCCCACCTTATTCAGGAGAAGGGGAAGTTTAGTCAAGAAAACAACTGCTGAAAATAGCTTATTGCTATTATTCATCTTCCTCAGCATAAAATCCACTTCATCCAAGCTGAGAGAATTCCAGGCCAGCAGACTTCTATTTCCAACCAATCATTTTATATCCCTGTGTGAATTTTTTGTCACGTGTTGCCTCTGCAGGAATGGGTCCCAGGGGTGATTATGCTCTTGCAATTGCCCAGTCTTTGTTTAGGGCCTGTGGGACTGGAAGTTATAACTCAAGTGATCTCACTAACCCAACTGCATTGCAAGATACTGGTGCCTCCTGTAATAATCCTCTCTTGCAGTACATCCTGCAATATAAAACGTACCTTCAAATAAAAATCTAATATTCAGCAAGAGGATCATATATTACTTCCACAGAAAACTAATTTGTAGAAAACTTCTTTTCTGAATCAGTCTTGCTCCATTGCAATACCCATTATTTGGGCCTCCTGTTCTTTCTAGATTCTCATATTCAGACTACGCCCAAATCTTATAGATTATTTAGGACTAACATCACTGTTACTTGGCTTTTCCTCTCCAGCCATGCACAGCCAAGCTTTTATTTATGCAGGTGCCACAGCATTGTTCTTCCTTCTCACTACAAATGAAACTTGCTCTCCCCACAGCTCCTTCCAGGCAGCTCCAAAGATTGTTTCCATTGCTCCAAGTTTTGCAAAGCAGCAAATTTTTCTCCTTTCTCCTCTCCCTTCTACTGATTCAGTATTTCTGATGCACAGAAGTATAAGTTGCTGTTAGCAAACTCTGGTGGTTTGTGCACTGAGAGAGTTCCCTGCCATTTATTCTGAGCAGCAGTGTCTCTGTCACTGTGTTCTGAAATCAGTGTGGAGTCACCTGCTGCCTGTTCCCATAGCCTGCAACTCTTTTCCACCTGGGATGGGACAGCCTTTCTGTGCTGGGTTTGCACAGCCCCTGTCCTGGTGGGATCCAGGTCACAGGAATTACTCCAATACACCTTATCAATATTATTGCCACTCTTTTTTATGTATAATTTTTATCAAATTCTTCTTTAATTTAAACTTTCCAGTTACTGCATATTGATCCAGAAAATAATTTGGTAAATCCTAATGTATTCAAATTAGAATTAAAATTGATAGGAGGAATTTTTATGTGAGAATATTGGAAGGCACTCAAGTCAGCTTCTTCCTCCACCCTCTTACAAATCACTAAATGAGAACATGGCAGACAATTCAGAGACAATCTGTATGATATACAAATTTATGCTCAGTACAGATGCTGTCAAAATGTAGCTATTCCAATGGCTGGCCCCTTTAAGGCTGTCTACAATATTGTGTTAGGTGGTTTTTTGTCATGCCAAGAAAATCCAGTAGGAATTAACTGGAAGATACTAATTTAATTTTCATTTGTGAATAAAACGGTATTATAGTAAAACATTTCCGACATGGAGAAGGAGTGAAATACTAATGTATTGCATCAAATTTAAATGAAAAGTAATTACATTTTCCATTTGCCTGAAGCCTACTTTTACTGAATTAAACACATTTCACAAGAGATATAGTAGATCAAATTTTGAAATCTTTAATGATAATTCATTTTTAAGAATTTTATTGTAGAGTTGTCACTGACTTTGGAAAACTAAGTAGAGGAAAATATCTAGCAAATACTGGGTAGGGGAGAAGGAAGCGCTAATCTGGTTAGGCAGGAACTTGTTTAAGTTCCTGCAATGTGCCACTTCCTTTAATTCCAGGAGACCCAGAATTAAGACACAAGAATTACACACCAACAGGAAGCCTAAAGCCACCATAAGGATAGATTTTCATTGAAAGTTATGCAATTTTTCAGCATGATTTTTTTGGTTATTTTGCCTCATATTCTGGCTATATTTCATGCTTTGATAACTTCATTGATTTTATATTTACATTGATTTTAATATGGACAATATACAATATTACCCTCTAGACCACACTGATCCACAAAAATGTGAAAACCAAGCCATTTTTTAACATAGGTTTTAAAAATATCACTTGGTCTCAGACACTACAGAGCTAAAATTCCTGGAGAAAATGGGTGAAATAATGGAATTATGTAAGTATAAACAATAACAATATATTAAATTAATTATGCTATATTTTAGGCATTATATTGAATATAAATGATATATACACCATTTGTGTATTACCTTGTATTTTGGAATAGTTTTTAAAAGCTCTTTAACTGGAACATCTGTGCCAACTACTCCCAGGAGAATCCCTTTAGACCTCTGAAAAGAACAATAAAAGATCCACTCAGAACCACAATAATAATAATAAACGTTCTCACCACTTATTTCACCTTGCAGCTACACAGCAGAAGTGAAGAGATAACAGACCAATTATTTAAAAGGTGGGGAAGGCAGACACCGGTACAACTCAGCTGATCAAGCAGCAATTAAATCAATAGTATTGCTCCTTTCTGCTTTATTTACAATTCACATAGAAAAGGCATGCAAGGTTTTGATAGCTGGTGAGTCCCTCTACTGAAATCTTTCACATGCAAATAGGTTTTAAATTAAAAACTGCTGTTAAAAATATGTTACTCTCTTCTTTCTCAATTTCTCCTGCCATATGATAAACAAAAGAGAAAGAAGAAGAATTAAGGGGAAAGTACACTTAACTTTATTTGTCTGTTAAATTATTAAAGATAAACAGATATATACATAACATACATAAAACAAATTAAATTCTGAGTTATATCAGTGCAAATAGGAAAATTATATAGATTATTTGCTATAGAAAAGTAAGAGAGAAGTAAGAAAGCCCTATGGCCTAGTGTCATCTGAAATTTTCCCTTAGACATAGGGTTTCATCATTCTACCATGGTTTCTAGAGTATGGGTATTTGGTATTATTCGTCCGCATTTTTATGCTAATAAAGGGATACTAACTGCAGACAAAATAAGAAGTAAAGAAAAAATTTTAGAGTTGGCTAAAATCTTATTAGGTCCCTGAAAGCAACTTTACATCAGTCACACCATTATCACATGACAGAAATAATCTGAGTACTTACAGTCTCATTTTGCTTACTAAATACTGGCATGGCAACAGTTGTCATCAACACCAATCCCTGATCATCAGCAAGCTAGATTTGAAAAAGAAATACTATCTCTGAAAACTAAGGAACAATTACAGCCATGCAATTGCATTTTTCAAGTACATTATTTCAGTTTTAAATGAGATAAGGCAGCTTATCCAAATGACACTGATGTAGTTGGACCCGCAGTCAGCGCAGCTCAGGCCAGCCCAGCCCCGGCCCCGTCTGAACTGAACCAGCCCTGCCCATCCCAGCCCCTCCGGCGCAGGAAGGATGCCTCATCCTCACTCCTACTGCAGTCTGCCGTGGGAGGGAGAAGGGGCTGAGATGCGGCTTTGCAAGCAGCAAGGGCAGTAGCAAAGCAGCTCTGCTCTGCATCCCTCCCACTGCCAGCTCTGCCGAAGTTGCCTCGGGCTGTTTTCTCTGAGCAAAGAGCAAGAGGTCACGAGCTGTACGCACTTTGTTCTGGGGCAGACCAGAATCTCAGCTCACACAGCGGCACAAAGCATGACAGCCAGTAAGGATCCCAGGAGCACCTTTGCTCCAGCTGCTTTCAGTTTGCTGGACAAAAAGGTGCCATGAAGAATTAGTTGATTCTGCACATCAGGTTTCAATGCGTTTTTTCAATTTAGGGAGAAAACAGATCTCCTGACCTCGGTTCCATTCAAGAGAAACATGTAGGATGTTTATCACTGGCCACAGGACAGTGAGAGTGCTCAGATTGTCTCCTCCCTGTTCACACCCTCTGGGCCAGACTGAACCTCTGCCCTGAGGCAGAGACTGACTGGGGTGCTCCAGACCTGCACTGCTCTGTGCCTGTAGATCTTCACCAGTGACGTGTGAAAGACAGCTCAAGCAGGAGGTGGAGAGTTACTGTTCAACCCTTTCTGTCCCCAGGGACAGATGTTTAAAGCTGAAGAGGTTTGTCCAGCATTTGAAAGTGTGACGTAGACAGTTATGATCTCACGTGGAGATTTTGTAGAACACAAATCCTGCTTTGCTGCATCTGTGTTCAGCCAAATGGATGCAGCAATAGGGACGATCTTGCTGAGCAATACGGTGGGTGACAGTCATGCCCAATTGTGACTGGGACATTCTCCTACCACTCTTACATCTCTGTCGTGTTTTTTTGCACTCAGGTAGAACTTCTAATACTTTTTTGTTTTTTCTTTTTAGAATTTTTGCAATTTATTTTTTTGCTCCGTTTGTGCTTACAAAGGTTTTCTTATAATGAAGTGACAGCTACTGGGTCTCCATATTTTCACAAAACAAGTCCTACATTATGATAAAGATACTTTATGAAGCGTGTTTCACATTAACAAATCAGACAAAAAAAATCTAGAAAATTACATGTCTTGCAGCTCCCAGTCTTCTTCAGGAGGATTTTGTTTCCTAAACAAGTACATTTCCTGAAGTACAGCACTATCTCATGGTGAGAAGGAATGTTTGCAGACATTAGACAGGAACACAAATGGGGTTTAGAGTCCAGAAGGTTTACATCTGATAAGGAATCACTAGGGATATGAGGTGGAACGAACTTATGATCACATTTCCTTCTTTTTGTTTGTTTTCCTTGTTAGCAAGAAGAGATAATTCTATCCCTAATATAATCCTTAATCTATCAAGGAATAGTAAGTTATTAAACAAACAAGAAAAAAAACCCAAAAACTTGGCAAAACATTGTGGGTTCAGAGGTTGCACTTGAAACTCAAATGCAGCCAAACTAATGTAGGAATTTCCACTCCTTGGCCAGAGCAGTAGAGTCAAGCACACTGACATGATTTGTGTGGAGAGGAGCCCAGGAGGTGGAAAAGCATTCTGCTGATTACGAGGTGACATTTTGGAGCACTTAGAGATTTTATATGATTGCCCAGGGTGGTTGTTCTCTGACATCGTGTTTTTGTCAAGTACCAGGACAGTATTAATTTACGAGTCCACTCACTCTCAAGACATTTCTAAAAACAATTTAATGCACAGGATAAAGCCAAGGGACTGTCAGTAGAGTTTTAGGGTGTTTGACATTCTTTACATGCAGAAAAAAACCCCACGGTCTGGAGTTCCTGGGAAATTGTGAAAGAACTGCTCATTAACTCTCAAAACTGACTATGGAAGCAGGCAAGAGTGATTGCCCTGTAATTTTGTTATCTACGAGTACCAACTAGAGCTGGCTGCTGCAATCATTTCTATAGAATTGCAACTGTATAATCCAGCCTGTTTGATTTTTGATTTGTTTGGCAGATGAAGAGGTTGTTGGCCACTTCCATAAGTGGAGTCAGCAAATAACTAGATGAGCAGGGACTCGTATTTGCAATGTTTTACTGAGTCACTGCTCATCATTCTGTAGTAACTATCTAGTCTAAAACGATGAATGAAAGAGACAATCAGTGATTTGCCCCAGAATGTTTTTGTATTGAAAAGTTGTGGTTGGTAACAGTTTTAGGTGGAAAACTACCCAAGGGCTATGGACACTCAGTTTGATAAAATGCTTAGTAAAAAACCCCAAACTTTTGAAAGAAAATAAATCTCAAGACTGAGGAAAAAATGCATTTCCAGGCTAAATGTCTCTTGACTGATTAGAAAAAAGAAACAGAACTTGCTATCTGAAATAGGTACAGATCTCTAGTGCCTATTTCTAGTGATAATAGTTTTGTAATTGGAGGAAAAATTCCTTTTAGAAATAGACTTTAACTACAACAGTTTTCCCTTTAATTCCTCGCTGTACATGGTTAACCCCCTCAAAACAACCCCAAGCAGATCTTCCCAAACAACAAATAAGAACCATCTTCTTAGAATTAAGCCACTTAGAGTTTAGCCTCACATCCAGCACTAGCATCCACCTCTCAGGGCAAAGAGTAAGGCAGGCTCCAGAATTTAACCAGACACACATATACAGGAAAGAATATACATTTTCTGAGGTGTTCCCATTATGGAAAGAGGAATTTGAGAAACATCCCTGAAATATCTTCTTTGGGAGGGTATAGTCAAGAAGAGTTACAGTGGGTTGTCCAGATTCTCTGCCACACCTGCCCAACCCTCCCACCTTCTTCCTTTGCCCGCTCTGTATAGATTTGCTTCACAACGTGTTGTCTTCTGTGACCACTGCACTTTCATGTGCTGATCAGAGTCATAAGGAAGGCTGGAAGCATCAGAGAGTTGGAATTTGTGTTTTATATGGACTAAAAGAATAAGGAATAGCTATTATTTTGGCATAGATTCAAATTATGGTCTGGGACAATATAGGAACCTGTGTGAGTGTCTTAAGTTAAAGAGACATTTCTGTGTTTAATACACAGAGTAAATGAAAAAAAACCCTTATATTGTAAAATAGTTACTTGGAGTTTGTAAATTGCTAATTCAAAAATGTTATTAAAAGTCAGTTTGCTTGTTGAGGAATGTGAGAGAGAAATTTGGAAGCCAAAGTTAAGATTGCAATTAACATGTAAGTGAAAATTTTAACGCTGTTTGCTGAATGGAAACTAAATATACATTACAAAACGAAGACAACAGAATCTCATGAGGAGGAAACAGATTGAAAGGAATGCTAAATCAAACTGTTTACTTTATGATTATTTTGGACTCAGATTCAACTTAACTACTATAATTTTATAAAAATGCTAAAATGACTAGTTGTGCACTTCAATGACATGGCAGCTTTCTAAATTTTCTATTTTCTATTCCCAGTGACAGTCAATTCAGCTCTTCAGAGTATAAGGTAAACGATGCAGGGAATGATAAATGATGCTCCCAAAAGGCTGAAAGATGATAGCATCAAGATATAAGGAAGGCACAGCACTACTTACAGAAGTTAAGGTTTACACAGAAAGAGAGAAGAAAGCTGTCAGGAACCTTTAGGCAACAAATATCATCAAAACATTTCTATATGGAGGAAATGTGGTTCCATTCATGAAAGAATCTTTAAAAAAAATTCTTAAATGTTCCTAAACACAACTCTCTGCTTCTGATTTGTGTGCCTAATTTATTCACTTCTACCTCTTTACTCAAGCTAAGTAGAACAAAACATCACAGCAGGAGTAGGGCAAAAGCTTTTGAATCCTGCTGTGTTTTCTAAAGAAAGCAAGTAAAGCTTTCCTACTAGGAAACAAAACACCTTTTTGAACTATTAGGGAAAAATGGCTTTTGCTCTTCAAGGCATCCGAAAAGCTGTTTTACATAACAGTTTCAAAGATAAAGGTCATTTTGGAAATCAAAATGAACAAATTTGAAAAGTGGTAAATTTGAGTTATTATTTTATCTTACTGCTATTTTCACAGCCCTGTGGGAGGGCTACTTAAAAACATGCATAAAAGAAACTTAGAGAACAAGTAAAATTCATATGAATTTGTTTCATTTGTCTGGCAGTAGTTCTTCCTTTTAGATACAGTAACTCTTCCTAGACATATTTTGTTCTGGAAGTAATATAACCATATTAAATCAGTGTCTCTATTGCCTGAAATTCTGGTGAGTTCTTTATTGGTGGTTTTTTGGCTGGTTGGGTGGGTGGTTGGTTTGATTTGGTTTTGTGGTATTTTCTATTTTAAGTATAGGGTATATCACAAAGATCTTTTCAAGACAAATATTTTGGTGCAACAGACATATCCACCTTAAACTCATCATTCTTCATTTCACCTGCTCTCCAATTCTGAATTTGCACCAGTTTGACTAAGAGCAGATAGCATAAGAGTAACAGGCTTAATTGTTATTTAACTGCTGTAGACAGCTGAAAGCTTACAGGTCTTCAAAATCAATAGCTAATCACCATAGAACACTGACTAAACACTGAAAAGTCTGAAGCCAAAGTGTCCCACATATAAGAGAAAACACATTTCATCAAGATGGTGAACTATTTGTGATAGATGGGAAATAGTAAAGGTAAACTTGAAATGCCACATTTTTCTTTCAGATCACTCGAAGATTAAAGTGAACATGTTTAGAGAGACATGACTGTTTGAAATGTTTATAGAGAAAACATTTGCAAGATGATACATAGATTCCAACAAAAATACAGTACAAGTTCAGACACCATATGGCAAAACAGTGACTAAGTCATTCATAAAGGCATGCACCAGCCCTGTGCTGCTTCCCTTCACCTTGCAGAGAGCAAGAGAGTCTCTTGGTTTGTGCATAAGCTGTAAGGCCACGTTTATTAGAAGGCATATTTCTTGCCTGAAGTTATCAAAAGCCCTGGAGGATTACTTGTACCTGTTCCCCCTCCCCATCCCGTTCCTTCCTTCCTTCCCACCCCTCTCCTCTTTCTCTGCACGAAAGTAGTACACAGTCAACTAGACTGTAGTCAGCTATGAGTGCATATAAAAATATGTGACTGCATTTGTTTGATCTAGGGGCAAACACACTGAAAATTGGCTATTTTGACCATTTATGAAAATTGTGTTCTTTTTTGGTAACCTCAAGCTTGAGTAATTTGTACCAGAATATTATTTAATAGCTCAGAATTGTGGCCATCAGCACAGGTGATACAGTACCACATGGCACAATCTGACAAACAGCCTGACTGGTTGTACTTTCTGCACCAGCACGTCACAGTCTGACTCTCTCTTCTTTCTGCAAACTGTTAAGAGAAGCATTAGGCACAAACATTTAGACAAGCAGGTGAAAATGAAAAAGCCAAAATTAGCTAGTCTAGCCACTCTTTTGGTCCTTCTACTTTTCCAGAAAGCTGTACACAAAATATTTCTTGAAACCTTTTATTTCAAGAATAAAAAAAAAAAACAAAACCAACATCTTTTGGTACCATGTTCTGCAACTATCAAAGCTCAAACAAACTACAGACATAGTCCAATGTCATAAAACAGCATATTACCTTCAGGTTTGAAATAGAATTTTCTGAGCTCCATGAGCAAGGAAGTTTCAAATACATGTAGTATTATGAAAATAAAACCTCTATCCTTATATTTCTTGCTTTTTAAACTAAAAAGTGGCTCAGATACATTAGTGAAGTTCTAAGTTCTGTGGATGCCCTCTCCATTCTTCAAAAGCTATTAAGTGAAAGATCACTTCATTTATAGCTTTCATTTAAAACTGAACTTTTATCATCATCCATGAATATTAATAACAGTGATGTCAAACTGACTAATTGCTGTGACATTTCTTATTGAAGGTGCTTTACCAAGAACAATAAGAATGACTTGGACAAGTGAGCGTTGCAATTGCCCCGCATATTCTATTCCTTTTTATCATTTTAATACTTTTTTACCAAAAGCGCAAAACACCACCTAGATTTTCTAGTTTCTGGATGCCTCGATTATATTTGTGAAATATATAAGGACGGTACAACAGGCATCAAGCGATTCTTAAGCTTGCCAGAATGACTGTACTGTCCTGAAGTGCAGTGCTGACTCTGCTAACACCATATCGATGCAGAGGTGGTTTAAAGGCAAGAGCACATCTTATGAAAAGTATGCAACCTGTTAGAGAAGTCAAATGTTGAATGTGTTCAGGGGTGGGTTGGTAGATACAGTGGGGAGCAGTGAAAGGGTACCAGCTATGCCATGGGTTCTGCAGTCTCTACAACAGATCCGGAAATGTTTCACACAGAGTAATGGAGTGGTTTTTTTTCCTTTTTTTATTCCCTACTATTATTTCAAATTGTTGATAAAATAGCCTCCCTGTTGTTTCCAAGTTGTAGGCTACCGGATGCCTGGCATGTTAAAATAGCTCATATGTTTGAAGAGCTGCTCTCAGCAGGTACCTCAGCTGGGCTCAAAGCCAGGCACTTCCTGGGGCCCAGCTCAGAGCCCCCGCGACAGTGAAGTGTTTCACTGATCACCAGCTGTACCGCACTCACACCACCATGGAAACGTGAAGCACTGGTGACTACTTGGAATGACTAGGATTTGATCAAAATATTTTACCTTTTGTGCCTGAGGGAGCTGGAAAACAACAAAACAGAACAAGCAATTATACATTAAATTAATTTGAACAGCTACTTTAGCTGCTGAATTAATAAAAGCTTAAACATAATATAAAACAAAGTGTAAAGGAAAGAAACTAGAGGAACTAGGTTTACTTTGCCAATTGATTCAACTTATTGAGGGCTTATTAACTGACTTTATGATTTGACAGCTTCTCTACTAGCTATCACAAAAGTACCATGAAATTTGTTAAATACCACCACACAAAGAAAGGGATTGTTTTCTCATCAGATATGGTACCACACCTGAACTGTGAAGTGGTTCCATCTTCCTGTACACAAATATAATTCAACATAAAGACAGTTTTAGTTTGAAATGAAACTGACATTAAGAGAAGATTATCATATTAAAGTAGAAGGTTGTATCCTCTGTGACAGAGGAAAGAAAAACAAAATGGGAATAGAAAGTTAGTAACTTCTTATGCAGACAGATTACAATACATGCATAATATACAGTAATATATGCATAGAACAATACATTTCTGTGCTGTAAACACAAGTATGATTATATGTGCATATATGCAAATCAAATGCAAGTGGTTTTGCATATATGCATATTTGTACCACACGGATGTTGTTAGACAAGAGTAGCCATACCTGGTTGTGTGCACAGTATTTACTGTAAGCAACAACTCACGGATAAAGGCATTGAGAGCAGGCAGCAGACTCCATCACATATAAAAGACCTTATTTGTCAAGAGTTGAAAGATGGGTTCTGTTTTCACTTCAGAAAAAAGAAAACCCATTGTAGGGGAGGAAGTCAGAAAACCAAACTGTTACAGGCACAATACAGTTTTCCCTTTTTCTGAATTCTTCTCCTCTTAACTCCATACTTGTGGAGAAATTCACTCACACAGCACTTTAGCCTTGTGCTAAGTCCACCTCAGAAAATTTGTTTCTCCAACACAAATTTTTTCTTCAAAGGCATCAGCTGAACACAGAAACAGGCAGGTGAATCGATGCCAAAAGCAAAAAGATCTTCAAGATCTCTAGTGAGCTTCTGACTGACCTTTTGCCCTTCCTCTGAATGAAAACAAATAGAGGAAAAGAAAACAAAACAACTTGCACACAGTCCTCTGCTAAAAGCTAATATCTACAGGGTATATGTCATGAAAGAGAACTGTCACATGATCTCTAATTCACAAATATTGGGAGCAAACAGCCACAATTTCTCCATTTCCACAACATAAAATGTAACAAAATTGATGGCAGGAAGAATTGCTGCAAGTAAAATTCTTTCATCCTAAAACTGCAGTGATCCAGTATCAAAATACAAACCATGATCATGTTAAAGTATGACCTATATGTGTTTCTAAAAGAGCCTGGGTTTTTTTATCGATTACTATATTGAAAACTATAAAAGGTTTGCTGCAGAAAATGCAGATAGCTGTGAATTGTAAATAAGTGACCTAAATCCTGTATAACAGGTTAGAGCAGTTTAAAACCTTTCTGAAGGTTTAACTACTTCTTAGTCTTTGACTTGGTTAATTACTTTGACTCTGAGAAGTGGAAACTTTTTCTTTTTTACATTCAAACAAGAGGAGAAAGTGGCAATGTGGTTTTTTGTTAATTTGCCAAATATAATCAGGTACATGTAGTTTGGTCAAGTCTTGCCAAGTGAGGGAGTTACAGTCAGATGGACTGAAGTGAGGATTTCCCATTAATAACTGCCACACAAACTAGATGCTTCACACTTCTGAACAGAAAGTGACCCCTATTCCTTTTACTCAGATTATTTTCAATAACACACTAATAAGCATTTATGAACTAGAGTTCTGTATTATCTGCTGCTGAATTCAGTTAGTCAATACAATTTATAGCCTTTTATAAAATCTAGAATATTTCCATTCTCTGAAATATTAGTAGTCACAACCCTGATTAAGAATAATAAAGTCAGCAGATGAGACCATCGTGTTTTTTCCTGGGCTGGAATGCTTGACACGTTTCACCTAAGCTTAAAAATCCAGGTTCAAAGTCTTTCCTCAATTAAAAAAAACAAACAACAATTAAAAAAAAATAAAAATCTAAATCTGTCTTTGTTCCCATCAGATAAATTTTCATCCTATTGCTGATTTGAAACTTGGCTGTTACAAGGTCCTATATGTCAGCAATTCAGTTTAGTATTTGCTACAAATTCCTTTGAAATAAATTGCAGAGTTTTGTCTGACATTACCCCTTCTGGGAGGCCATAGGAAACAAATAATTTTCCTAACAATAGTAGTAATGGCCCTCTGGTCTGACCCTTTATTGAACAGTGTAAGAGCTGCCTGTCTGTGTGTAAAAGCCAGCAGGTACCTCTGATTCCTGCGGTTTGCTTCATACCCTGCCAAGAGGCAGCTTTGCAGCAAACTGTGTGATCTTTCCCCGGCCCTCCAGCCCTGCAGGTATTTCTATTCTACTTACACCCCTGCTAGACTGTGCCCTTTTGGTGGTTTTGTTCCGCTCCAGCCCCACCGAAGTGCCTCCTGCTCCTGTTTGTTTTCCGTTAGTGTCTCTTCCTCCCTCGGGTGCTTGTCCCTGAACAATACACACAACAGTGCATAGATCTGCTTTATTTGCTCCAAGCTTGCCATCGGGGTAAAGCAGTTTTTGTTAAAAGTATTGTGGCTGAAGTGCAGGGAGGACACCTGGCCATTTGCTGGCTCCTGGTTGATCCAGTTTGGGTCAGGAGGAGCCCTCTGAAGGAAACTGGACCTTGCTCCACAAAACTGCTCAGGAAGAGACCTTTGCTGGACTGCCAGGTACAGCAGAGACAGGAGCCTGCAAGCACCAGGGGAAACCTAAAAGGACTTTCTGATGTAGAAAAGCAGACTTAGGGATTGAGATGGAACTATGCACATTGTGGTGCAACCTAAAAAAATTCTTAGATTAAAGGGCAAGATTAAAGCATGGAACCTTGCAAGAACACAGTGAAGAAAAGATGGTGGGATTTGTTTTCAAACTCCTTTTAACCAGAAAACAACAAAAAAATTATTTTCTGAACACATTTTCTTATTCTATTTTGTGTGGTAAAAAATTACTCTCAGAAGCCACAGGCCCCCTGAGGTTCACAATATGCTTGATGCCAGTAAGACATGTTGAGAATTCCACTTCTAAATTCAGGTCAACTTGGGGTCCCGTCACACAATGTAACACAGAATAAATAACTGCAGGAGGTTTTTCAATGCTGTTGTTGCACACAGTGTCATGCTTTCCACATTTGCAAATAATCTAGTATTGTTTTGAGCACTTCATGGAAATGTGTTTGGTATTACCAGAAAAAGAAAAATTAGACACTACTAATGTGGTAAAAAAACCCAAGACAGGAAAAGAGATCCGATATCAAGAACTTTGCACTATTTTTTGGATCAGATACCTGTGAGATCAATATGATTGAACCAAACAAAACCCCAGAGATTTGAAACACCGTCTTCAGAAGCAGAAGGAGTAAGTTATAGGACCAGTAGTTCTGATAAGTACCTCATAAAAGTGTATCTCCTTTCGCCCTTATCAAAATAAGTTCATAAAGACTGATTTTGTAAACGATTTCATGATAATTGAAAAGAAAAAGGTCATGCACTGTTAAAATATTTTAGAGCTGTTTCAAAAATTTATTCAAAACATCATGTAGCTGCATGTACTAGACTTCCAAGGAACCAAATCTAGAAGTTTTAAAGGAAAACACAGTAGAATTATAGACTTATTGCTCTGTTGGTCAGAATTTGAGCTTATGTTTGTTTGAAGAATAGCAAAAAAAGTCTTCTGCAAGAGTAAATTATTCTCGGTAGTTTCTTGCTATATCAAAACCCATGGCTTCTATTACTAAAGAAACAAAAATAACATCTATCATTATGATATTAACTTTCCATTTCTATTTTTCTAATGATTTCATGGAGCTATCGTTATAAAAAGTATACTATTGCAATTTACATATGTTAAAACATTGAAAAATAAAGATAAACTCTTATTTTACATTCACTGACCTTATTTCCACAGTCCTTTTCTCCTGCCAAGCTTTTAAGAGTCACCAGTCACAGAAAAACAGCCCTACTGACTTGATTGTTCCACAATCAGATACAACACAAATCAATAGAAAGTAACTGCAAACATGTCAGTAAATAATCAGCAAGTCTGGCTATGGTTTTGATAGTACAGACATTTCTATAAATACTTTCTGAGCTGCACTAAATTTAACCTTAATGCACTACTAAATTTATGGTGTTTTTAATGTCCAGAGTCATCCCATCCATCTCACATATTGACTCTTTATTTGACATTGGATGTATGGCTTAAAACTTTTACTTTTTAAAAATACATTTTCAGGAAAGGTATGAAGTGCTGTGGCAAACACGGAGAAAATGCAAAGCCTTTCATACGTTGCTAGCAGGTTTCCATAGCTCTTCCCATAGATAGTAAAAACTTGAGAAAGAATAGAAATATTCCAATTCTCAGTTTTGAGTGGAAAATGTAAACTTTCTGCTTTAAAATCTACTTACTTAGTTGCTATAAGATACAGCTTTTAAGTATTATGATTTTGACAATTTTTCTTTTGCAATCTATGTACTTATTCCCCCCCCATTTAAGTACTACAGGCATCGTAGAAAATTATATGCACACAGAGAGGAAGAAATACATTTCAGCCTCCTACTGGGATGTTCCTGACGTTAAGATTTCAGTATAAATATTAAAAGAGCGACATTAACCTGTAGCTTACTAGGCCGACATCTCTAAGGAAATGCACTTGATTTTTCAAGGGATTTAACACCAAATCCTTCATTGTTCACATAATTGTTTTACTGTGCTACCATATATTTTTCAGTAACTACAGCATTTTAGTCAAGGATAGACTGTGCTCTGCATGCAAAGTATACCCATCAGAGGAAATTTAAATGTTGCTATGGAGAAGAGAGTCATAAAACATAGATGAAAGCTACCATTCTAGTTCTCTCTTTAAAAAGAATTCCTATAGATGACAGAAAGGAAAGAAGTTAGCTCCTGTGAAATATGAAAGAGAGAACACGCAGGAGTTGTAAAGGCATCGGATTGGAATTAAGAAACAGCAAAATAAAAAATTACATACACTTAAGAACTTTGTAATAAAATGGCTCCACTCTTTGAAGATTTGATACATTTTCTAAAATACATTAACTGCTTATTAATGCACATGACTGAAGAATTCCTAAAGCAGTCTAGTAATCTTGTTTCTAAAATGAGAATCAGCACAAAAAAGGATCTAAATATTCTCAACTTTAAAAACAGTTATTTACATTGTATCTGTCTGCATCTGCTCTCTGAACATCATGTGGAAATTAACAGAAAAGAAATCCATACTCATATATTCTGTGAGTCTGTGCCTGTGATTTTTTTTATTTGCGTAAACTAACTGTTCTCTCTTTTTAATGAATGCAAAATAG
Source organism: Cnemophilus loriae (assembly GCA_013397755.1). Lineage (NCBI taxonomy): Eukaryota > Metazoa > Chordata > Aves > Passeriformes > Corvidae > Cnemophilus > Cnemophilus loriae. Next base: position 358,639 of record VZTF01009188.1, on the reverse strand, counting down.
TTACAGGAAAGATTATACTTAAATTAACCCAATTGATTACTTTAAATGCAAAGTTTGGTTAGAACTTTATTACAAAATATTTTTTTAAAGAATTATGCTAATTTTATGGATAAGCCACATGACTACAAATCAAAGTAGCAGTAGTGGTAGTAGTACAAATCAAGACCCAGTTAATGAATCAGACACTTCATGAGCGTTCCACACACCATGAGCAAAATTTTGGCCTCATGCTTGTGTGTGTAAAGAGAGTGAGCACTATTTTCATTATTACACCAATAGCTAAATACTTCTAAGTGTGAAATATTTGTCCATGGTTAATTCTGCTTATATATGCAAACACATATTCTGTATAAACATTACTATATTGATATTTCCCCATAGAAATGATTGATACAACTATTCTCTTGTCTGCTATATAGTAGATATTTCCTTCCTAATAAAAAACTGTGCAAACATCCATGCATGGAATTACAATCTTTTTCTAACTATAGACAACTCCAAGCAAAACTAATGGTTGTGAGGTACACGTCACTGATGCTAAATGATAAAATTTACATTAAAATTTGTATATCTAGTCTCTTTATCTCTTACAAACAATGAAGGCAGGAAGAGAAGGAAGGAAAAAAAAAGAATCAACCTCAGAAGATAGGTGCATGTACACACAGTCATTTGTTCATCTCACAGAAAGGCCCTTCCACATTTGGAAAAAGGGCAGCTTCTTTGACAGTGCTCCTAGAAACAAAAAATCAATTCTTGATTGTAAATCCTCGCAGGAGCCAGTCACGCATCCTCTTTCTCTCACAGTAAAACTGACAAATTGGCCTCAAAGCCAACCCAAACAAGAGCCTCACATGGTAACTATTAGAGTCAATGAGGATCCTGTAATGAGTTTAGTGGGGTTTTGATCTTGCACTATATTAAATCTTACTTGCTCTACATATCAATGTAAGACCAACATCTAAAGATAACTCCTTTCTGAAGATAGATGAAAGTGTGTTTGATCCAATGAACATGTAAAGCAAGCCAGAATATCTTCTAAAAATCAGATTTACTAAATGTGCTTGTGATCTTTAGCATGTTACTCTGATTGTATTAAATGGAATTGTACTTCTAAAAGAGATATGTTGTTCTGCAGTCTGTTTTGCAACCATCCAACACAGTCTAAGAAGGGAATGGCTACAAGAACATGTATAGTGGAATTATCCCAAACCATTGGTTTTTCTCCATCCTTTTTTCACAAAGTAATACCATTTCTTCTGTATGTCCAGAACACTGCTCAGCCAGAAGCAGTGGAAGGTGTATCAAGGCTCATTTTCCATTCCATTGCTCTCTGTCCCTCTCCCCTGCTGTCACAAACAATCTGTGCCTTTTAGGGGGTCTCACTTAGAAACCCAAGATCATTTCTCCTTTGCTGTAGTGGGTGTTCTCAACCCCACAGGAGTGAAGGTTTCTACCATGGCAGAAGCTTTGTATGACTTAGCTTTGAAAGTTGGAGTTAAGCACAATTCATACCAGACAGTTTTACCTCGTGGATCTTGCATTTAATAAAGAAGAATCTTTTGCTGACATTTACGTGCAAACAGCATCCTTTCAAGTTCACAGCACTTTAGATTATGACCACAAAACATGCAATGAAGAAACAGATAGGAAGTTACTTATGTCAAGCAGTTTCCTGTAGAAGCAAACATCTTCTTATTTGCAGGAGATGCTATTTACAAGTATAAAGACAAATCTGACCCACTATAAAGTTCACACATAATTTTGTGCCAAGGATTCAGGGTTAAGAATAAAAATATTTGTAATCTATAAAAAAAGTGCCCTGACATCAGAGGAGTGACAGAACTTATTTGCAATATTTAATTCAATCTGATTTTGCTTACCATTATCTTCATTTAAGCTTCTTATTGTGGCAGTTGTTGATTTTTTTTTTTTTTTAAACTTTATGATTAAATCAATGAACTTGTAATTGAAGAAACAAGCTTTAGCTAATACCAGGACAAAACAAGGCACCTGCAAAACTACTGTGAAATGTTTAGCACACAACACATGGGGAAAAATAGAAAAATAATTGATTGATTTCAAATGTCTGAAATTCAGCATACAAGAAGAACATGACCAGAAGAATCAGGCATAGGGAAAAAAACATCACTGAGAATCTCATGAATAAGACTGTATAGTAATCTATCTGCTTTTGATCACTATAGGACTAAATTGATCTTGTTAGTACATGAATCTGTGCAGCAGAAGATCCTAGGAATATCAAAGCAAAGGAAAATGGAGCTGGGTTTGAAGGAGGGAAGGGTGTAATTAATGGGACTTACTCTTTCTCTTACTTGCTTCAAAACAAGTCCTTCCAAAAATATTTTTAAATTAACTAGTTAATTCTAGAAGTTTGATGCAAAGACTGGAACCAGTACAGGGCTTTAAGTGCTGGAACCAATTATCTTTTAGGATTAAAATATTGGACATTTTTAGCGGGAACAATCTGCTTAGGTGCCTAAATATATTCAGAATAATGATTGTATTTTACTGGGGTTTTTTCTCCCCCATTAATCGCTTCTGAATGAGCAGAACTTTTGTACAGATTTTGTATTTAACTAGCACAAAACACCTTGAAGGCAATGTCAGTAAGCAATGGCCCAGAACTGCTCTGTATGGAGCAGGAGGCTGGAGGGCAGAACAAGACAGACACCATGCACTCGTAAGATCATTTGAGCTGATAAACAACAGGAGATGATTTCAAAGGAAGAAAGGCTGCACAAAAATATTAGGATCATTTCATTTGCTGAGAAGAAGAAATCCACAGATATGATAATAGATCAAGGGCACCAGAAACCAACAGGAAAGGCAGCTTATGCACAACAATTAAATGAAAAGCTTCAAATCTTTCAAAAAGCTTCATTCCCTTTCAAAGACAATCACCTTTTCTCTTATCAATTTGCCTCTGAAGGGGCAAAACACTGATGAGTCCATTTCAAGACACATCTGAAAAAGTTCAGATGAAGCACAAAGAAAAAGAAGGAACCAATTATGTGCAAAAATAGTGCATAAAAATACTACACGAAGCCCAGGCACTGAGCTCAGGTAGGTGTTTAAAAGTGCTGTTCTGCTTCGTCAGAGAAGAGGGATACTTCATGAAATCAGGAACAAAGCTCCCTAAAAATTTTGTCCAGGTGTTGTAAACAAATTAGAGAATCAAATGCCCAGTGTGTGTTTTGGAAAGAAATTAACATCATGCTAAAATACTATGCTCTAGTATAGGTGACCACCATGTGATTTCCAAATTAGGAACATGTGGTTTCAGGTTCACACCCCTAAGCAAAGCAACTGATTTTATTAGCTAACAGAGATGTACAAGATCAGAAGGCAGTTTTAAGTCTCTAAATATTGAAAGCATTGTTTTTAAACTATATGATAAAACAAAGAATAAAAAAAAAACTTAGAAAACACTCCATCATTTAACGTTGTGAAATTTCTCAGTTGGATAAGCTCCTAATCTAAAAATAGATTCTTTTTTCTATAAATTTTTTGTATCGTCTTGTGGGGAGGTTGGTACCACAGATATGGTCAGTGCTGCCATTATAAATGGCAAAATGGCATCATCAGTGCTGCATCCTGTTCACTAGCCCTGCTTTGAGGACCAGATTCTGTCTTCATACCCTTCTAATAAGCACGTAGCTAATGCATCTCATCATTCTAGTTTCACACTGAGATTTTATAGCTACACTTTACTGAAAGAGCCATGGAGCATTTCATGGACTCTTCATACTGCAGGATGAATCCATCAGGTTCTATAAAGATTCACTCTGTAGAAAGAGCTACGATTCTCTTGCTGTTTTATTTTGGAAGAAGCTTTTTATTGTTAATCTGCACATCTTGAAAGTTCAAAGCTTCCCAAAGGCCCATGTGACCTGATGGCCAATAACTAAGGCTCTGATTTGCTGGAAGATCACAAACCTGAGAGCGTTTCTAGATGATCTAAGTTACACTCAGATATGTAGTTTCTCATTGTTTAATACACTGCACGTGAAATTTAGTTCAAGGAAAGGGTTTTGGCCCAAGGCAAAGTCACCCATCACCTTCTCCTCTCTTCTCCCTTATTGCATTATCCAGCAGGTCAAGAAAATCTTACCCCTCCTTCACTACAGGAACTCACAAGAAAAGGTCTCAAATTTCTTTCACTTGTCTCGGAGCTAGAGCTGTTTGCAGACACTAAGGTAGTTTTTAGACACACTAGAACCCAAAATGGGATAAATACCATCATCTTGTAGTAAATGGCAAAAATGTCATGAACATAAACCCCCTGATTACTGAAAAATCAGATTGCACTCTATCTCCATTTTCTTAAACTAAACTGTAATACAAAAAGGAGAAGGTGAAGGAGGCAAGGAAGGTTAAACTTGTTTTTCCTATAAGGACAATTTGTTATTCACTGTAACTCAGATTTCTGAGATTTTAGGGCTTTAATACAAAATGTTAGAATGCTCCCTCAGTTAACAGAAGTATAATCCAAGCACCTTAAACTAAGATTTTTTTTTTTATTCTTTTTTTAACTGACACAGTGAATATGTGTTCTGGTCTACATCAGTGTAACTCCAGGTACATAAGAGAGATACTACTGATTTACTAGAGTAACATAAGGAAGAATAATAATCAATAAATGTAACCCATATGGAATACAAACATATAGCTGACTTAGATAGTTTACTTTTACTTTTTTGGACAATTTTACAGAATAAACCTGTCAACATAGAAATCTGAGGCCTTTATTATTACTCAGAGTTCACTGGCTGCAACGGAACAAAAAGACATTAGAAAGCTCTGTAAGTTGTGCTGGTTTTTGGTATCAGTATACATTTTCTAATGTGCATGCTGTTGTAGTGTTTATGTGACACTAAATAAAAGGTAGTGTGAAAAAATAGAGAAATCCTATTCTGTAAAAGTGCTTGAATGCAATGGCCCTGTAGAGTCTTTGTGGCAGCTCTTACCAGAGAGCCCTTGCAAATGTAAACTAATATTTGGGGTGAATACATTTTCCTCCCCCCAAAAAACTGACAGCAGGTCAGGTGAAATGGCTGTTATGAATTCCAGAGAAAATACTTATGAGTTCTAAACCTTCTGCTGATGGTATTGGTGTTGTTGAAGATCCTTTTCCTACTGGATAGATCATCTTTAACTACTCTTTAGTGCAAATGCCTGCTTGGAATGATCTGATCTGACAAAATACAGTGGTGTGAACCAAGGCCAAATACCTTGTTGTCGAGCAACAAGAACATCAGTAAGAAACATCCTGTTATTCCTTGTAGAATAGATTGCATTTCTGAATAATTTCTCTGCAAATTACTAACTTCAAAGAAAATATTAGTCTTAATGACTGTGATAAACATGAACCTTAACATTTATACTTATTGTGCACAAGACTGAGTTGGACGTGAAGATTCCTGATTATACAAAAAGACCCATAAATAACTAAAGACTTCCATATCTGCAGAATAATAGACAAAAGAGAAGATTATTTCCTTTTATTCTCTGTGCTGCTTCTCCTTTTTTGCACTGAATTCTGCCACTGCAGCAAAGCTCAAATAGCACCAACAATTTAATAAGTCTTTCTTATTATTGCAGGTTTTTACTCCAGCAGTGCAGATAAATTACATTTCATCTTCACTGCCCTCTTTCTTCCAGAAAGTCAAGGAATGATAAATATGAGATCAAAGGATGGGATTTAGTACATTATACTAAATTCATTGCTTTCCTACATTATCATTTACCCTAAAAAAATCTATTATGTGAAAACTAAAGACAAAAACATGCCAGAAAAAGGTAATACATCTGACAAAATACCTACAATTTCCTTATAATTAACTCAATTTTACTCAGAGTAGAGGCAGTAAGATAAAAGATGGACAGTTATCAGTTGTGAATGTCTTTAAGTACTTATTTTCACTCAGAATAGACCTGTCCTCCTAAATGCTGGATTCACCATAGCATATAGGGATGTAGAAACAGACTCTTTCTCTAGTTAGTGACTTGTCACCTTCTGGTCTTATTTCTGTGTCGCAACAAAAGCAGAAAATTCCCTGTGAAACAAGGTGGAAATGCAAAGAATTATCTGTCCTCTTAGTCAAAGAATCTGTAAGTCATTGGCAGATCCCAGCTGGAAACGGTCCCAAGTTGCTCTATCTGCAGTGTGCAGGTGTCTGCAAATGGGAGCAAAACCCTTTTGGCATGAATGTGCCTGTTAATCAAATTCAACAGCAGAGCAATTCTTTGTAATTTGTACATAGTAACTGGTGAGAGAACATCCAGCAGGTGAAACCTACTGCCATTTGTAATTCTGCAGATCCTCTTTGAAATACATCCAACCAGTTTTCATATCAGAAGCCAGTTTCAATTATTTAGCAGCGGTTCTGGCTAACCAGGGAGGACCCAGCTGACTGCAAGTTACAAAACATGACACCTCTCTAGAACAAGGGTCAGTGAGGGAAAGCCTTTGACACTGTCTCCCACAGCATCCTCCTGGAGAAGCGGGCTGCTCATGGCTTGGACAGGTGTGCCCTGTTTGCTGGGTAGAAAACTGGCTGGATGACTGGGCCCAGAGAGTGGTGGGGAATGGAGTTATGTCCAGCTGGCAGCTGGTCACCAGTGCTGTTCCCCTGGGATCAGTACTAGGGCCAGTCTTGTTTAATGTCTTTATCAATGCTCTGGGTGAGGGGATGGAGGGCACCCTCAGTAAATTTGCAGGTGAAACCAGTTTGGGTGGGAGTGATTGATCTGCTAGAGGGTAGGAGGGCTCTGCAGAGAAATCTGGACAGGCTGGATTGACGGGCTGAGGCCAGTGGTGTGAGGTTCGACAAGGTACAGTGCTGATTCCTGCGCTTGGGCCACAAAAACCCCACACAGCACTCCAGGCTTGGGGCAGAAGGGCTAGAAAGCTGCCCAGTGGAAAAGGACATTAGGGTGTTGTTTGAAAGCGGCTGAAGCTGAGCCCAGGTGTGCCCAGGTGACCAAGAAGGCCAGTGGCATCCTGGCTGTATCAGCAATGGTGTGGCCAGCAGGACCAGGGCAGTGATCGTCCCCCTGTACTGGGCACTGTTGAGGCCACAGCTCAAATCCCGGCTTCAGTTTTGGGCCCCTCTCTACACCAAAGCCATGGAGGTGCTGCAGTGTGTTCAGAGAAGGGCAGAGGAGCTGGGGAAGGGGCTGGAGCACAAGTCTGATGAGGAGCACCTGAGGGAGGTGAGGGTGCTCAGCCTGGAGAAAAGAAGGATGAAGGGTACATTATCACTCTACGACACCTGAAAGGAGATTGTAGCCAGGTGGGGCTCAGGCTCTTCTCCCAAGTAATAGAACAAGAGGAAACAGCCTCAAGTTGCACCTGGGAAGGTTTAGATTGGATATTCAGGAAAATTTCTTCCTAATAGAATTCCATGAAATCAAGTTTAACCGAGCAGAACTCCTTGATTCTTGAGACCTAGACACTTGTGTGGGAAATCTGTACAAGTGGACACTGCAGTTCGAAAGACCAGTAATCAATTATTGCATTGACCTACCCTGTCTTACTGTGTCCTTTCACTCTCTGTTCTAAGCAACTGGTGATTCTTACCTATTATTTTAAATGTGAATTATATGAGGAAGGAATCCTTATTGAATTCTGTTATCATCCATCGTCTGCAGTAGGAATTTCGTGATTTATTAAAATTGGCAGGTCATGATAATAATATCAGCAATGGTCAGTGGCAAAACTGGAGTTGAAGTCAGTGATATGAAGAAGGAGAAAATCCACATTAAAATGATCAGTACAACCTAAAACCAAGAGTGGCCTTAGAAAAACAGTAAAAGACTGTGCGGATTCTGCAGGAAAGGAAGTGGAAAGAGAAGATAATTACATTGTACAAGAACAAGCTGATATGGTTATTGGGAAACAGTTATTTTTGGAAAAAAATTGTGATCAAGGATGACAATTTCTTCAACTGTAATTTAGTTTAAACATCAGAACATGTAGTAAATGAAGATGTGGAAGAAGGTTAGACAGGTGTCAAAGCACTTAAACATGGTACAACTTCCTTGTTCTCACTGGAAGTATTATTTAAAATAAAAAACTAAATAGTAAAATAATCCTTTATCTATAAAATACTGAGAATATTTCAAAAAGAGATGAGACTTTACTTTGTTTAAAGCAATATTTCTGTAGGAACTAATCTGATTCAGAATTAGATATTTAATCTTTCTTTCATCCAGTGATAAGAGATGAACAGAGACCAAGCTCAAACTGTAGTTACCCTATCATATAAAATAATAAAATACTAGAAAAGAGAGTCTTTTGGCAATATATAGCTAAAAGCCAAGATGTAACACTCCCCTGATTTCCCTTCAATGGTTTGACCTAATACTTGTCTTATTTGCACCACCCTGGGAGCAGAGCTGCTTAAGACCCAGCTTTGCTGTGGCATTACAGCTGCTTGCTGCTGTCGCAGGAAGAAGATAAAAATAAGTTCTATATAAAAGCCTCCAAGTGCAAAGAACTGTAAAATGCATTTAAAGACATCAACTACATATCTCAAAGTTTGAAGAAGAACAATTTGCATTCTGCATTTCTCATGTAAATGTACACTATGAAAAATAATTATAATAGTAATCCAATTCAATGGAAATAAAGTAGTGCAATATTTATAGTCTGTGCCAGAGTTATAATGACTGTGGGGCGAGAAGTGAAGTGTCTCAGCATGTTCCACATGTTTTTAACACTGTTTCTAAAGGCTCTGGAGGCTATTAAATTTAATGAACCCATCTGCTATGAAATAGAAGTCCAAACATAATCAGTTTTCTCAGTGCCATATAATACAGATGGCATTCCATGTTCCACATCCCCAGCAGGAAATTTTATGTTCCTCTTTAAGTGCAGGACTTTTGTTTTTGGTTTTGATGTTTTAAACATCTTTTTGATGTATCACATATAGCATTTTATAGTGTAAATACCATACAGAGCAATGCACATGAAAAGTGTTAATTCACTAAACTAAGTATTGCTATTTCCTTACAACAGTTTTCCTGCGACTTTGACAACTAGCAATTAGCTCTCTGTAGTAATATTCTTTGCTTAATGCAATCATTGAAAATTGCCCTAATACTGTAAGTTCTAGCATTAGCAGTGGAGGAAAACAAACATGTAATTCATCAAAAGAAGCAGTTTTCTTCAAAAAGCTGAAAGATACACATTCTTCCATATATACACGTGCATAGATGCTCCCTGTGATAAACCCTTATTTTCATGTCCTGTGTTTGCATGGAACAATGCACTAATCATTCTTATTTTAAGTATCCATATCCCCACCAGGTCCTTAAGGACTTTATGTCTATATGTATTTACTGTGCGTGCCCCAAATTCGATTTCAGGGGTCTCAGTTTGTGTGTTTTATTGGGACACACTGCACCCAGACTCTTGTCTTGGTGTGTGAATGTGGGATCTAAGCACAAATATAAATGGCACTGATGAGCACCCTGCTGCTGAGCAGGAGTCAATCAGATGTGCAATTTCTAACATAAAAGAACAACATCCGTTGTTGTTTTGAGCTGCATCTGAAAGAATTGGAGTGTATGAATTCCATTCAGTTTAGAGGTTCATTCATTTACTATCTCCAGTACTCATCATGTTTTGACAGTTGACACAGATCTTACTGAATTTGAAACAGTTCATGTGTTTCATGATAATTCATTTATTCTAGATCCAGCAGTAAAACAAACAGATTAGAACTGTTTGGGAGAAAATGAGAGTGCTTAATTACGGCGACTGAAAATTTTGGGCCACAGAACACATAAAAGCCTTGGTTCAAGTGCTTTCTTTCTATAAGACTGTCAATGCAGATTTCCACAGACAGTGCACTAATCATCAGCATAAAGGGATGTTGCACCTACCTATAAATGTGTGCATAACGTGTTTTTATGAGTGCACAAGTAGCTGCATTGAGCAGCACTGCCAATGGCTCAAGCACTGTCCCACATCTACGAGGTCCCGGTGCAGACACATCAGACTGTCCCTGCTGCAACTCTGAACTGCAATCGTGCCCCCATGCAAGCTTCGAGGTGAAATGGTCAGAACTGTTGTACACTTCCAGGAAAATTAATCCAAAATGAGGTGCTGATACGAAGGCATTCCCTGGGCTACTTTCTACTTTTCTCCCATATCAGAGCCTTCAAAAGACCACTGAGATCTGTAGGAGACAAAGCAGAGCTTGAAGAACCTTATTTTATGAACAAGCCTGCCTGATGGAAGGTCTGATATCCATGCATGGGATTTTTCTTCCCTAACCCAATTCACTCAAATGTCAAAGTAAGAAAAGCAAATTCCCATGGGAACCTTGGAGGCAGTTGGAGGCGACGACATTCTCTGATAAGGAGTTGTAAATTCTAAGAGATTAGGAGATGCTGGTCACAAAGGGAAGCTTAGAGCGTGTAACCAAATCCAAAGTGGGACTGGGAAAAAAGCAACACAGATTTCTAGTTTTTAGTGTATTAAAAAAAAAAAAATTACTGTGTGTAAATTTTCTTATCTCAGCTGCTGATTAAAGACACTTGCTGACATTCAGTTCTGCAGTGATTACCAATATTTACTTACTTTAGGTGTATATGAACATTCTGAACACACTGATGCATTTTAATGCCTACCAGTACTGCAATCTAGAAGTTACTTTTTTGAAATAGAGGCCCAGGGAACCTTTTACTGTGATAGAAATGCTAAATATACCCACTTATTATAATAGCACAATTAACTTGGGCCACCAAAAGTATTTGAAGATATCTCTGGGAATAGAAGCTAGTGGAAATGGGGTACTATTTTATTTTTGTTACTTCATAAAAGCTCTTCTGTGCATTGAACAGAAAGAAAACTGTGTGAATGGAAGAAGCACTAAACAGCATTTTAATAACTCACCAGAAAGTACTGGATAGAAAAATATGCCAGCAGAACAGCTTTCAGTCTGGAGGACCTTGTCTTATAACTCTGTCCATTTTGTGTATATATATATGTGTGTGTGTGTGTGTCTGTGTGTGTGTGTGTATGTATATAGATATGTATACATATATCTAAAAAATATACATTGCCTCTCTTGAACTAGTTCATAATTCTCCTCTGTCAGAAGAACTGTATCCTAGATTTTAAATTTTCATGCACAAAACATTTGGATTCTGATGTGACAGCTGAGAGGCATGAGCTTCCTATAATTCTTGCTGCACTTCTGCAAAGAATCTGGATCAGAGTCAAAAGTATGCCTACATAATACTTGATCTTTTTTTTAAGGATGAAGATTAATAAATTGAATTTTTTTTATCATATATGTAATAATGCAACTGGAGCACCCATCTTAAGCCTTTCAGAAATAGTTATTAAAGGCTTTATTTCAGTGGACCTATCTCAATTTACTGCCCCATAAGGAGAAATAAGGTTCTTGGACAGGTTGCCTTCCTAGGACAGCATCATCTCTTGACCAGGAAATACTTCCAAAAAATACCTCCTTTGAAAAAAGAAAGAAATGAAGAAAACATATATATATATATATACACAAATACACATGTATACAACAGCAACTGTAGAAGTGAACTAGAATCGAACTAAAATCCATAATGGAATGTATGTCTGTGATAGTGTGGGGGTAATACAAATGAAGAATCAGCATATGGTACTCTAACACAGAAGAAAATTACGAAGAGCAAAAGCACTCACCACTCATATTGTGACAAACCATGACCTGCAATGACTCACAACACTGCTGTTTTGAATGAACTCTTAAATTCTGGAGCATCAGACAGTCATCTCAAAATATTCAGTGAAACAATAATTTGCTCTTTTTAAGCAAAGAACTCCTCTGATTGGAAACTGAACAGAGCCAACGTGGTAATGTTTGCCTGAATCTGCTCACAGCTGGAGACCAATAGCCTGGAGGAGATGAACTCAATGGTACATTAGATCCAGAGGATATATTCAGGTACACTTATGAGGAACAAATTCCACCAGGAAGAGCTAACAAAGGTCCAAGTAGGTCAAATTGTACACCTCAATAAACAAATTCTCAATCACAAGCTTTTAAACAGTGGGAACTCAGGGGCCAGACCAGTCTTTTTTTATTTCCTGAGAGAAATAAAAGTAATGTTTCATCACATTCCAAATGTGACCCTAAGAATGAGTTAAAGGCTTCTATGGTCTACAGGTGATTATCTACAATACCCAGAGATGACCTCTATGCATTGCTGCACTTGACTGTCCTGATGCCCAGCCCATATTCCTTTTTCTTCCAAGATATTCACTTTTTTTGACCCTCTATAGATGCATGCATGCTTAAAAGAAGTCGTTGACTACTTTAAAACTGTTGCCTCCCTAAAATACTATGATAATTTTAGACTTCTTTTCTGCTCACATTTGAAAGCTATCACTTAGAAATCTCCTTTTTTTTTTAAGCATTCATTAGGTTATTTTATTTTCTGAACCACTGTATGCTTGCGGGCCTTAGTAATGTTGAAGGAGTGATATCATGAAATGTGACATGTTTTTGAGCAGAAAAGTTATGCTGAGACTGTTCTGTAGGAGTGATGTCCAGACCTCACTGTCCACAGCCCACATATCCCATCTGCAACCTTTGGAGCTATTCCCTACAGCATCTCTGGGCTGTACAGCTGAACAGGAACAGGCAGCAAGACAATTTCTTCTCCTATCAAAGTCCACAATTAAGAATCTTCCACCTGACCCCTCATCTTTGACAGCCCAAACGCCCTTTCCCTCAGAATTCCATAGATCCAACAAAGCTCACCCACTTGTAGTGTGTATAAACTGCTGAGTAGAGAAGTACAGATGGAAAAGAGAACAAGTCTAAGGAAAGGTGTAGAATTTGGAACCAGAGGACTCTGAATCAGAAGACAGGAGACTGGCTGGTAGATATTACATACTTCAATTCCAATATTTTAAGCTGAAGGTATTGGCAGCACTTAAGCTACTGGACTATTACAGGACTAGCATTCCCAACTATTGTGTAAGCGACTTTAGAATTAGCCCAAGATAAGCCTCTAAAGACTGTTTCCCAAGTGAATGCCTAAACCAAGTACAATCAGTCCAGTTCCCAACAGACCTAAATTCAAATTATTTCAGAAATCTGTTGTTTCTCCACGAGCCAGTGACACTTCTTAAGATGATATCGCCCCTATGTCAAAAGTCCTGGTTTGAAAGAAATGAGGCTTTATGCAGTGATAATAACCTTTCCAACACAAACCCTGTGTTTAAAGGAAATAAACATAAAGAATTTTTTGATGAAGGGTAACTAAAAATGACCATAGGAGTTGACTGGTTACCTCTACAGAAAGACAGGAAACACTGGGGACAGAATAAATCTAGGAACAGGAAAAAGGGAAGCAAGGGGTCACCAGAGAGGCCTTGTCTCAGTTGCTTTACATCAGCTATCAATGATGTGATCCTGACAGTGCCAAAGGACACACAGCCCTGACACACATACAGGTTGTTCCATGTCATGTTTTCTGCATATGATATCTTGCCGGAGATTTCCACTTCTATAAAGGTCGTATTTTTTCTGATGGTATGTGAAGCTCCTCAGGAGTGCCAAAGCCATGTTGAAGAGGCAGCTGTATGAACATTTTGCAGACATCCTCTTACAGGAAAGGTGAACAGACACAGGAATTAGATGCCTTGTTTTAGTAGCAAAATTCTTCTGGGAATGTTCCTAAATGGTATTAAACACTTAAACAAACTAACTTCTGGCTTTCACAGATGACTTTGTCCTGGACATATACTGGATGAGAACAGTCTGGGGTAACAGGGGAAATGTTTAGTATCCTGATTTTTACTGTCCAGCTTCTTTCTATCTGGATCCTAGTATGTTCCAGCCTAATGCTGCTTGCTCAGAAACAGCACAGCTGGCCAATTAGCTCTGCTATTTGGTGAGAAGGGAACAGGGAAGTATATTCCATGCTGTTAGGGCACAGTGACACTGAGTGCAACCATGTAAATGTAGCCCTGGGAATCTAACCTTGGCTGTTCGGACACCGCTGGGTGATAAGAACATTTAAGCTATCTGGAAATGCACTAATATTTCTAACCAGGAAAGATCCAAGCAGCAGCCACACAAACTGTGAAAAATCAACAAGTTATGGGATGGAGAGGATTATTTTAACAGCACTTCCAATGTCAAAGCACTAGAGATGGCCTGGGAATCTGTCTCTGAAAATAACACTCAGGCAGCTTTAGCTGAGGCAGAAGCAAGACTAGTTTGGTAAAAGGTTCCCTTCATTCCTATTTTCAAGTTTTGTATGTGACTACCCTAATTTATCCCATTCCTTTGCCTGTTTTCTTTTTTGGTTTGTTTTTTTTTTTGTGGGAAGAATGATGGAGGAGGGAGGAAAAAGGTAGTTTGCAACTAAACAGATTTCATTTTTCAAACATTTCTTACAGAATCCAACCCATCAGGGTCCTGACTGGAGCTTTCATACCCTTAAAATATATGTGTGCACGTATGTACATAAGTGCATGCGCATATATATGTATGTGTGTGTGTATATATATACATGTATATATATATATATATCTGTGTGTGTTCATAGTGACATTGATTAGTTTAGTCAAGAGAGTAGGAAAACAAGAGACGATAAAGAGAAGAACCTGGAAGTGTTTTGACTGCAGCAAAAGAACTTTTGTTTGGATTTAAGCAGTTCTATTATTCAAGATTGTAACAGCTCCATTGTCTTTGTTTTTCCGGTTTTCTCAAGATTCCCTCTCTACACTCCCTCTAGTGTTCTTAAATTCACTTGCATTTACTCACCCCTGCTGTATTCACTTAGTATTTCACACAACATTAAGTTGTTAATTTTCCTTAGCCTTTCCATTACCTACAGGAGAATCACTGAAAGTTGCACTAACTTTTATGAGTATTTTTCTCCCTGCAGAGATCGAGGAAATATGGATTAACAGGCAAAAGAAAGAGTAAAGTGTCAAATTAATTCTGAGACAGCAATTTGTACTTTGTTGGTGGGTAAAGGCGATGACTTGGTGTTGAGAAAGGAGGAAGATTTTGTTTGCAATACTTTTAATGAACGATTCATGGGCAAAGGAAGAGAGTTGCACCAAGACACCGCTTACCTGAGTGTCTTCCTGCTTCCCTCTCTAGCAAATACACAAACTCCCTTCACTTCAAGTGTTTAAAAAAAAAAAGTGAATGAGAACAAGGTTCTGCTGGTCATCTCCCCATTTCATGGGATGCCCTACAGGCAGAGTAATAGCACATATTTTCTGTTCATCTCATCTTATATTTCAATAAAAGAAAGAACAAAGGGGGAACTGGATTAATACATTATTTTTAAAAAGGAAACAGAGATAAGTTAATTTCTTCTAAGGCAATTAACTTTTTGTTTCTCCGTTATAACTGCAGTTTACATATTTATTTTACATTACCCATGGCCACAACTGAAGACTAGAAATGGCCTAAACAATTGTAAAAATTAAATAAAAGCTCTACTCCCAGAGTGGTTTTGTATAGATTTAAGACTGAACCATCTAGAAGCAACACAGACTCAAAACAAACAAAACCCACCAAATATCAGAGTGAAGCTGGTGAGATTCTCCCACCCTGCCCATCAAGTAAAAATTTAAAACAGAAAGAAAGACAGAAACATCTGTGTCATGAGTAATTTGTGATCTTCTATCCAGTATACTGAATACTTAGCATCTCCTGTACTAAATGGCAGGCATTTGTACAAACTCTTGTTCTATGGATAATATACGAACCAAAATATTTTAGCTGGAACACAGGAAATATAATAAGAAAAAGAGAACAGATAAAACTCTATTTCAGACCAATCCATGAAAATGAACAACCTTCACCTGCAAATCTGATGATTTACCACACATGCTACAGAAGTATCACAAGATCTCAGTCACTGCATAATAGGAAGTTGTGCTTTTAACTCTGATATTTCACAAGGATGTCAAGTTAAAATTGGATATTTGTGACAATTATTTTAACATATCACCCATTCAATACACTTTAAAAGGCAGAATCTTCTCAATATTCTTCCCCAAGATGTCACAGTTGACCCCTGGATGTTGACCTGCCTCTCTACACCAAAAATATTGATTCTTGTCAGTCTTGTTTATACCCACATATTCATTCACATGTTTTAAAACATACAGAAAAAATGTTTACTCAATATAATCAATATCTGTTCAATGCCCATTTTTGATTAATAAAAGAAATGTATGTTTGGACATCAGAAACTTCAAAATTTTTCTGTAACTTGTGTTTGTTTCAGTATTTTCAGTAATTACAATGTATAAATATCTGCTAAGGTTCAGTAATGTTGAATTATTTGCTTGTAGCATAAAGATATCAAGTCCTAATTCTTACACTGAGTTAGCACATTCCATCAACAGAAAGAAGATTCAGAATTAGCGTTTCTACCACAGTATTTTTGCTTTTACAAGGACACTTACAGTGCTGTCAATGTATGCTTCTGTCCACACCACATCGTGCTCCTGGTCAATAACCTTTGGTCGGCTGAGAACATGGAGATATTCCATAACGTTCTCTTGCACATCAGCCAAGGTAGAGATCTGAGTGAAAAACCCTGTGAAAACACACAATTCCAAGCTATAAACCGGGGAGAACAAATAAAGGAAGTTTCCAAGAAGGAGTATGATGTGGTTTATGTCTGTCATGTTTTCTGCTTATTTCTAAAGAAAAAATGCAAAAGAGGAATGTTTCATCACAAGCAGCCTCGAACAGTGAGACTGGTGAAAACAGATGTCTGTGAAACCTTTGGCCAGCCCTCGAGGACAGGGTTTCCAACACTGCTATGAACCACTGAACTGTCTTTACTAAATTTTATTTCCAGACCGCTTTTTTTGTTTAATGATTTTGGCTTTTTTCTTTTAATGCTGCCTACTTTAAAAATTAGAACTGGTATTATCTTTGTCCAACTATATCTCACCTACTTTGTCCAGTTTCAAGAAACATGATGGAGTAGAACTACAGTAACAGAATGGCAGTTGCATCTGCTCTGAAACACTCATCCCTACAGAATGTGACTGAAATAAAAAAAGCAATGTTATTTACAAATATGGCAGGTCACAGAAAAAGTAGACTACAACTAGAATTGTTTGGTTAGGTGATCACAGCCTTGTTAATCCTTTAAAGCATCTCCTCCAACCTGACAGCATTGAGAACAGCAGAGGCCTCAGCTATTTGAGCTGTCACCACTCCCTTTTCAGTGCTTAGATGTCAAGTATCTTTATACATCACAAACTTGGCATCTGGAGCCCACATCATGCAAGAGTGATGAAGGACTGACAAATTTCAAGGCTAAAATTTCATCAGGCCTTGTTTAAATGCATCACTTGCCTTCATTTACTTTCCGTTAATGAGAAAAGACCAGCATGAAAGAGGCCTCACTACAATTTTAATCATTTGACAAGATCACAAATTCTGTGGAGCTGGAATATTAAGTTTTATTAAGCTTCAGCAGAAAACATGGCAGCTGCAAAGAACTTTTGAGCTGTGTTTTTGTAAATGGGGCCAATTTTGGCAGGACAGTAAGGGTGGTCTGTCCGAATCTAGAACTTTCCGAATCAATACACTGGCCCATAATTCAAACACTACAAAATGGATGTTTCGGCACACATTTCATCTATGTGTGAATTAGGGTACAGTGAAAGAACAGACTTTATAGCAGAGATCTGTAAAATGAAACAAGTCACAGTATATCTAACTCAAAAACATTACCTTCCTACACTGCTAAGTGTACATCTCTTATCTAGAGATCAGAGATACCCCATGGAATTAAAACCCTTACTGCTCCTATACCCAGGTTTAATCACCAGATAAAGACTTGCTCTGAAGTCCTTGAGCGCAGCTGCTGAGGCCATGTCAGCAAAAGCTGCAAACCCATGTTTAAATTTTTACATTCCAACACCTGCTTCTCAGCTCCCTGGTGTGTGAATTATGCCACCTCAGAGCCCCCTCACAGTCAGCACTACCTTTTTTTCCTCCCCAGCAGGAAAAAACTCATGAAGGAAATGGGTAAGATTTGGTAATGACAAGCATGAGAGATGTATAATAATGTGGTAAAAGACAGACATTTATGCTCTGCATGTGGGCTGCTTTTCCCCATTACACAGTCCCTGCGATGCTTTTTCGATGGCTTGTTTTGTCTAAAATGTCCACCATTAGACTGATAACTTTTCAAAATGCCGCCAATTGGTTTTTACATGGAGTGCAGCACTTTTCGTTTCCTGGGCACTGTGCAAAAGGGATGCAATACTCTTCCAACTAATAAAATAGCAGAATCACAAAATCCTCCGGGTGGGGATTAAGGAGTGAATTCATTGTTTCAGTGCAGCTGTAAAACTCCCATGGAGGTTTCCCCCTTTCCCCCCACAGGAGGCCTCTGGAGCAGGTGAACAAGCTCGGTAACTGGCTGCCTGCCACCCCAGAGCCCCCAGTGCAGGAGGGGCTGGGGTCGTGCTAATAATGGGAATGGATGTGATGGGGGCTTCCTGCACAGAGCTCTTCTGCTAACACAATAGTCTATAAACTGCTCCAGCTGGGGCACAACCTGCCTCGGGGCTCATCTGTCCTCTGCCTGAGCTGGAGCCGCTATCGGCTCTCCAATACGCGAAGCATTTTTCTCTACGCTGCTTCCTCAGCCTCTGCTCCTTTGTACTGATGAATCCGGTCCTTTGTCCATTTTATAATACGCCAACCACAGTGATGACCCGTTACAAAATGTTCAAAAAACCAAATAAGTAAAACAGAGGCTGTCAAATTACTACTGCAATAGTCAATTTTACTGGGAAAAAAAAATAATCCCAGCTGTTTTGTTAGCAAGTAATGCATTAACTCCCAGCTTTATCTCTACAGCTTTCTGCTGGAAGTGGTGCTGAGGGAAAGGTGGTGCCTGTCACTTCTAAGTTCTAGATGTTACTGCTAACATCTGCACATGCACACTAAGCACCAGGAAATTTTCACCTTTGTTCACTTCAGAATCTTAGTAAATCTTGTTTTCCTTAACATGCACTTGCTTATGATACAGAAGAGTAAATCACTGCAAATTTCACAAACCACTCTAGAGGGATTTTGGGGATCTTGAATGTTTTAATGTACTTAAAATGGTTTGGTGTTTTGCTTCATTAAGCAAGCTCCCTCTAGATATGCCCTACTTATACAGAAAAATGTAACAGAAAAAAACATGCTTGGGGTTTTTCAAGGTTTCACAATCAGAACCTAGATGCTAAAGAAGTTTTGCAAGGTGGTGTGAATTTCCCCTGTGACCCATTTTGAAGGAAAGGGCTGCTGCCCACTGTCCAGTCAGCTGGAAACCCTGCAAACAGCCTTCATCTATGCTGTGCTTCCAAGAGGAAAATCACTGCAAGGAAAATTGATTTTAGGGTCATTCACCCTCAGTGACAACAACATATTTTGGCCCACCCATGCAAGGAGTAAACTGCAGTCCTGCTATTCAGCCAATCTTTAGACCAGCTTTACTACACTCCTCATCTGTTGTGCTGTGATCCCTCATTTCACTGAAATAAAATGGACAAGCTGTAACTGAAAACTGTAAGAAAAAATCTAAATCTGTAGTGTCTGACCAGGACATGCTGTTTCCAATTGTGATTTTCAAAGCTAAAAAAATTATTTAATTAATGATTAGAGGTAGAAGATTTTTACATTATAAGCTATCAGAGAGCAGGTATTGTAACTATTAAACTTAGAGGGAAATAAATTTATAGAAGTAACAGCCATTAAGCTGTTTAGTTGATTCATATGAGTAAGACTCTGACTCAAAGCAACATGGCTTTGAAAAGAACAAAGTAGTCCTGAAGAATGACAAAGGTGACCACTTTTCCCCTCTGGGAATAAGGAAGACGTGGACCAGATGATCTGCTAAGGCAGCCTCCATTGCCTGGTCCTAATTTCTGACTTGCTGTACTTAGATCTCTATGAATTTGTGGAGCTGGGCTAAAACGTTGAAAGATTTTGTTGATTAAATTGTCTTCAAAAAAGATGCTTCAAAGGATTCTTATACTATTATTTAAACTAAATTATGGTGTAATATTAGCTGATTAAGACAAGACTTCAAACTGAGTAATTTCCATCAGCTGGACATAACAGTAGTTAAAGAAATAATGACTAAATGGATAGTACCTGATGCAATTCATCATAATGTAATGTGGCACAATGGAAAAAAAGATCTTTTATTTTTTTCCAAGAGGAAAGAAAAAGGAAAACCTGAAGATTAATCGGGGTCGGGGCTGTTTTTTTCCTGAATCATTCTTACTTATACTAGTCAATCCTTTTACTGCAGCATCTCAGCATCTTAAATGTTTTAAATGTTCTTTTCCTTAAAGGATATAAACCAGTTTCTTTCAATTACACTGTCAGTTCCTCAAGGGACAGAACGTCTGGTGTTTTACATACCATGCCTAACTCAGCAGGACTTGTACCCAATGTTCTTAGAAACCAAACTCACTCTGAGTAATAACAGATAGAAGAGAATAAATGCTTTGAAATTAGCTTGTTCTCCGAATAAAAATTTAAGACCACATAGTTTAAAAGCTTCAAACGTATTTTAAGGAAGAAAATTTCAAATTGGTGGTTTTTTGCTCTTTAAATTGTATGTTACAAGATAATTAAGTCTTTTTGTCTTCTGGGAAAAAGAAAACAACCCATTCTCTGTGATTAGTTGTCAGCAACACCATATCTGTAGAAGGGTCCGATGTGCAGGAAGGCTCAGCAACAGCATTTGGAAAACAAGGATTTCACAGAGCAGGTTAACGAACCTTTGTTAGCACAGGCCATCCACTTCAGGTTATCAGCAAATGCAGCTTCTCTTCCAATCAGATAGGTAAAAATACGGACCTGAAAGGACAATGCAAAAGATAAATCAATTAATACTGCATTTCAAACATAACCAGTGGAACTTCAGATACAGATGTGTAATTCACAGGATAAACCCCTTCTAAGAAAGTGTTACTGGTTAAGCAGTACAATAGGTTAAAAAATATTTCTGCCAGCAATGTCTTCCTGACAAAAATGTGGATTTTGTTCTGGGTAATAGAATGGCTGATCTTTTTGAATGTGTTTAATATCTGACCTTTAACTACAGTTATGGTTAATGTGTAATTGAGAATAAACTAAAACCATTGGACTACAAAGTGGTATGTTTCAGACAAATCTGTTCTGCACTTATGAATTCAGAAAACTGTTATAATGTCGTGGAAGAGGCACTTAATTAGCGAATACTTCTGTAGATCAAGAATCTGCAACACCAGGGGAGCAAATTCCCCTCAGTTTTTAAGGTTCACATGACTCAATATCACTGTCAACACACAGACAGGTACTCAGAGGTAGCCTTTTAATGTCATTTAATTAATTTTTGAATTGAGAAAATTCTTATAATTATTCCCATTTGCATTTTTCCTCATTCACAAATGATATTATTAGTAGAATAAACCAACCTTATACTGTTCCATAGGGTTTTTTTTATTTTCCCACAGAAGTAGTTTTAAAATACTCTGAAGGTCTCCCTCTTTACTGTCAGTTGTGACACTATATTCTCTCACTGCCTTTTTATCCACTTTCTTAATGGCAACATCCTGTTTCTAGGCATACGCAGTGCTTTGTGTTATCATCATGCCTAGAGACCAGATTCCCATCACAAAACTTTTCACAGTCTCTCAAACATAAAATACACACAGAACTGAATCGTGATTTATATGGTTTAAAAAGTCTACACACTGATGGTGTAGTGTTGCAAGTTTGAGTCCACAGTCTGCATAATCCCACTCTAAGACTCTAAAAGAACACAACATTAAACAAAAGAATGGTGCTTTTATACTTTGTTGATTACTATGAAAAGCATTAATAAAGAAATTCTTTATTCTTCAAAGACACATGAAAGTGCATAGTGAGATTTATACTCTCAAAATACAGCATAAATCACTGTCACATTTTATCTTCCTGCAAATGATGCTTGAAAATAGCCTATGATGAGACTGAATACTCTGAGAGATTTATATTTAATGATCTGCTTTAATCTAGAAAGAATCAAACTAGACTGGGTTCCTAATAAAAGGAGACCAGCCTTATCTAAACAGATGAGCAGTAAGCATGATAACAGGCACAGGCAGCAAAATAACCCACAAGAATAAAATTTCAACAAACTGGTAAGGTGGATCATCATGAGGAATGGGCTGTCTCTGTGATACTGGTGCAAGGATTTTAATGATTTTTTTTTCTGAGTATATTTTCTACATCGAGTTTACTTAGTATCTAGCAGTTTCGCTAGAAAATATTTTAAGGATGGTAAAAATACTGCTAATTGTAATTACTTGAAAAAATAAAGGAATCTATAAAACACAGAACTAGAAGGTAAGTGATCCAAATTTATTAAGTGCTGTTTCCTTCCCAGTCCCAAGGCATTGTGTACTTTTCTCTACACACTTTCCATGGTACATGTTATATGTGATGTTTACCACTGTCAGCATGATGTAAAAAGTCTTTTACACAGGGAAATATAAGTTACTCTATAATTTTAAAATACCCTTTCTATATTGCTCTTGAATTAATAGAATGACTATTATTCATGGTAGTATTGTAAGACAATAGCTATGATAGAATCACAAGAAGGTATTTTAGGTAAAATTTAAGCCACTGATACTTTAAAGTTTTCCTTCTACATTGACCTTAAAGACATATTAATAGGTATTGCAGATATTGTTCAATACTTCATTCAGAATAGTGAGAAAAATCCTCAAGGTCAGTTCTGGTGGAAAACAATTCTGATTATTTCTCTACTTCTCAAAGTTTCATTTGATCAGTTCATTGAACCCGTCAGCATAAACTGAATTCACTCTGAGCTTGCAGTGTAAAGCATTAACCATACACTGCAGGAGTATCACAGAATCACAGAATTAACTAGTTTGGAAAAGACTTTTGAGATCATTGAGTCCAACCTGTGACCTAGCACCACCTTGTCAATCAGACCATGGCACCGAGTGCCACGTCCAGGCTTTTCTTAAACACCTCCAGGGATGGAGATTCAACCACCTCCCTGGGCAGCCCTTTCTTATAAAACAAAGATTTGGCATATTATTGTCTCCTTTCAGAGACCACAGCAGTAATAAATTATTAGAACTGAAACTTGCATGAATAAGTCTACATTCTGAATCCCATTTTTCAAAACAGGCTTGGTTTTACACACCTTTTACACTACTTTTGTTCTTCTGGATAGATATTCTATGTAATAATTCTGGATGTATAATACCAATAAACAGGAAAAAAGTTACTGTGGCCACAGATATGTTCACTGCAGATACATAAAAATATAACTAGGTCAGTATTACAGAAATACTACATTAATTTGGCAAGATACTACTACTACTTCAACTGCTGTCCATGGATCAGACCTGTGCAGTGATGGGCTATGTATGGTGCAAAACAGGACACACAGCATTGTAATAACCACTGAAATTGTCATTGTACATTGATTAGACATTAGAGACCAGATTTAATATTCCCAGATCCAGGCAAGATATATGTTTGTATGTAAAGCTGTTAATAGTGACCACCAAATTTTCTTCTTGTATATGTGAGGTAACTGAATGGAAAGTGTGTCAAATTAGCCCTGCTCTGCAAAATGATTGCAGGAAATGTTTCTTTTACTCAAACCACCCACATGGAGCGTTAATATTGTGTAGTTTGCTGATAAATATGTATAGTATTGAGGCATACAATTGAAATATCTATAATTAATAGTAGATGAGGAAGTATAAGGTGTGTCTGTCTCATTCTGTTGTTTGTATTGGACCTTGAAGAAAATAACAAAATAGAAACTATGAACTTTAATAGGTATATGCACTATATAGACATGCACTGATGCATCTATGTTGGTATCATATGGTGCAGCGTAATGTTAGGACACTAAAAATTCCTTTAAATCCATATGGAGAGAATGTTTCAGTCAAGGCAGACTGAGTAAATTCAAAGTTGTTATGGGCCAATCCCAGAAGATCCAGTAACAACATTTACATAGTCTACATATGCTCTGGCTAACTGAGTATAAGCCAAATGAGAAAAACACCTTTGAGTATCCAAGTGCTGTGACTGAATCAAGAGGCCACTACCACCAGAGAAGGAATCTGCCTCAGAGGGTGTAGGTACCTCTCTGGCAAAAAACACGACAGAAAGAGAGCCCTTCACTTCTGGATAATTTTGAAAGCTTTACAAGATACTTGAAAGAGACACCTGAACCAAAATATTTTCTGTGTCTGACCTGCAAAGTATTATATCAACTATATTAAGGGCTTATCATGAACTGTTAGGTTTGGAGAAAGAAAATATTCTCAGGCAGATGCAGTAGTCTTGAATTTTTATATCCTATCTACAAAACTGAAAATTGTAGATGCCAGATTCACTGAACATAAAGCAAA
Source organism: Cnemophilus loriae (assembly GCA_013397755.1). Lineage (NCBI taxonomy): Eukaryota > Metazoa > Chordata > Aves > Passeriformes > Corvidae > Cnemophilus > Cnemophilus loriae. Next base: position 334,164 of record VZTF01009188.1, on the reverse strand, counting down.
GCTTACTCCAAGAGCAAAAACTTTAATCTTTTCAATTACACTTGCTGTTTCTGCACAGTAGATGCCAGAGACTGCTGGTTTTAAGGCAATGTCCGCAGAATACAGAGTGAGAGCTCCATAGTAATATTAAAGAAACTGAAAGAACAATGGAACTAGAAACCTTAATAAGAGCTTGTGACTTTCTCACTTCATATTTTTCTGAAGCAAGCATTGAATGGCAAAGGATACCATTTGAGATTGATGTATTTTAATTATCTTTAAGACAGCAGCTGTGGAAACCTCCCATATGTTACCTTCTTATTATGTCTCATTCCTAACCTGGAAGGGTCACTTCCTGGAAAGAGACTCCAACCAGTTCCTCTTCTTACTAAAAGCATAAGCTCAAATGGTTCCAAACTGTGGAATCAAATTCATATTATGCAACCAGCTAATTTCAACAGTGCATTTTATGATGGTCATCTCATGCGTGCAAGACTGTGGATTCAGGTCACAAGCAGCTCTCACAAGCTGTGTTGGCAACTACTCCCGTCTACACAGCAGAATTAATCAATATTAAGGCATCGAACCTCCAAGCTCAGTAGGTCAGACAAAACTGAACACAAATCTTACACCGAGTAAAACACCGAAATCAAAAGCAGATATATAACTGCATACATTATCAGTATTTTTATCTTGCTTTCTCTCTGGTTTTCCAGTCTCTGGTTTTTCACATTCTTGTTACCTTACCTAGGCACAGGTCATGGTTTGGACTACATAAGGGGTTGCTCTCTACTTTTTGCTGCAGCCCCTCAACTTTTGAAAAATAAGAGAGTATTGTTAGTAAGTGTCTTGCTTTTACAGCCAGGGAATATTCTGAAGTTTGAACCTTTAAACTCTGGACAGAAGGTTTATATAAAATCTCAGAGATGCACACACTCAACCATTAGTGAGGAAACCTAAGAATGATGACTTAAATGACAGCTATTTCAGTGCTAACCACTTCATCTGAAATATCCACTTAACGGTTTCATCCATTATGTGTGGGCTAATCTGCAGTCCCTGAACTGTCCTCACCTCTGAAACTTCATTAAACTGGCAGCGTAGGGAAGAGAATAGGGACCTTCTTCCATCTCTGTTAAGCAAGACAAGTCAATCTGCAAGATTCTACACACTGGAACTGTGAATTCACATCTTCATGCCAAACAGCTGGTAAAACAGTATTTCCAGAAACTTAAAATACCGTGTGGGAGGGGAAATGGGACTTGTACTTGCAGCTGACAGTGCAGACCTCTGTTTGCAGCTGCAAACTATTTCATGGACACCTTCAGCAAAATAGTCTTTCCTTTCTGGCTCAGCAAGAAATAAAAATAGCCGTGTGGCAAGAGCTATGGAATTTAAGTTTCAAGTGGGATATAAGGATAAAATTCAAGTTCCCATAGTTATAATCTATGGTGGTCCAGGAACAACTCAGCTATTCTCTGCATAGAGGAGCAAACAGACTGACTGGGAACAATGGATCAATGTGAGACTAAGTGATTGTCTGAACTCCTAAGGAGCCTCATGAAATATAATTGATTTAACTGTTACAAGGGCTCTCAAGGTGAGAGCTCTCAAGGTAGCTTTTCCTAGGCACCTTATGCTTCCCGCCCAGCATTACACTGTGCTTGTCACCACCTCCAGATTAGTCTACAAAATCTTCACATAATCTCATCCTCCTAGTCCCCTCTCTCCACAGTCCTTTTCTACACCTCATCTCAGAAGACACCAGTGGGAAAAGGGGGAACTGATGCTTTTGTTGGTCCCTATGTTAAGGAGGAGGCAGAACCTCGCATTTTCCTGTGAGGAACAGTTGGGATGCAGCCATAAAGGATTTTGAGAGTCATACTGGATTCACCCATCATAATCAGTAATATTCACCAAAAAATCTGAACAGGCCCCAGGCCTTTGCACAAGAAACCTTTCCAAATCTGAAAAGGGAAAAATGTTGAACTTGTAAAATGTATCAATGTGAGATGTATTATAGGTTCTACTTTAACTGATACACGCACAAACCAATCCAGAAATAAACACTGTTCCAAGTGTATTCAGTGCATCTGGTTGTTGCAAAGAGCATAACATACAGGCCAATGAACAGGCATGGGAAAAGAGAAATAGAAACATAAAGTCACTCTTGAAACTTCAATTTATCTCTAAATATTTTCATAGTTTTTTTTTTTAACTTCAGTTCATTTTTTGTTATGCGGCAGTAAAAAAAAACCAAAACAAAACCAAACAACTTGAGGATCTATTTGCATTGATAAGTTAACAGGAAATTCCAGGAAGAAAATGATCTAAATAAGCACACAAGATTCTACTGAGGAGGGGTGCAAAGCCATGTGATGCAATGTAAGACAGCACGACCTCAATATCTTCTGTCCTATTAGAGACCTTTGCCCTGTGAGGTGCTGAAAGCCTCAACTTAGAGTGCACTCAGTGCAAGGAAGCCATGAAACTGAAGACATTACCTCATGAAATTGAATCCTTAAATGTTAAGTTACTCAGTAAAATGTTCTTCATTGTTAATTTTTCTCCTGTAGTATTCAAAATACCTCTTTTGGGAAAGTTTACATTTATACATTTCCTCATGTTTTTTCCTTCCTGCAATTGCACACTGTACTCAGACAATTTTATAACAATGTTTTGTATTATAGTGCTATTGAAACTCCGTGTGTTGTACCCTAAAAACTGATGGGACAGTTAGCAAAAACAAACCCCAAATAATTGAAACACCTACTTCACTGGGAAACAAGATGTTGTAAGCAAAAACTGTAACGAAGAAAAACACTCATCAAGAATCTGAGCCCTCCTTCCCCAAACATCCTCATCCTCAACAGCTCTTAGCACAGACCTACCTCGGAAGACTCGTGCAGGAGAAAAGGAAATGGATGCTGCAGTTAATTTATCCCTTGGGGTCAGGGGACAGCAGCACTGTGTCACACTCACCTGTGGGGAGCATTTCTGGATAGGCTCTCTAGGTCTAGGTCTTTTGGAAAATTCAAACAAGCCACACGTTTTACATGAGACATCAAGGGAGGATATTTCTTCTAGCCCTGAAAATGAGCTGACACACCTTGCTGAATTACAGAAAATTATAATCCAACTCAGGATTTACAAAGAATAATTTCCCACTGTGAAAATTCACCCAATACATAGGAAATATTGCTAGCAGGGAAAGATGGGATTATGCTGTTTTACACTGTGCAGGGACAGAGCAGGTAATGAGAAAGTGTCCAACTCAAGGGCTTATTGTTTCCCTAAAGGAGTTTGATGATTGACATGGTTGTGAAAAAAACAAGACAAGATTTTTATATGGGGCACAAGTTTTAGCCATTTTACACATCCTGGATTATTGGTCTCGCAGCACCGAATAAGATCAGTTCCTTCACAGGTGGCACAAACAGCAATGCCGGAGCTTAACAATAAATAACAAATAAAGATGTGGCAGAGCAAATAGGTTGTATTAAATAGCAATGTAAGAGATGATATTTAAAAGCAAAACAAAAAACCTCCACAAAACAGTCTAATAAGCATCCAATCCTTTCTAGCTCTTTCCTGCCTAGTGTGCAGCACATGTTAATGATGTCAAATAGGCAACCAATAATGTACTAAGCGTGGTACAACAGTGTGTAGCTTGAATGTACTAAATTCTTCTTAACAGTTTAACAAGTTAATTCAGCAAAGACAATTTTAACTGATTTTGAGAATATTAAACTTTTTGGCTGAGACCATGTCTAGGAAATGAAATCCCAAAGACTACTCTTCAAAAAAACCCAAAAAACTGAGATTACCCCAAACCAACTTTTTACCTTCAATGTAACTTTTATTTTCAGCATAAGCTATAACTGTAACAAATTACTTTGAGCCCAATGGGTTGTGTTATAAATATTTCAGATATCTAGAGAGTGTGAATAAAATCTTTATACAGCACCTCCAAATATTGTGTAAGTACTACATATAATTACTGAAGAACTATTTTAGAAATATTTTCCCAAGTTCTAAAAAATTTTATTTATTCTGCTTTTTATATCATTCAGCAGCTACATCCAAACATGGTACAATGATTTCAATTACATGGGGTATAGAGGGACAGGAAAATTTTAACTCACACTTTATATCTTTCAAAAGTTAGCTGACATCCGTTTTCTATCATAACAATGTTACTATTTCAAAGTAAAATGAAATAGATTTATTGGCACTAGGAACAAATTTTATGCTATCATCTGAAAAGCAAAGGAAATTTTTGATTCCATTCTTGATTTGCAAGATTCCAGGTCAGTCATTACAAAACATTAACAAGCCAAGCCTAGATGAACTACTCAAGCATAATTCAACTATACCTAATATTGACATTCTTCAAAATCCTGGAGGATTTGCTGAAATGTAGAACATACATTTTCTCCCTTAAATGCAAAATAGCAGCCTAAACAAATTAATTTGTCTGAATGGAGAAAAGGGGAAGGGATTAGAGCAGAAGCCATGACATAACCAACTTTCTTGGACCTAACTGAAGCTCCTGTGGAAAAAGCAGGCTCATATAATTTCCGCTACTACTCTACTCAGCTTTCTTGTATATCAACTAATTTTTTTTGCAAGAATCCATGAGAAAAGATCAAAATCAGACTAAATTCTAAGTAACCAAATACTGCCAAGGTCTCCACTTCTGCTATTACACAGCTCCAGGATGTAACTTAGAACAATGGTAACTCATTTACAATGTACTTCACTGTGCATGGTGCAGACACAGATTAGAGGATGACATAATGGATAAAGCACTGGCCTTTCACCCTTGGGGTTTTGTCCAGCCTGCAGTCCTATCAGATGATGGGTTTGGCAACCTCCACCGGTCTCTTTTGGACACTAATCCCCACTACAGAGTCTCTATAATTCATCATATAATTTAATACACCTGGCAACTTTACCACCAGCTCATTCTTTTGTTACATAATGGCCCAAAGTAAAGTCAAGGGTGGTTAATGCTCTGACAACCGGCTATTATCTTCCATAACAGCTGATTTTGAGGGGATTATTGCAGTCATAAACCATTTTATAAAAATTGGCAACTGGGAAAGCAGTGTAAGAAAATAAGGTGATATTTAGAAGTTTTATCACTGATTTTCTACCAATCTATAATGGAGTTTCTAGCATCAAAAAAATGCTGGAGAGGAAACTTGAGATTAAAGCTACAGAGCATGAGCCAAGAATCTGAGGACCGAACAAGCTGATAGTCAGAAAGGTTTGACTATTTTGAGGTTACAAGCTCCTTTTGTCTTTCTTTTTTTTTCTCTGTCAAATATACAGTATATTTCTTCTTTATTTTGTCTCAAGTGTTTTTTCATCTCTTCACTTAATCAGGGTTCTTCCCTTTTCAATCTGAAATATTTCACCACTTTTGGTACTTCAGTTTTAGACCCACAGCTTTGTTCACAAATGAACAAGGGACTCCACTGATATCCAGAGCAATTGTTGAGGACATAAGTGACCCTTCAGGCAAGACAAAGGGGAGCTGCTCTCAGCTTATGGGACAAGAAATCAGCTCACTGAAACTGTGGGAAAGCCTGGGAAGATGAGCAGCTGAGGATCCAGTCTAAACTGCAATGGCATTTACACACAAGCAAACAGGCAATAGTGCCAAGGTACTCGCAGTCAAGGGAAGTAGCACACACAGTTCCCACTAGAAATAAGTATGGGTTCTGCAAAGTGCAAAAAGGCATCAAAAACTTCACCAGATGAAAGTTAACAGAATGTAATTGTTGTTTGGTAGACATCAGACTGTAGAAATGTAGTTTAAAAAGGTGTAAGGTCCTTCTGGGCTCTCTGGTACATCGCAGCTCATCTGTGCAATGTCATTTTGTATCATGCAGGTCTGTAGCAGTAGTTGGATGCTATATATTTAATTAACAAAATTGCTTCGTAGAATAAATTTCACACACACACAAAAAATCATTAAAATAAAGCCAGAGAAATTCAAACCATAGCCACTCCTGCTCTGACCAACAGGCATTACTAAAATGTCCAGTTTAATAAAATATGATCCGTTTGCAGAAACTTTAGTATCGTGTTGAAGTGAGCTTCTGCATTTAGTGACTCAGGATATCTGTCTTTTTTCATACAGGCTTGAATTGAGCAAGCTTTCCTTCACTACAAGGAGATGTAAATCCCCCTGGCCAGTGCTTTGAACCAACCATTTTAGGTAGAAGTCAATGTGGTGCTGAGCTCCACTTTGTAAGCCTATGTTTGGTTCTGTACAAATGAATTTTATGATAGGTTTTATACTAAGTTCAGTGGCAAAAGGTTCAGGTTCTAAGAATCCACCTTGCAACAGGAAGATTTTCATGATATAGCACAGACAACTCCATGAGGTCTACTCAGAGAATGCAAAGAATTTTGCGAATTGTAGATACAGTAGAATCATAGAAAACGAGCTGGTAGTGATCCAGAAGGATTATCAAAGTCCAAGTCCTGGGCCTGCACAGGACAGCCCCAAGAATCACACACATGTGCCTGAGAATAAAACTGAAGACTTAGACGAACAGGAAAAAGTTTGTGAATAGAATTTTAAGATTACTTTACATGTTGAAATACAAAATCAGCCAAAGCAGAAGAAGCTGTAAATGCAAGTGCTGCTCTGATGGAACAGCAGACCCACTGTTTGGCAAACTCTGGTAGGAATTTGTGTTTATTGTTGGACTTCCTGTGAGTAGAGACACTACAGCTTCTTTAAGAAAATCTTTCTGAAAATGCTGAGTTAGTGGATAGAAAAATAAATGAGATTTTACATAAAAACTGTCTGCTATGCTGGAAAACATTTAATCCTTCAGACACTATGTATATACACCATGAATTGTTTGAACCTTCAAGGTGCTACAGCAGCAACATAAAATAGACATGAAATTCCTTTATCTTGACATTTTGACCAACTGAAGGCAATTGCTGCTCAGACTGTCATGGTATACCAGTCAGTATTAAAATTGCTATGCCTTTAAGTTTATCTTTGATTAAAAATTAAATGTACGTCTACTTTATAATTTTTGTAGCCCTACAGCATCCATGTGTTCTCACAGTTAAGCGAAGTCAAACTAAATATTTAATACACCATTCTAATTAGCTACAAACTGTTACCTGATTTAAGTCTGTAAATGAATGTGAAAAGACTCTGGAGGCCTAATGTTAACCTTCATCCACTCCAGTTATATGAGAGAAATTACAGGCTCTAATTAGACTCTTTAAACTGCAAAGAAATAGAATTTTCATAACCAGCTTATTAAAAAACGAAGACCCCCTTGGGACAGGGCAAATTGCTTCTACCCTGATCCGCTTATCCTTGTACAACACCATACAGAAGACTCATGTTGTCTGACTTGCAGCTCATATTTCTCCCAAATTAATGAGTACTCAAATTATTCCAGCTGCCCCCTTGGCACACAGAAAAATTGAAAATCCATGGCTGCCAAGTGACGTGTATAACCCAGCTGCTAAATAAAATGTGCTTAAGGGGACACAGCTGTCAAGGTGACTATTTACATTAAAATAAGTTCATGGATACAGAACAAATGTCTAAAGACAGAAACAGTGTACAGCACTTTGTTTAACCCTTGAATTTAACCAGGCCATGAAAATTTGCCGCATCATTTATAGGCTAAAGGTAAGTGCATGGTCTTTTGACCTTGTAATTCATTTCCTCCAATTTCTCTAACATTGGAAAAATTCTGTTTTTCTTCTGCAAAATGGGTAAATTCAGAGGAATCACATTAAAGAGTAGAATTTGCATGTCAGAAAGGACAGCTGATTTTTCAAAACAACTCTACTTGAGAAACATTCAGAAAATTTAATTCCGTTTCCTGCTCTCCAAACACGTGTGCGGTGTGACAATAAGCATGATGTTTGAGGCAGCAGAACTGAAAATGTTACTTGCAGAGAATTCACTCAGACTTGTAGAGTCAAAAGAAGACTACTACATTTTTTTGCCTTAACCTACACAGGCTGACAACTCACTTCCACATGAAACTGAGGATACCAGGTATTGTCTTTAAAACACTAAATAGTGTAAGAACTCTGTTCTGTAAGAGTTAACTCTATTCTAAAACACTCTAGGATGCTGTGATTCATAGGCCACATTTTTAAATGTTATATAAACCATGACTGTAACCCAGCTGACTTGAAAAGCATTGTGCCAGTTGAATATATACCTTGGAATAATACAGGCCAATGCAATCTTTCTCTTTACTAATCAGGAACACTTGGCCAGAGGACACCTTGGATCTAGGACCATAACCAAAATTGAAATTTTTACAGTCAAAAACATTTGCTTTGTTCATCAAGTACATGTGAGGCCCAAGCTGTAACAAAATGTGTGTGCAAGCAAACCCTAAAAAGAATTGTACAGAACCCAACTGTAGAGAAGGTTCAATTAGTCAAAGGTTTATTTATTTCAGCCTTCACCAGACAGTTTAATTTGAGTAGTTTCTATGACACAAGCATTTTAAACTACGGGATTAGGAGCTGAGGTCATATTTGGAAAAAAATGGTAGATAAGTAATACATGTTTCAATCAATGAAGCCTGATAAAATTTCCCATGAAGTGTTGGAGAAACTAATCAAATACTCTTTAAAATATCAGTGAATATTTTTTAAGATCTATAGATAGTGAAGGAAATGCCAAGGACAAGAAAAGGTAAACTAATTTTTAAATATTTTCAAAAGCAAGGAAAAAAATCTGTAGAATTACTTCCTATATTTTACTACCTAAAAAGACACTAGCAAAAGTGATTAAACAATTAATTCACAATCATATACAACACAATAACGTGGAAAGAAACAGCCAACATCAATCTAAGACTGATTCTGTTTAACCAATCTTATTTCCTTTCAGAACAAGTGTCTCTTGTACTACACAGATGAAAAGAGGAGGAGAAAGATATCCTGATTAAATTCTCTAAGTATTTTTAGGAGAAGTATGGCCATCCTCACCAATCTTGTACTCACAAGCAGCATACCATCCATGAGAGCTTCCAACTGGGTCTGACAAAAATAAGCCACAGCACATTATGTGCTCAGTGATGTTGTTTCCCTCTAAGGACTCCAAGCCTAATGAAATGAACATAAGGTGAATGCACTTCTCAGACAGCTGTGCTCTCGATGTGGATTTATTATTGTCATGTTAGGAAGAGAATTTGGTAGAGAGGGGAAAGATCTGGCCAGTATCAAGTTCAATTTAATAATTTGTCTGAGGGTTTAGATGACTGACTAAAGAGAACCCTTAAAAATTTGTCAAATGACATGAAGCTGGAAGTTATTCTGGGCCCCTTGGAATTTAGAATTAGAATTCAAAATAGTATTTGGGAGCAAGAGAAACAATCTGAAATTAATAGGATTAAATTTGCATCAAATAAATATATCATTAGGAGGGAAAGTTCTAATGCACGGATGAAAGATGAGGAAGAACTTAGTGGAGCACCAGAAAAAGATCTAGATTTCAGAAAGAATCACAAATCCATTGTGGGTCAAAAAAGGTAAACTACCGCAAAAAAAGCAAATATCAAACACTTGCTGGATGTAGCTGAAAGAAGGGGCAATAGATACTTGTCATGAATGCAAGATAAAGGAAGTGGTTATTCAGCTCTACCTGTGAAAAGGAGAAATGGAGAAAAGTTTTAGCTGGACTTGGTGGGTACTGCAGGGCCTGAGACAATTAGAAAGGTCTGCGATAAAGCAGGAACCCTGCATGCGCACAAGAAATAGGGTTTTTTACTTACCATTAGCTATCCTAGGTAATTTCAAAAGTACTATAACTGAGAATGTCATCCAACCGCAAAACACATTTTACACAAGGCTACAGACATTGTAACATAATGGTCATCTTAGTTAAATACAAAAACCAGGTTTGCTTCATCATTCTTCTCTGACTGCATCCTGAACAACTCATTTAAGGATTTTACCTGTGGGTGACTCCAAGTACTGTGGTTAACCCTTTTAGACTGTAAACAAAACACTGAGGTTTTCCCCTGCCAATTTGAATTCATCCTATTTGAATAGTTTTGCTATTTGTTAAACATCAACAACAGCAGTTGAGGTGTTTTTAAAGAAATACTTTGGCTTTTTTAAACCTGGTACTAGAGGGAACAAAGGATGAAGACCTGAACTACTGTGGACACTAAATATGGAAACAGCCTAGAGAGGTCCATCCGCTGAGTTCAGAACTAAGTAAGCTTCTTTCTCTAACGTGACACAAGCTATGCTCTGAGTCCTGTAGTTAATTATAAAAACATGCTCTGTTTGCTCTCTCCATTTTCACTGCTGGTTTTGCATTGTCCAAACCATCTAAAAGTATGCAGTGATGTCACCATATGTATCACTGACAAGAAAAAACAGATGAATACTCTATAAACACTTTTCGTTCTTAAAACATGTAGCCTAAACAAAGGGCTTCCTCCTCCTTCTTTTAGAGAAACATGGGAAGAAGGAGAACTGAGAACCAAAATGAGGACATTGGGCATTAGCACACTTACACTGAACTTGCATTTGACATTAGGAAACACAGGAGAGTTAAGTTAGTGGTAAAATATGGGGAACTCCAAATTTAAAGGATAAAAAGAATTCATTTTGCAGAAGGATTTTTGACACTGAGCAATTGATTTCTTAAAAATCTTCCTGACATGCTACATCACTGTATTCATTTTTCCTTTGGGCAATCTTTTCTGGAGACTAACTGAATCCATTCAAAAATCCCCCTTCTCTGACATTTTAGTGCGTCCATCACGATGCCCATTACAAGATCTAGAATCAAATCAGCAGTTCCAAACTCTAGAACATTTTTAACACATGGAGTAATTTTTAATATCTAAAACTCCCCTAATCACTCTGTAACTTTTTAAAGCAGTTGCTTAATGCTGCAGAAAAAGTAAGAGACTCTTGGAGTAGGGAAGTGAAGACAAAAGAACAAAGTAATGCCCTCAATGCCAAGAAGACAAGAGAAAGAATGAAAGCTGGAAAACAAGACAAAGACAGGATTAAAGAATAAAATAGCTTACAGCAGAAGGAAGATGGTACTTTTGAGAACTGTAAAGGGCAGAGTTGTAAAAACTGCAAACTGCACTGAAAATGAGACATTGAGAGCTCTTAGTGTGATGAAAAGAACATCATTAATGCAATGTCAGGCAATGCAGGGACACAGTGTCCAAGTGAGACACAAACGAAATGCAATAACAGTAAAGATTAGGAAGTCAAGATATGAGCCTAAAATGATATCCTATTATCTATGTTATACATATATATCTACACATCATATAAAATGAGAGCAACACGAAACACAAAAACACGGAGGAGAGAACAGAGCATGTGGGCATGCAAGCTTTCTCTAAAAAGTGTGCCTCAGGAAAGGGAAAACTAGCATGCAACAAATTAAGACAGAGATTTTATTCAACCTTTTAATGAGACAGTCAAAAGAGAAAAAGGGGTTATTGAATCATAGGTAGAATTAGGTTAATTAAGCCAGACAACATTGAACACATGGAATTAAAGCTCCGCCCAGCTGAACCTGAGGGTCCAGCGGTGCCAGGGGCCAGTAGGGACAGCTGGCACAGAGGGAGGGTGGAATCCCCAGGATGGATCCTTCACCCTGGCCCAGGGAGACAAGAAATGCAGGTGGGTATCAGAGGAAAAGGAATGGCCAGCTGGGGGCAATGAAACTCCAGGAATCCTGGCTGATGCCAGAGCAAGAAAACAAATGTGGCTCCATTAAAATTGCTTGCCAATCTGTCCATCATCCCCTTCCTATTCTTGTGTCCAATTCCACAATTCCTTTGGGTTGGCCACTGCCTTTGCCTCTACAGGAAAAACATTTGGTGTCTGTACTGTTCCTGTCACCATCACGCACAGGACTGCTATATTTAAACACTGATCTGAAACAAAGATATCTGAACTGGAAACAACAGCTATTCTTGAATAAACCCATACATGGAAACTTAATTCAGAGTACAAATGCTGATCTTATCAGTTTAATCTCCATGGAAGGTATGAGGATAAGGATACATGCATGTGAGATTCCAAAAAAACTCATTCAAATTCTTATTAATAGACACTTCTCAGTACTGCCACACCTAGGCTGTGGTGCTCTCTGTGCTATAAAGAGATGAGATACACTTGTATGTCCCCCATACGTTCCCTGGAAGAAAGAGCAAGGAAGATGAGGCCCTCGATAGAACAGCACCTTTATTATTTAGTCTTTGTAACATTTACTCTGATGTCAGCCATACTGTCGAAGTGAAGCACACAATTGCTACCATTATAGTCACTGAAATTATAAATTGTTTTCTCATATTTTTCTAGACAATTAATTTTTATTTATTTATTCAAAGTAAAAAAAAAGTTTACTTGAAGATTATCACTTTGATAAAACTTCATATCTTTTTAAGCTACCTACAAGAGCTCCACCATGCTGAAATCCGATAAATGAGACAGAGACATGGCATTTTTCTGAACCAGAACACGTATAAAGCTTGCTCAAGTACAGGAATCTCACAGAAGAATAAATAGGACTTTCAAATAACAGTGCATTCGTTTGAGGCAAACAGCACACAGACACTGTCATCGCTCAGTTTATAGCCGCCAGTTTTGACATTCAGATTTCATTTTCAGATCAATCCAACGGCCCTACTGATGCAGTTTAGAGTGGACATGGAGCACCCACCATATTCAGCTAACACTTACTGCAAATCCAAGCCACACACCAATCTGCAAGCCCTTTCCAAAACCTTTTTTTTCCTGGAAAGCTATTGAAGAGCTTTTACTGCCAAGTGCCTTCTCCTTTCCTGTTCCCAACTCTTAACTTCATCTTTCAGTGTTGTGTGATTTGTCTGTTATTCACTGTCAGACATTTTCTAAGATGAGGTACGTTCCTAGAATTCTGTAATTTCCCATAATAGCAAATTTCCTCAAGGAACATTCTTCTGAAAGCGTCATTAGAAATAGATGAAGTATATAAGTGTAAAACAAAATTCAATGCATTCCTTAGACAAGAGATGTACAAGAGGTCTCTAAACATCCTGAAAATGTTAGTACTGCAGGGGAGCTGCACATGGACTACTAAAATACTTTCCTTTATTTGTTGTGATTGTGCACATGGAGCCATTAGTCTCAGTCAGTCATCTCAGCTCTCTCCTCAGCCAGCCAGTGCTATTGATTATCAGGGCCACTGTCAGAGGGAGATTAGGACAAGGCTGACAGTTCGCTGGCTGGTGTTGAATCAGGAGGAAACTCACGTGACGCCAGTACACTTCAAGAAAGAAGTCAGCTTACGTACCGAAAAGGATCTCTATCCCTCTTTATGCAGAGTGTATACACACACGTTTGTTATACACACTACTGACATGGGAGCTGCACCAGCTCCCCCAGCTGCCCTGGAACCAGCAGCTGAGCCCAGGAAAGCTTTCTGCATGGGCAACTAGCCAGGGAATTGCAACCATTTGTTTCAGAGGCTACCCTTTCTACCATTGCTCATTTTCTCAAAATCAGGTTATGTCAACATATTCCACACAGAAAAGTATCTTGACTCAGTTCAACAGTACAGGACAATACAGAATATAATTTCTACATTAACTTCAAAATGAAGGTTGACTCTTTCAATCCCAATAATTTCAACAATGCCTGTTTGAGAATCTCATCAGGATTTTTCCACTTGTAAAAGTGTTGAAGCTGCCCTGACCTTAATTCAAAAGAGCATTTTCCATCAGAAACTCTTGTTCCACCATCTGCCTGAAATCGTCCAGAACCAATGACCTTCATAAAAACATAATAGAAGAGCCATCTTATTATGGAGACTTTGAGCAAAGCAAGTCCCTCAAATACACACAGACAGAAAAAGAGTTTGCTGTTCTGCTGGCAACTTAATATTGGTTTAGCTATTTTATGCAAGGATGCCCAAGGCATTTTACTACTACCTATATAATAAAAATGTAATAACAAATTTATAGAAGGCCCAATAATTGGATAGGTGAATTCATTGACATTTTGCCTCAGGAGATACTGGTTGAATTTTACATCACTCAGAAAACTGACACCCAGACAATAAAGAATAATGCAGGGATCTGGGATTCAAAGGCCTGAAATTTGTTCCTTTTTCTGCTGGAAATGTACAGAAAGTGTCTGCACAGGTCTGTCTAATATCCTATTCACAGTGACTCAGTAAATGAAGAACAAATTTTCCCATTTGGGGCTGTCTTTTCATATGAGATGTCATTATTACTAAACATCACAGAAACAAAGAATGGTACGAAGAAACAGAATTTGTGTCTACCAGGAACGTTTGTGACTATCAGAGGGGCATGTGGGTATGAACATAAACCAGTTTGACACTACAAGAGAGAAGTATATTTTTAGCAGTTGGTGCTATTTCTGGCTTACTCCATGCTAACACTGATCCACTTTCATGCATGATAAATAAAACCAAAATAATAACTAATGGGTTTTTAAAATAACCATTATTTTAAAATTAAGATGCCAACATTCTTCCCAGAACAATTAAAAAACATGGTTTCGCTTGAAAGGATTTAAGCAAGTGAAAATAGCGAAAGAGAAAAGTATTTCGGTGTTTGAATTTTAGTCTGACCTATGCCTAGATACTGGTCCTCAGTACTGACCAGTGAAACTCTATGTGAATCTGCTATAAAAAAAAAAAAAAAAATCAAATGATCGTGTGTTCTTTTGTTTTGACAGCCATTTTAAGCAAACAGTCATGGATTCGAGTTACTTTCTTACTGAAATTTGTTTTCAGCATTAATAATTTATCAGGGAAATTTTATTTCCATTGAATTTTATAGGGCTAATTTAGCCTTTAAGCTGTCTAATAAAGCAAATTGATCTGACCATCTGATTGAATGAATATGTGGCATTTTTATTCCAAACTCTTAAAAAGAAATCCTTAATTCAATTGACTTTTCACCCATTCTTCAGTCTTTTGTTTATTTCCAGGATCTCAAAGCAGACTGTTCAATATCACCCTGCTCGTTGCTTTGCAACTTTTTTCTCTCCAGTCCATTCTACTAAAATTATTACCTCTAATTTTACCAACGCAGAATTGCAATTGCTGCACTCTGATTTATGTTTATCAGGACAGATATTTTCTTCATCTCTGTTTTTGCACGAGCTCCATTGTCTCACCTTGCTAAAGCCTGTTTTTTCCCACTGAGGTAACTCTCTGCTGGCATTCACAATATTTCTGCCCTTGAGTACTCAGCAGAATTATCTATCTGCTTAACTGCTTGCTGCGCTGACCTGGATGGCACAACACAAAACTTCACAAAAAACCAAACTTCTAAATAGGAATATCACAACAGTACAATATGTCTCATATTAGAAAACTACTCAAATGTCCCAAGGTCTTTTAGAAATAAAATTCACAGTCAAAATTACAATTCTCAAAAAAAGAAATTTAGTTTTGAAAAGATAACCCAAAGCCAGATAATCAAGATTCAAATTATGCTGATAGCATAAAGCAAAGTCAGCAATTTTTCACATATACATTTTCATGGCAAATTTTACTTTATTTCTTCAGGATTAAAATCATCACTACTGTTCCATGCCCTTTCTCCCATCTAGCAAGCCATAGATTATTTCCATTTAAAATTTCCATTGATCAAAACTTTAATTTACCAACATGCTTTAATTTACTAACTCCAGAGTCACTTCACAAACAAAATGGGTAACAGCTGATTTTTAGTCCAGGTTTCACTGTTTGATAAAACTACTGACACAGGGGTATTGTTTATCTCTAAGGGCCAGAGGAAATAATGTATCTACTCTTGGTTTTTCCTTTTGCCAGTGTCTACCTCTTTCTTGAAATAATAAACCCTTTTTAGCCTTTGATTTTGTTTAGGAGCTTGAGAATCAGAATGTTAAAATTGTATTCCTAGTTAAGATTACAATTCAACCATGACATTTTGTCATGATTTATTTATTTAATTAAAAGGATTAAAAATGTGTTTGAATAAATCAAACTTAAACTGTGTCTGATCTGAAACTGAAAGAAAAGCTGCATCACCACATCTCCTTACGGTCCCTAATTAGCAGAGGGGAAAGAATTTTAAATGCTCAACCGATTCAAAAGCTACAAGGTTGGAAATAAATGAGTTGCTGAAGGCCTGGGAGAGTCTGTTTCAGTGTTGATTCCCCACCACGAACTCACCAGCTGGATAAAACTTCAGAATCTCCTGTGATTAAAATGTTTAGGTTATATCTTAACTTACAAACATGCATTTTAAAGCATCCTGCCCTAAAAGATTTAATTGATCTGTCCCCTGTCCAAACAGCAGTCCCCACCTTCTTGCATACTTTGGCATAGGTTGGGGGTGCTAAAACTGTACCTTTCATGCTCCTCTCCTCAATCAACACATAACCCATTATAAACATCTCAAAGCCCAGCCTGGCAGCTATCCCAAATGCTCCAATCAAAGACATTTTGTTCAGGTTTATCCATTCAGTGTCAGGTTTATTTTTGTTATTTTTTTTATGGTGATTTTTGTCTCTGGTAACTGTAGAGATCTCAGAATCAAATGGGCCACTAATCTAAACTCTACAGTCAACTATTTATGCATTTCCATAGTATATTAAAACTCATATGCAAAACTTTGGCTACACTGACATAGCCTGCATGTACCATTTCATCTGCAACAGGTCAGACACCCCAGACATTGCCCATTCAAGTGGGGTAAAAAGAAGTTAAATAAAATGAACTTATGCAGACAGAACTGCAACAAACGTGCAAATTTGGTGGGTTTATTCATCCCTTCATTTAAAAAAAAAGCCAAAGTATGCAAAAGCTCAAAGGCTCTAAGCAGTCTGTTGCCTTGAAAACAAGGCAGGAATAGAATTCAGAAGATCTCAATTCAGGATCTTCAATGCCTTTTATTTGTTCAAATACTCATGTGTTTTAAGCATGGAGCTGATTTCATATCCAGAGTGTTTGCGATCCACAAAATTTATAAAAGTCATTTGGCTGAAGCCAGGGAGCAGAACACACAAAGTGAACGGTGTGAAGTTCTTCGTGAACAAAGTTCCTCAGCACAAACTCTCCTGACAAATTTTTATTTGACTTTACAAGGTAGATCATAGTCACAGTGTATCACAGGGGAAATTGAATGAAAAATTTCTCTAAAAATCTACAGGTTGTGGTTCCAGGCTCCCAAATGAAGCTTAGGAAAATATATAGACAGATCTCTATCTATAGAGGAAACAGATCACTAAAAGGCAAAGAAAGCTGGGACACTTTCTGCAAAGTAGAAACCCCTTTTCTACTTGGGAACTGCATATATTTTATCAAATGAATAATTCCAAATATTGACCAACAGTGCTGCTTGCTTTAGAGACAGTGGGACAAGGTCTTTAGATGAGAATTCATAAACTCGGGTCCTGAGATTTTTCACAGATATAGACAAATATTTCATTTAATCTTCTGGAATTTTTTCACAAATACACTGTACAAACCCAAATTCTCCACCCAGTCCTTCCTTGTCCGTTCATCCAGGAAGCTTTTCAGGCACAGTTTAAGGCCACTGAGCTATATTTGCCTGCTATGTACCTGGTATTTCAACCTGCTTCAAAAAGTTAGACACAAACATGACATGTTCTTTCTGATTCTGTTTTTCCCTGCAAAGAACAAGCAGAGAAAGACCTTAAGCTGGCCTCAGATACTCCATATGCTGGGCAGCTGGTGAAGCAGAACAAGATCCCAGATCCTGCATCACTTTCTGATGCAATCCCTGCATCCTGCAGGGACACAGCTTCCAGTGCCTTCATCCCATAGTGAGGTCAAGCTGCTAGTGATATGTGAGCTAATGAGAAATGCACAGACTCCTAACACACGGTTTTGTCCTAAAGGTTCGTTAATGCCACAATATTATTTTTTAAAAATTATTTAATGTGGAAGATTCAGATGGTTTCCCCTATGACTATCCTTCCATCATGAGTATGTGGTGCCAGAGTTGATTTCTAGGCACCCTGAGCTCAAAAAAAATTTAGGCAGTTCATGAGGGCAGTAAGGTTAAAAGGTGTCAGGACTTAGTGAAATTACTTATGGAAGTGGCAAACTCAAACACAAGTAAACAGACAAGGTCACAAATTAAAGTGCTTTTCACAGAAGACTCTCAGAATATTCCCAGCACACAAAGCTAAGTACATACTTAAGCCTTTTCAGGATCACAGCTGCATCTCGACACAAAACAGAAACAATGTCAAAAGATAAATAAAAAGGAAGTTGAAACTGAAGCAATTGCACTTGGTTTTGAATTTAGTGTATGCTTCATAATCATGAGTAATTAATGAACAGTAATTGCATTTCTCTCCAAATTACTTGCTAATTAATTGAATTTACAGTGGACATTAATGTGTGAACATTGGGTAATCTTCCATTGACTGCAGCAATGTAGCAGTATCTTTTAAGATATATCGTCACCTCATTTTGGATTAGTGAGCCATGATTTTTAATAACATCTACTATAAAGGGTTCTTAATTTCCGAATAATGCCTTTTAAGCAAAAAACATATGCAAATATTTAATGACTACTTAAGTACAACTTGTAATCAATATTAATTAAAAAATTTAAAAAGCAAATATTTAAAAGTCACATGAGACATAAAAAGGCACTATTTTTCCTCTTTTTTTGTAACTTTACAGAAGAAAGAGTTTGAAGTATGCAGAAAAAAAAAAAAGAAACATAATTTGAAGGCTGAGTAAAGGCTTAGTACATACCAGCATGAATCAAACCCACAAATGTTGAAAATTACCTGCCTTTACCGCCAACAACGCTTCTCACTACTCTGCAAATCCCCCTCGCTTCTTCATCCCACCTTCCCAATGTGACAAAACACTGCTTGTTTCAGTAACAGTATTTACCTGGTGACCAATTTACAGATTAAAGAATTAGCTGAAACTATTTTGCATCCAATC
Source organism: Cnemophilus loriae (assembly GCA_013397755.1). Classification (NCBI taxonomy): domain Eukaryota; kingdom Metazoa; phylum Chordata; class Aves; order Passeriformes; family Corvidae; genus Cnemophilus; species Cnemophilus loriae. The sequence goes on along the minus strand of VZTF01009188.1, from coordinate 315,209 downwards.
ACGAGAACATTAGTTTTGAAAAATCTCCTACTATTATTTTATTATCACATAAACCTTTTAGACAGGTTCCATCCACGTATTTCAGAGAGCCACTAGAAAAACACAATTCTCCCTCCACCCTCCATGAGTAAAGTTCTTGCAGGATAAGGCCCCCCATCAACAACTGATAAGTACTAAACCAGGCACTTCCTTCTGCCCTCTCACTCCTTCAAAATGTCAAGCATGCAATGTAAAACATGAGCTTGACATTAACATACCAGTGAAAACTTCTGATCTGTTAGGTGCAGTTTGGGCTATTTGCTTTTCCTCTGCCCTATGCAAGTTTGCATTATTTTCATCTGTTATCAAGGGAGCAATGACCCCTATCAACTTTTCACTTACTGTGATAGCATCATTGCCAAGCACCAACTATGTACTTTCTAGATTCCAGGCATTTTTCAAAGCTTTTCTCCATCAAAATAGAAATAAACTGTCCAAGGGAGCAGCAGACCATAAAATCCCAATCTGGACTGTGCACAGTTTTCCAAATGACTGCAGAAAAACAGAAGCTGGAAATTACAATATCACAGCACTTACAGTAGCCAATGGAAACTACCAAATCAATACCCTGGCAGCTGAACATGCTCGAGGCTGCTGAGGGAACACAAGGTGCTGACCAGAGAGCATTACAAGGTATTCTGAGTTGATCACCAGATGCCTAGCAGTCTCCTCACAAGCCTGGCTTGCTCGAATTTAGCCTGTTTGCAGACATGGGCTCAGACGGGGCTGAAGCAACACAGAGGAGTGGGTGATAAATCAGCTGGAGACAGCAACGTGTTGCTGTGGCAGGGAAAACCCCAGTGCCACGCTCCATGCCAAAGGAGTGAGACATGTGCCTGCTCTGGGCTTCCCCATTACTACTATAAATCAATAAAATACATAAACCCTCAAAATCTAAACAATTAAATAAAAATAAATCAAGCTTTGCAAAAAAATGCGAAATACTGAAAATGGACAGGAATACCCTCTTAGAGCCTTTGGGCTCCATCAGAACATATTGCTGGGTTTTGAGGAGAAGTCAACAGAAAGTCACCTATCCCCCTGTCATCTACCTATTAGAGCTGCCTTCTTCTCCAGTCAAAAGTCAATCTAACAGTCAAAAAAGGGCTGGAGCAGATTTATGCTTCAGGCAGAGTAGAAGGAGCTGCACATTAGCAGAAATACTCCAGTACTATTTACTCTAGCAAGGTCAAAGCTCAGTAATAGCAAAGACATTGTGGAAACACAAATGCAGAGCAGCTGCAAGAGTCAACCCCAGGCTCCCCACAGGATTTGCAGCAGCTCTTCAACACCTGATGCAACACTTCCAGCTCCACCAGGGCAGGAGGCTTTCAACCCGCCCGGCACTGCCTGTCTGCAGTGTTGCCATTGCTTGTACCCTCAGAAAGCACCCCAAGTTCTCTCCTAGACTTCAAAAATGTCACGGCATGCCACAAGGATTTGGAGTGGCATCTTTGCCACAAAGAGGGAAGCAACAGATGAAGTTAAATATGTGACCCGTAGCTGCAGCAGGCAGTGCCACGTTCTCCCAGGAGTCAGAGGAGCAGCTGGCCTGCTCAGGTAGGACCGCCATTAAGCAGGGTTCCTGCATAACTGCAGCTATCCCAAGGGAATGCCATCCCTCCTGAGCGTTCTCTCTGCTCTCTACTGTGGCTGTGGCCACCAGAGAATCACCTTCGGGCACATGCCTGATCCCCTGGGACTGAGGAGAGATTGCCAGTGTTAACGGGGGTCCATTGCAGGCCTCAGCAAACTTTAAGATCAAAACCACTAAAGTACAAAGAGTTCCAAGAAGTTACTTATGAGTGATGCACTGAAACAGCTACACTGTCTCCTGGAGAGTCTTCTCTGCTCTATAACCAAAGCTGCAGTGGTGTTGTACCTCTACCTCTGTTATTATTGTGTAGTCATTACAAATGGAATGTGATCGCGGCTATATTGCCCCTTCATGAATTTAAAACATCGTGAATTTCTAACTCTCTGCAATGCATTTTCTCTATCCAAAAGCCGGAAATTAAAAAAGTATTTAGAGGACTTCAGATACAAACATTCCATAAAACTGAACAGTGATTCATTATTATCACTGTCAACTGTGAACATTTCAATGGTAATCAAAGAGTTTAGAAGATATTTTAGAACATTTAGAAAATGTATTTTATTAAGTTTATCATAAAAGCCTAAAGAGAAAAATGCTTCTAATAAAAATGTGTAATATGCACAAAACTTCAGTTGTACAGAGAATATAATTTTTAACTGATGAATTACAGTGCTCTTTTAAAGAAGACAATTTTCTATGTGACATTCAGAACTAGAGCATTTCATTCTAGTTTTAATTTTGACATCCCAATTAAAATTTGAAGCATTTGATTTTTACCATCAGTACAAATATGTTTCTCTTTTTAAGACTGCATATACATCAAACGGACAAAATCAGAAACATGAGAAAGAAGGATGGTAAGCCAAATAAAACATGTGTTTGTCCTGGATATAATTGTAACACTATAAACTAATGAAGAACAAATATAAATTGAAAAATTCTTTGACAGTGAGCAGTGTTCCAAGTGTTGTACAGAACAGCGGAATTTTGCATCCATAGGCAATGAGCAGCCTGTCCTTTCAACTCTGAGAACCTCACTCATGAAACTGAGTAAATTTAGGCTAATACAGGAACAGCTCCATTGTGACCCTTCAAATCCGGCTGCTGACAGAATATGCTGCCTTTGGATGGTTGTAAACCTCATGTCCTTCTGCTGTATATGAAACTAAATCAAAATTACCGCAAGAACTAAAAGCATTATTTTAACTTAGGAACAACACAAAAGTATGAGAGAAACAAGTCAATGATTTTTGCCTACTGTGGAGAACTAGAAAAGGTTTGCATTTCCTAAATAAAAAAGTATTTTTAATATCTATATATTCAAGTATTTATATATATATATATATATATTCAAATTTTTATGTATATTAAAAATTACAAGTAGAATCCTCAAGAAATTACCAGAAGGACTGGGGCTTCTTAACAAACTTTTTACCAGAAAACATAGCAACAAAGTGAGTAGAAAGATTATGAAAACAGATAAATACCGCTGCATTCTATTCTTTTTAGCTAAGATAGCCGTTCCCTTCAGTATCCCCAAAAGCCAGATGAGTTCTGACTCGTCCTTAAGTCTATCCCAAGTCTCCAGAACCTGTGTGGGTCAAAATTTAACTTCTCCCTTCTTAAATTTGTTATATACGACACCATTGAAAATAATTTATATAATCCTCCGGTGCTCCATTTGTTGAGTTCCTGATACCTTATTTTTTACTTGCTTAAACCCACCCCGGGCTCCAGCAAGACTAGAATGAACAGAGTAATAATTTCTCATTTTCAGTAGATGGCAAAGTTACAGTTAATACATCATGGATATAACAGTTTCTACAGAAATTACTCAATGAAACATGACAATGTCAAAGTAAATGCAATACTATAAGTTACCAAGTTCTGTTTCTTTGCCACAGTACAGCATTACTTGGAAAATTAAAGTATTAAATCTACAGCATTACATAAATACTTTCTTACTTTGTAAATTAAGAAATATTATTTGCCAACACAGGAAAACACTTTTCCCCTATTCACTTAAGCTCCATTTTGTTCCTGCTAAGAAAAATTGCAGTTAAGAATATGAAAATATGTGAATCTACAAATACAAAGTATGTGAATCTAACCTCCTCTATTACCAAAGGGAGGAACTGACCTGTAAAAAAAAAGACCCTTTCAATTCTATGCCACAAAGTCCAGCTAACTATGAGACAAAGGTAAATATTCAAGTAGGTTTTCCTCAAAGAACTAAAAATTTGTGCTGCCCCACAGAATAAGTCCTTTACATGTTATCAATCTTTTAACTGCTCTAAGTTCTTTAAAAATAGCAGTTAATTACTAACAAATACACTTACTAACTAGCAATTTCTAATAAATTCCTGCAAATAGTCACTTAGTAATGGCCAGCTAGTGCCATTTTCTTTAAATAATTCTCTAGTTTATAGATAAAAAAAAATAGACAGTGATGGCTTGCTCTCCATCAGGATGAAATGAAGTTTGGCCATAGTAAAATGGAAAATAGACAGAACGGAGCTCTTTGAAGTTGTTGGCACTGACAATATTATTGTTGCATACCTCATGCTTATCAAAAAACACATGAAAAGGAGCTGTACTTTATCATATCCCTCTCACCAAACTATCCAAACTTTATGGGACCTCTCATTGCTTTTTGCTCATACTTTGTTTCACATGGAAAGTGACAAAAATGTCATTTTCAAGCACCACTTTTTCTCTCTGGACTCAGTGCAGTGGCAGTGCACAGAGGGCATGCAGTGCACTGATTTTCCAAGAAACACACATATCTGAGTAAAAATAAAAGCCCTTTTTTTAATGCGTCCTCCTTTACGTTTCTTGCGTTTTCTCTTGCTAATGCTGCACAGATGGGACAGCTCGAGTGGAATTCCTTCCTGGGTCTCTCATTGTCAACAAAGCGATGACTCTATGTTCAATCCTTTCCTAACAGTCATGATGACTCTCTTATTTCCTTTTTGGATTCTTCTCTCCCTCTTTTCACATTTCAACACTTCCCTTTCAACTTTTGTACAGCCACTCCAGTCAATTTCTAACACATCTAATATATTTTTATATATATAACGCATAATTTACTATTACTTTTAATATGTAGCTTCCTACACAGTAGACTGAGATAAACAGCAAACCAGACCACAAGACAAAGAAACTTTGAATATTCAAATATGTGTATATTATTAAAACAGCATGTGAAAAAGTACAGGATTTTTTCTGTAGTTTGATGCTTTTGCCAAAGAAATAGAAAATTCACTGCTGTCAATTAATACATTATGTTCTAAAAAATTCTGAAGTACGCAGAAACTGTGAAGCTGCAGAAACTCAAAACATTTGCAGGTAAAAATGCATCAGTATCATAATTATATGTTATGAAAAGAAAGGGTATTTTTTCCATTTGACTTACAAGAGAGAGATGGAAGAGTAAGATTTCCCAGTCTGAATTAAGAACTGCTTTTCAAAGGTACCTGAAGGTACACGTAAGTGACATTGTGACTCTCAGAACCAGCATCCACTGTGTAAAATTCCTGAGAGCTTTTTGAAAATGCCACTAAATGCACATAAAAGGACTGATTGGCCACTGTGCAGAACGGTGAACATGTTAAGCGTTCATAATTCCTAAACACCATCATGCTGTTCGGCACAGGACAGCTGGGAAAGCCTCTCCATGGGCAATGTTAGCCCAGGGTTCCAACAGCTCGGTGAGGAACACTCCTCTCACTCCTTTCTGATGCAGCAGAGGGAAGTGAGGTTTTTAGGAAAAAGGAATAGGGGTAAATCAACACTGTGTCACAGCCGTATCTGGTGTTCTTTTGCCTTTTGATTCCTAAACAGATGCAGAGATATCGAAACCATTTTTAAAAGCTGAGCAAAACTTTAAGCTGTAAGGTGCAGCTGTTGATATCTTATATTATACTACAATGATATCACACAGCATGGAGTGAAGCTTTGCACACTCAACAAAAAATATCAAAAAATTCTATAATTCACTTTCTTTCAAGACCTTTCTTGTGCACTGGGAGCACACTTTATGAGTAAGTCTGTGCTCTGTATTCCAAAGAGTAGAGTTCCAGCAGAGTAGAAATCGGTTCAAAATGTAAGATACGACTACACAGTAGGAACCAGCAGCCTGTCTTTTCATTTCCAGACTTGACTTGTACTGCACAGCAGGGCTCAAAGCCATATTTAAGATTCTCACACTGCACAGTGGCTCTTCAGCCTGATGACATCTGAGTGTTCCTGCTTCTGTATGCACTCTCAGGTCCAAAACTTGAGGCAAATGCAAAGGGTTCGAGGACCTCCCTATTTAGGCATTTCTTTTTAAGCCTTACAGATGGAAGATAAAACATACTGCTCTTACTTGAAAAGATCTAAAATAAGAAGGATGCTGTATTCATGGGTGTTATTTCACAGCCAACGTACTCTGTTTCAAGGGCCTGGTACTGGTTCCTCCTATATTTTGTTTTATGACTGCAGTTAGTCCCAGTGTTAAATTAAATGTTTGTATCTTGCAGAGGATGTAATCCAAAAGAAATTTGAGCCACGTCAATTTATAACAAAAGCAGACTAAGGTGCAAAACTTTTTGTGCATAAAACTTTCTCTAAACTTGCATAAGATGAGAAGGTACCACTTAAAAAGAGAAATATCAACAGAACGCTTTAAGGGTCTTGCTCTCTACAAAGTGCAATGACTTCACAAATGTTCACCTGAGCTAACAGGTAAAGGAGATGGCAAGTCTCCACCTTCATTTCATGTGAATTAATCCCATCATTTTTCCAACTTATTCTGATGTGGGAGGACAAATGGTGGAACTCGCACATCTGTTATTGCAGATACTTCCACATTCTTGAGAGGACCTGCCTGGGCTGCATCCCTGAGTATTTTCACTGGGGTCTCAAGGGAAGCATTACCCACTCACAGGTCACATAAAAGAAAGGCTAACGAGGTTTATAGGCTAGCATGCTCTTCTAATGTACATACTGCCTTATTTATTGCTCAGTTTCATTTTTCCCTTTAGCATGCATCACTCTTGATGATCATGAAGGTCTATAAATGAAAAGCAAACAAAACTCATCTGAAAAAAGAGAAGTCTGAAGATGCTTTCAGACACAAAAGCGTTCGGTCTGAAAAAATGCAGGAGAACAGATGTAAAAAAACATACTGAGTATTCCAGTATAGGTAACAAGAGCAATTTTATTTCTATTAATTTAACTACTGCGTTAATTAAATAAAGGTGAGACGCAGACATAGTCGTCTCCTTCAATCAATTAAAAAAAAAAACTTCATGAGTGTTAATAACAGAAAATCAAATCAAATATGAATATTAACAACTTAATGTGCATGCAAAGTAATTTATTAATAGATTAGAGTTTTTAAAAGCTGTTCTAATTAGATGCAGCAGTAAGCCCACTGATATGCAAGCAGTGCATTTGCCTTAGTGTATTAACTTCTATTAATGTTATTGTAATGTATGCTTTGAAGCAGAGATTATGAGCATCAGTTCTGCAGAAAGTTTGCTTTCAGGAATATTCTAATGGCAATCACCAAGGAAGCTTTTCCAGCTGAATACCACAGTACAAGACATGCATCATCTTCCTTTTTATTGCAGGCATCTTTGTAGTATTGCTCTATTGAACAGCAGTTTATCCAAGAAACCCTTCACCTCTCTGAGGCCATATTTAAGTGACAGCTCAGAGAATATGTGGCCAGTCAGAAATGGGAAGTAAAGGACTTGGATGCTTTCAGAAACTTGCTGAAGTAGGGTGGTAGGATGAAAAACTAACCCAGCAGAGTACCCCATCTGCTCCAACTAGCAAGCAGAACAAATAAAACACCCACAGACAGAGGAGACCTGGCATAAAGGAAGCAAAAGCCTCCCACCTGTAACATCTTACTCAGCTATTGATAACTTGTAATACAAAGGGATTTATTTAATGTTCTGTGAATTTGGAGATGTTTTCAGCATTTTCAAAAAATTTCCCTGGGGATAAAAGGGTTTTTAAAAGTCATGAGGCATATCTTTGACTTGACAAAATATATAAAAGAAATCCAAAAAATTCATGTGGTAAAAAGAGAAAAAATATCCCAAATAATATAAATCTCACTTCAGAGAAATTATAATAGCAGCATTACATGCTAATACTTGATGATTTGGAAGTATTCCACAGCCCAAACTCAATTTACAAATTTAACGGAACGTTTCTGCATTTCAAGGCTGCCAAATCTACACATATCTCAAGGATTCTGTATGCTTTCATCAGGGAGCATGTATTAGGAGATAGTGAAGAAACTTCATATTTTCTCTATCCTACAAGAAGTAAAGGCAAATAAATTTAGCTTTTTTTGCGAGCAAATACAAATTATTGAACTGTAAGCAGAGCAAATAATTTAGTTATCATGCAATTTAAACAGGGAAAGGGAGAAATATTTTTAGGTTGCCAATATTTCAAATTAGTCATAATTTCATCTTAGCTTAATTGCAATTACTGCTTTTCCTAATAATAATTTTCCTGCCAGCTGGAAAGTAAAATTGATTTAAGCTACTGTGGCTTTTTTAGATGTCTTAAATACACCATAATGTAAAGAACATCACAAATATATATTAAAAAGAGCTCTGAACACAGAAATCTCTCCAAGATCCAGTGTGATTAACCTAACACCCTCAAACCATGTTCAGAACTTGTGTTATACCAATGCACGTTTTAGTTGCACTTTTCGACAGGGTAGTTGTGGCTAAGGGAAGGAATACTGACTTCCTGATCTCCTGAAGATGAGTGGAATGGTTTTCCTGCCAGCAGGCACTTTAAATAGGATATACAAAAATACACTGCTGTTGTGAAAACCTTTGCATACATTTCCAAACATTCTTACAGTGGGAGTTTTGTTAGACATCCACTTTCTAACTTGGAATAAATACTGCTAATAAAGACCCACTTAAACCAATGCATATTTAAAACAACAAAAATATTAAGACTAACATTTCATAACAGAGATTAGTACGGTATAAACCTCTTTCAGAAGGTCATATTGTTCAAATCCTGCTAATTTAAATGGAAATATTATCTTTGAACTGAAAAACTATTTGGCTTGTGAAACCAGTATGCACTCCAGTTAGCATGTAAATTTAATCTAGCATTTACTACTAATGTTCAGCATGGTTTGAGGCATGTCACCAAGCAGATACAGCCCAAAAAAGTCAGGTTTGAGTGTCTCATTAGCCCAGCATCTGAGAGCACCACACTTGCACACTCACAGTTGATCTTGAATACACCTGGGTGTTTCTAGGGATGTACCTCATGTATCTCTTGTACAGAATAAAGGTGACTATATCTGGTCTAGAATCAGAGACTTTCGATTGAAAATACCCAGGAAAGAAACTAGTCGCAACAGCAAATCATCTATATTCAGTGAGTCTCTCTCCCACACATCACTTTCACATGTTCCTGCAAACATTTCCAGCTTCAGCTAATTTTACTCTACCACTTCTTAGTTACTTCACTAGGCAATTCCCAAACAGTTCTTTTAACATAGCTGAAAATATATCTCCTTGTAACAAAAAAATTAAGGATTCTATTTTTACTTTCAGGTGTTACAGCATAAACCATCTTAGTGCAACAACCACACGTAACATTTTCTTAAGTCAAACGTGAACATTATTATAGACTGCCATGAGTAAAAACATACTAAAGATAAGAGGCATCCATTATATCTTAGACTCCTGAAGTATTCTGCATTACTTGTACGTTTTTGTGTGGTATCACATGTAATAATATCTTAGATTGGTTTCAGCTGCTAAGGGAACGGTAGCAAAAGAGATCTTTACTGTACCTGAGAGTCACAGGCATGTGGCAAAACGCTCTAAACATAAAAAGTGTAGAGCTAAAACTGTAAAATCTCCAGAGGTCAAATTTATTCTTGCTACATCCTACCAGAGAAAGCAAAATATGTTCACCTCTGATGCAAAACCAGTGATTCCAGGAGACAGATCAGCTGAGCCAGATCTATGCTGACTATAAGATACAATATGTGACGAAGAAAAGGACGAAAAGGAGAAGTGCTTTGATTCGAAATACTTTTGGGGACAGCAACTTTTAAAAGCTGTAGTTAAAAATATAATCTCTCTCTAAGGCACCAGCCCATAGTTTTTAAAAGAAGTTATTTCTCACTCAGAATTGGAGTCAACAAATGGCAATACTTTGGTGAAAGCCAGAAAAGATATGAACCAAAGGAATTGATGCAACATTGATTTTATGTTCTTTCTTTGAGCCTTCCTTTCAACTTTGAAAGAACTAAGAAAAAGAATAACTGAATTTACAAAGAAACTTCATAACCATCACAAGCAGCACCGATTCCATACATTTCACACAGGCCAGCACATTAGCACTCAGTGGATAAAAAGATCTGAATGTAAGAGAAAGTAGATTGAAGTGATACTGTACTACAAAAGGATAACAGCAATCAAAATTGTTGTTATGACACAAAAACTGCAAAAGTATTTTTCCTTCCCCGCATTTCTCAGATGCTGGCAAGGTATTGAAATTTTGTAGTGACTCCCATCACAAGACAGTCAAAATAAAAGCTACAGATAAATATCTGTCAAGACTGCAGCTGAAAGCTATAATCTTTTAACTTGTCAGTCTTCATGTATGGAAAGAAAAGGAAAAAAACCCAGAAAGGATGGAACAGGAAAAGCATACAAATAGCCTAGGATTTGTACATTTGATTCTTGTTCTTGAAGAGCAAGAAAGTTGACTGAAGCTTTTCATTGCTTGTATCAATTGGGAAAATTTGTATGCTGCTACTAAAAAGGAACTTCGGCACTTAATTTTCTTATGTCCTACAAAAAAAATTACTTTGCTTTGGAATAAATTTGCATAAATCTGAATACAGATATGATTGTTGGAGGTCTTTGGGAATAAGAAAAACAAACAACAAACCAACAGANGAGAGAGAGAAAGAAAGAGAAAAAAGAGAATAATGGTCTGAATCAGAAAAGACTTCCCAAACAGACACAGTATGAGGAGAGACAGGGAGAAACATCAATGTGCAACTGTGCTGGGTAGAAACAAGATTCCAACAGAAAGCAGCAGGAAGAGAAGAATCCCAGGCATTGGGAAGTTCAGGGGTAGAACAGGATGAAAGGGCAATCACTGAGCTCAGCACAGAGGTGATGAAGGCAAAGCAAAATTTGCAACCAAAGCTGTAAAGGAGCAAGATCTCCAACACTATTACTTGTGCAGCACCTTACCCAGTCTGTAACACCAAGTATGCCACCTCCAGTATTTTCTTGGAACACTGGCTTCTCTTTTGCAAAAGAGATTGCTGATTTCACCATCTGCATCATGAGCCTTACCACAAGCAAGAGAAGTATTACAGCACTTGCTGTTATATGTTCATTCACATTTACCTTTACTCTCTGCTGAATAAGAATTTTCTTTTAAAATTTCTGTTTCTTCTGTAGAGGAATTTAGCGTTTCCTGTCTGAACTGTAAATATAAACCTAACGTCCTCATTCTTAGATGTTATTGTTGACAGATGTCATCTACCTGTCACCTCAATGTCATTGAAATGTACTTCTTCCTTCAACTTACTTATTAACATTCTTTAAAATAAAAGTGAGTCCCTGCTTATCTGTGGTTATTACAAAACACTCGGTACTTCCCACAAGCCCATGACTGTGTCCATATTCTGGACAGGTTTGTACTCAAGCAATTGCATTCTCACTGTGCAACATAACCCTTGTAAAATATCAACCGGAAAAAATAACTTTTAAACTTTCCAAATAAAAAAATCCTTGCTGTGTCATGTTGCTAATACAGAATGGATACCTGCATTCCTGAGAAGGATGAGAGATCCTTAAGTATGCAGCCTGTGAGTACATCTGTACTTTACAGTACAAACGTGTACTGTAGGTGAAGGGAGAACTGCCACACGTAAATTGAAATCAAATTGCTTGCTGACTTATGCCTACAGAAACAACAGCATTTCAGAACTCAAAAAAATTCAAGGCAGAACAATGTAGGTATGCACCTACAGACACTTGAATTATTCTGAGTGCAAACCCAAAACACAAGGAGCACTGAGCCGTGCAGGGAACCGGGTGACATCGCCTCAGTGGCACGTGGTGGCTCTGTTCGGAATGTCAGCAAGGCACAACCACACACGACGTGTGCAGGACTAACACACTGCTGAAAAGGAAGGAAGAGGGTGTGAAATAGAAGGGGGAAAAAAATAAAAAGAAGAAATTAACAAATTAAAGCAGCCCCAAAATCCTATCTGACAGAAGACCCTATTTTCAATTCTGTTGTTTGATGCAGTGTTAAAACCCCAAACTAAGCCAGGAGAAAGTACTTTATCTTAGCAAAGGAAGAAATCAGACCCAACAGTGTTATCAAGCAGGAAAAGATCAAAAGGAGAGAAATATGCTTTAAAATAGAAATGCTGGGGGATACTGTTTAATGTTGAGATGTAGAAACCCAGAATGAGGAAGATGTTCTGTGAAGGGCCCTGGAAAAAATCTTCAAGGATGGTTCGTGTATATCCAAGTTCTGTGCTGCAAGGACTTTATTAACAAGTGAATAGTGTAACGATAATGTCAGACTCAAGAACTGAGGATTTTAGAACAGGTGGAAAGATCACCTGCTCACATACTGCCAAAGGCTACACAGAAGGCTCAGTGCACCCACTGGCCAATCTGAGATGACATACCCTGCATTTCTACCATATGTTCCTAAAGCAGAGTCAACCTGGTATATCTATTCATTTACAACTGGTATACAGCCTATTTTGCCAGTTTTTGCTCTTTCAAGGCAGTACATTTTCAGAAACTTAAAAAAAAATATTACTGTGAGAGACTTTAATAATACCACTTTACCGGCTGATTGAGCTGATGAAATCAATTCCTGTGCAATGACCAACCAACAGCTCTCCAAATAAGCTGCAGGAATCAGTTAAGGCAGCTTTTGATGCAAGAGCACACAGACTTGGTAGAAGGGCGGGTTGAATCTTGGCAGCATGGCTAATAAATGTAATTATAATGATAAAAGCTCACAAATGGCTCCATTCTACACTGTCACTCACAGCACAACCTGCTATCACTCACTCCTGCTGCACACAATGACCTTTGTCATGCTTGAGGAAGCAGCTTCCCACTGTGATTTGACTCTTACTGAGTGGCCAGATGGGGCAGTTTTGCTTCATTATTTGTGTCTGTGAACTGGAAATGCCAACAGAAAGATTCATTACTGTCAAGATCATCTCTGCAAAGCTCCCTTGATTTATTAGGGCATAAACTGCTGTACTGGCTGTAATGAGACATAAACGTTCTGTAAAGCCTATGAACTCAAGAAGGAAATACACTGCCATCAAGAGGCTCGGGGCCTAATTTATTAACAGCCTCTGTCATACAGGCAGCACTGACTGCGGCAGTTACAGGAAAAAAATGTAAGAGATTTGCCAATAGCATGTTTACATAAAAGAATATCTTCCATTTTTTCCTGAAATTTGTACAGTGCTGACAGGTGAAATGCAGTGGAATTGATAAATACAATAAAATATTAGCATCTCTCAGTTTATATTTAATGTTGAAATTATGATCCAGGCTTATAAATCATAGGATAAGGAAGCTTAAGACTCAAATTATCTTGAAGGAAGACAACTGTCCAACTTTAGAATGTTCTAGATTTTTTTAAGTCTTACATTTTGTAAGGCGGTCCAGATTCTCTTACGTTTTTATTTGTACCATGGATCTTGCCTACTTTTGTAATTAGAGCAGTACAACACTCCAAAAATATCACAACAATTGTTTATGACAATAAACAAGTGTCAAAGAAACACTAGAACTGCTTGTTTGTGTCTGCCATGAAGTACAGGCATTATTTGAACAGAATGCATCAGCCACTTAAAGCACGCCGAGAGCACGTAAAGAGCACTTCGGCAATACAGGAATAATTTAATATTCCGTTGACAAAGGGCTTCTAACATGGCCACGAGGAGCTGGAGAGGCTTCCACAGTCCTGCCCTTAGGATTCTGTGTTTCTATGAGCTACAGGTTGCTCAGATAGTTAAATCAATGAAGCAAACAACAACCAAAACAAAAAACCCAACACAACAATAACAAAACCCAAAATAGCACAAACCAAACTAACAAAAATACGGCACAACTTAAAACTGGGTCCAAATCTGCACCCATAGCAAAGACTCTTCTACACGTTCAGAAAGAATGCAACATATTATGTTTACATTCAATCAACACATTAGAGAATAAATGGAAACATCTAGCTATAAAATTACATTGTTGTACAAAAGTTCCTTCTAAAATCTTATAAATTTTTCATGTACCTCTTCCAATACTTAGAGGCATACATGCACAGTATAGACTAATTTTTAAAAATCTCTTTTCAGAATGCTGTTTCAGAAAACTCCTTGCAAGAAGCTATGCCACAAAAGAAACTTCTCTAGTATCTAGGGAAATATATCACAATCTGAGCAGTCCTACACAGACAGTTAAACCCACATAGAACTTTTTACTATTAAATCAGCAAAATTAATGGAGAAAAATAAAAGTACAAAGATACCTGCTCATGGTGGCATGGTTATCTTGCCTATGCTTCTAATTTCATAATCCAGCCTCACTCAGAGGGCAAATACACTTCATACTGGCACAGCTCCTGTAAATAGCTCAGGATCATGTAGATACCATAGTGCTGTTAACACTTGATTAAATATTAATGTGAGAGTGAACACCAGGTTCTTCTGCCACTCAACAACCCATTAATAAGTCACTCTGGAGAAAGGAAGAAAGGACACCTCTTTTGCTGAGCCCCTTTCTTTTGGAAAGGCTAAATCTGTACATTAGTAGAAAAAATAAAGTTCATTAGTAGTATTTGTAACATACCTATGTGGGTTGCTTTACATTAATATTCCCTTATGGCTATTAAATGTTCCAACATCTTAAAAGCAGCAAACTAAACCATAACTAAACCAGGTGTTTGCTCATCTATTTCTCACTAAATGATGGAAAGTCATCTAACAAAAAATGAAGCTTTGAAAATGCATGTGGGATGGCAGCATTACAACCCTTAGAGCTGAGCGCAAGCTCAACTTTTTTTCCCTCCCCTCAGGAAAAGCAGCTGTGGTTATTGACACAACATGAGCACTTTTGCGCTGAATTTCTCTCCTTTTCCTGAGAGTCCCTGCTGGTTTACATTGTGCACAGATCCTGTCCACGCCTGCTATCCAGTTACCCTTAAAGGTAATTCTTAGTAGTTATGGAAGTGAGTCTCTGGAAGAGCACATCTGAAAGCTGCTCTGGTGCAGCATGGCACAATTCTTACCAGAGTTCCCCTGATGGATTCAGGAGCTTGATGGAGGGATTCAGGAATTTGCTAATGCCCTTAAAGGTTCAATATTTGTCAGCTGAGGAGTATATTCTGGCTGGTTGCCAATGATTAATGACTGTCATCTGCTTGCCTGGGAGAAGAGACACCATTTTGAGGTACTTTTGTGAAGGCTGTGAAGGGGCAGGGGGATGAAAAGACATTCCATACATCCTTGCTGCTGTGTGACCAAAAATGGCCTGACCTCAGTCTAGCCATGTCTACTAACTTGGGGAAGCTATGTGAGGATTTTATTATGAACCAAACTATGATTTTGAAAATTTTATTTATTATTTCGTATTGCTAATGCAAGCAGAGCACAGTCAAAGACTTCATCTTGATATTCACCTTTGCATACAACTGATTACTGTATACAGCACTGTTAAAACCACAGGGAAGCACCCACCAAATATATTGATGGTCCAATGGCTTATTAATTATTGCTTGCTACACAGAAATCCAGAGCCAAGTGCATTTTTCTGTCTGAAATGGCACAAACATGATGTACCACAAAGGCATCCTCAGATGTCTGGCTCATCTCTAGTTTCCATACCCGGCCTTTTAAGGAGAATTTAGGTCAGCCTAAATAAAACAGTTTGTTTCAAAATGAGATGCCATATGCCAAAATTTACTTAGTCAGCCAGTAAAATTTTTAGGCAAAAATTCAGTATTATCAGATATGGTGCTAAAAACTCTGTACTCACAGTTTTGTCATGCTGCTTGTATAGACATTTAATATTTTGTACAAATTTAGGTTTGGTTGGTTAAATGTATCAAAATATTTTCAAAAAATTACTGTCATCATTATTAGAATTATACTGATATAATTTTTTGTTAAAATCATTTGTAGGCTAAGTTTCTATTGTGGACTAAGTTCTGTCACCCTTTTCAAAAAAATTCTAAACAGGTCCATGGGCTATATAAGTACTGTGGGTACTACTTATCATGGAATCAGTGATAAGTCAGGGACATAGCCCCAGAACAGAACATAACTCCAATTTTGACAGGATTATACTGAATAACACACAAACAGTGCTAGAAACTACCTCCAGCAAAGAAAAGGAAAACTTATTTCGCTAGGCAGCTAACAGGATCTTTTGTCTTGGCAAATATTGCCCCCTGCGTGGGAGACAAAGACAAAAGAAAACTACTATTGATCTCTAGTTAGAGCTATTTTCTAAAGAAATTCTTGCAGGAGAGCTGAACACACAGTATTGATGTATTGATCCCATCTCAGGCAGTGTGTGCTGCCCACGTGCCAGGCTTCCCAGGACAGCACAGCCGAGAGCACAGATCTGCTGTGAAAGCAAGGCACACCCAGACCCGATACTGGATGTACCAAACGTGGGCCCAGCGGAGACAGAAACGCTGTACTTAAAGCGCTCCGAACACCCCTGCTGAGCAGAACCCACCAAAGCTCTGAGGAGACACGTTGATAACCTCGTGATTGCCTGCCTGGCTCACGAGGTGTGACCCTGCTGCTGGCTGCGATCCCAACACGGCACAGAATAAACGCAAGCACTGCTGACCCCACAGCACACGAACAGAGCACTGGGAGAAGGAGGAGGAAAGAACCCGGTCTCAGTAAAAGCCCAGAATAATTTCTGAAAGCTGGGCTGTTTATACCTTTCCAGAACAATACAAATCATAAGATCAGACTCAAATTCTACACTAGAAAACAACGGGAATCTCAGACTAACCATATTGCCTAGAGAGATTCTGTGGTTCCCACTCAAAACTGCCAGCAGTACAGCTGCAGGAAGGTTACACTTGTGGTGCTCCCACGAACTGGGGACTGATGAGGGACTGTTTTTCAATTGCAAGTGACAAGAAATGGATGGACAGAAAGATATTCTAACCAGAGGCACTTTTGCACACAGGATGAAACTCATCTTCCATGAATTTTTGTGCCCATAAAACTTGGTAACATTAATATTTTATGAAAACTCAACCCCTAAATATGATGCAAACTTAGCCAAAACAAATGTTTACGGTTTTTACCCATCCCTACCACACGTTTCAGTATTTAGACAAAACTCATTTTATGAAAAATTCAGCCATTTCTTTTTCACAGTATGAGCAAACTCAGTAAATATATACTTACTTAATTTCACTCTTGGAGATTAATAGAGTAGACAACCTGTGTAGGAATTTTTTTTTTCTAGCAATACTTAAAAATTTAGACTGAAATATGATTCATTGAAAGGCTAATATTGTTCTATCTTTTGCTTTTTATACTTAGGAAACTTTCTTCATGGTTGTACTACTATCTTGTATTATCAAATCAGCTAAAAAGCACAGAAACAGACAATATTTGATACTACCTTAGACTATTAAAAACACAAAGAAGTCTGCTTCCTCAGAGGCTGAAGTACTGAACCATTTGATTGAGAACTTTTAGAAAAATTACTTCCTTGTACAAATCCATTGTATCTTATTCTTGGCAAAAGAATTGCCCAGGAGCTTGCCTAGCAGATTATTGTGTTGTCTCCATTCATCCAAACTTCTAAATTTTCCTTTAGGCGTCACAACAGGAGAGAGCAGTCGTCTTTCTAAAGGTGTTTGTGGCAATGTTTTTCCCCACACAGAGATAACTTGTTTCTACTTATTTTTAAAATTGGTGATGTGCACATAAAAATGTTACCAGAAGTTGCTGAATATTTCCAGATCCTATTGAAGAATAAGAGCTAAGGGACTTGACAGTACAATTTGAGAGAGAAACAATTTGAGAGAGAAACAATTTTCCAAGAAAACAAACCCTAAGTGGCTGCTGTCTTGAATTGTCCAGGCTCTGTAGATGTTCTATTTTATGAACCTCCATATAACACATATTTCAAAATGTTTTATAAATATTTATAGCTGCTCCTATTTTCATAATAACATGCTGAACAGCAGTCATTGGCATATACACTTTACCACTACTATGGAATTTAAAGCCTTCTTCGATGACAAGTCACGGATGATTCAAAATCTTTCATGTTTTTTCAAGATATATCTAATGACATAAGACAGCAGAATAAAGACTTCTGTCTTCTAACAATGCACTAAACTCAACTTCAGTGTTAAAATCCAGCAAAAAGCTTTCAAGAGCTCGTAAGGGGAAACTTCTGCGACTGAACTGAAATCTTAACAGAAGTCAGTGCACAAATGATATCCCACAGAAAGAGAACATATTTATTCAGATGTGCAAATCCCATTCTGTCAGTTCTGCACAGAGACAATTATGGTAAGGGTAGTAGAGAGGATTATGGGATGATGGAATTTAGAACCTCATAGAAAAGAATAGGTTTTTATCAGTTTTGCAGCAGATGTCTGCACATGGGAACAGAACACAAAAGTTAAGTCTACAGAGGCTGCCATGTTTTGCAGAAGTCTCAGAATGCAGTTAATGCTGTTATGCCAGTTTAGAAAAACTAGGTATAAATACAGCAAGATAAGCAAACAGTGCTCTCTAAACGGGTATTCTGTAACATGCATAACCACTAACAAAGTTAAAGATTCAGCCGCTCAGAAAGAATCAGCAGACCCACAACAGAGTTCTAAAGATGGGATTGTTTGGATAACTTGTTTAGTTCTTAATTCAGTAAAGCGCTTTAATGTACGCCTGAATCCATTGCTTTGGTTAGCAGGGATGTAATAACTCACATATGTAAGCATTTCACTGAAATGAATACTGAACTAGACATATATGAGCTCCTGCATGGAATGAATCCTTCGTACTGCCTTGATATATGTGCATGCATTGAGGGATTGTTCTACAGCCAGACACCACGAAGGATAACAGAGGTACTCTGGGAAAATGGTATATATGAATAATAATTTCATATAAACAACGTCTGTTGTACTTCCAAACCAGCAGAATTTGGCCTCTCAGAGTAAAATGAGCAAGAAATACCATTTGCTGTATGTAATGGGATGCCAGCAAGAGAATACTATACCAAACATTTAACTTCCTCTCTTTATAACGTTCCCTTTCCAAACATCTCCTGAGATTTGATATTTAAACATGCAATTTACCAACCTTCTCAACTTAATGTAAATATCCAACAGAAGTTAAAGTTTCCCTGTGTAATGAAACAACACACTATGGCTTATTTGAATACAGTGAGAGTTATAGAAAATAGGAGTGTATGAAGATGTCATTAAGGGAAAGATGATACAGGAATGAACTAAGAATGGATCACGCAAACTAGGTAGAAATACAGTTCAGAACTCAGATGAAAATGTCTGAAAACAGTTATTTTTTTGTGTGGTCCATAGTTTTCCAGTGTACTTGCCAATTGCTTACAGGCTGTTGCAATTGCCGTACCTCACCAGAACTAGAAATGAATCTGACCTATTGGTTAGGAAAAGATGCAATAATCCATTTTCCTGTTTAAGCCTCACAATTGCACTCTCTCCTCCACTTGTACTTCTGCATCAAACTGAGGCCATTCTTTTTAGTCATAAAAAAAATCTTCAATCCTATTAAAGTGCTTGTCCACTACACAATACTGGTTTTGATTCAAGCTCAATCTTACATTAAAAAAATAGGGTTATAAAATGCCTAAAACATCTTAAGTACAGTTTTTTAAAACTTACTCCAAAATACATGTGAATTTTTCACTCTTCCCTGTTTGTAAAGTCAGTGAAAAGTTTTCACCTAGTAACTTGTGCTCTACAGATCAGAAAGTACCTATTAAGCAAGTTCATAGATCTATTATATCCTAATTTCAGGCTATTGGTGGAGGAACCAGAGAGGAGTGAACATAACCCTAGTTTTATCTCTTGAACCAACTTAGTTTTCACCATCACTCTCAGCTGTAATGTAACATTTAATATAAAATCACATTATTTCAACTCTTTCGAAAAGGCAAACTTTAAACAGGTAATTTAAGAAGGCATTCAGTCCAATAAAACCTGAACTTTTTTTTACTGTCGATACTTATTTTTTAAATTATATTAATCCAAAATAATTGTTTGGAGTAGTGTTTTATCCCTTTATTGTCAAATGCAATCAAATGAATTTTATACATGCAGCTATAGTCACCTTTTTGGTGGTGGGTCACTCATAATTAACAATATACATTCCTGATATTTTACAGAGACTGTTGATACTCATCTAAAATAGAACAGCTCAGACAGACTTCTGCATCTCTTTTCTGTCTGGTGTTTAAGAAGATGCATACATTATAAAGAGAATTAGAAACAGTCTATAAACTGAATCCTGACTTTTAGGATAACTGCAGCCTTGCTCAGTTTAAACCACACAAACTAAAATACAGTTTTCATTATGCTGTTAAAGAACTTCAAGAAATAAATGATGTCACCATTTCCTTAAGCAGACGACAGAATTCTTCATAAAAAAACATTACCTCAAGAATAGACATAGTCCACAGAACAAAATAGGCATATTTGTGCAATTACCATGCCTACTTTAACTGTCTTGCTTCTGGCATAATAACTTAGTTTTTAAAAACTAAGACCTTACAGCACATAAAATATCAGGAGAAGGTTTGGTTGCTTAGGGTTTTTTTAGTAAACAGAATCCATAATATATCAGCTTCTTATTATGATATTTACTTATTATATTTTGGACTCTCTTGTTAATAATGGCCATCAGCCATATATTTCAGCAACAAAGAGTTTTATGCCAGAGGCAAATAGTGATTACTTGTAGTCATCTAGGCACGTTTTACGCACACCTATTTTATCTCAAATTTTGGATCTCTCTGTGTCTACATACTACATAAAAGTTAATTTCTTTTTTTACAAGGAAAAGGAAAGATTTTTGTGATACTCATGAGTTCTCCAAGAGTACTTCGGACAATCTATTTCAAATTGTGGGTTATTCTCCATTTAGACTACCCTTTGCTTATAAGGTGTTCTGTATGACCCGTGGCTAATTTACTTTTGTATCTATTTCTGATTGTATGACAAATATTAGCATGGTAAGGGCACTTTGAATATGCATTTACATTGTGTATAAATTATCATTCCATCTAAAATTCTTCAAACATTCAGAAAGCATTAGCCCCTCCATGATTCTAGCCAACCAAGTGACTGTATACAAGAGGCAGTAATCCCTCCTCTGGCAACCCACATATATCCTGAGGATAATATTTAATTACCCTTATCTTCACAAAAAGCATCTCTTCATTTTTTCAGTTTAAACACTGCAGGATAAGTTTCTTCATGGCAAATTAAATTGACAATAGACTGAAAAAGAGGTCTTAACTACTTTGAGTGTCATATTAAAGAATTCAAGTGAAAATACTAATGACAAATTTGTAGAAATCATTATGGTAGCTTTGACCAAAAAAACATTTATTGAAACAAGACCTACCAGCCTATTTTTCTCTCTAAGAGGAAAAGTAATAAGGTAAAATAAAACCTTTTTTAAACTTTATTCTTTTCAAAATAAAATCACGCTTGGGCCAGGAATCTAGCTGTGATGAGTTGTTTCTCTTTATCCTGAAATCAAAAACTTCTGTTTGATCTCATACCTCATCTTTCATCATACTACAGCAGTGCCTAAAAAGATAAGTAATTAATGTAGGTTATGTCACAGCTTGAGAGGCCTATAAAGTGTCTGGACCTTCTTTTGTTCTTGAGAAAACCAGCAATAAAGCACCAGGTTTGTGTAGCAGTAATGACATCCGCCTCCAAAGTGCGTCAGACTTTTCAGAAAAAAAAATCGATTTAATAACATCCAGACAGGACTGCACACGAGACGTTCAACTTGCTGTACGAATGTTCTGTGTTGCCAACATTGCCACGTTCCTAAGCTGCAGACTTGGTTGAAGATTTGCAGAAAGGTTTGTAACCTTGTGATGGCAAACGTGAAGAGAAAGATGATTTGCCACCACTGTGATGCCACGATGCAGCCACCCGTTCTCTTGTGGCCTGTTTTCACAGCACCCATTGATTCTTTTAGGATAGTTTTCAGACAAAGAAAATTAAAACATGCCATGTTTTCATCTTCCTTTGCTAAAGGAGGATAAGGAAAGCCTCCTTTCCCGTCCTATGGCAGAATCTAAATGTTTGGGGAATTTTACATACACCCAAAGCTCGGACATTTACCTCATATATACAGCAGGCGAAGCCAATAGATTGTGGATCGCTAAATAAAATTACTAAATAGGTTTCTAGTAAAAAAACCCAAAAAGCAGAACCATTAAAGGTAAATATTTATTTCATAGATCTCTAAAATAAACTACCAGATTGAAATTAAGAGCTTTAATGACCAAGTGACCAGTCCTCACCAGGAATGGCTTTTTTTAATATTTAAGAAATCCATATATTATTAAATGTGCTATAAATATTGATCCTGTAAAAGTATGCATGAAAGTCCCACATAACTAAGGAGCTATTGACTGATTATTATTGTCTGCAAATCTAGTATTATTTTGTTAAATCAAATCTAAATCCAACAAATTTTAAGCTGCTGCTCTCTGGATTCAATTAAAATTTTAAGTACTGCATGTAGATCCAGAGACCTGCCAGACTGTGAAATTTTTCCTGTAAAGCAGAAGTAAGAGCAGGTATAAACGCTTAAAAGTCATGGAACTATTTATACTGTAATTTTGACAGTTCCATTCAGACACGGGCAGCATTGGCTGTTAGGTCTTTCTACATCACAACCATTTAGCAGTTGGAATAAAGATGTTATTGCAGTCATGCTTTATAGTCACCCTACTTGAAGTCTTAACAGTGATAGAAACCATCTTAAATCTCTGCCTTGTTGCAATGGTTCTTAAGCATAAAGAAAATATTTTTGTGCCGTACAAAATTAATTCTACCCAGAGCCCTCAGAATAATAGGAGACAGACAGATGAAGTTCTATTCCCTGTTACTTGTCCAGAAAAAGAAAGGCTGAAGAATAACTACCAAGGTAACTGGATACAGAGGTATTTTTATCCCAGATTCTCTAGCTGGATTTGATTCTAGAAAATGAGGAAACTTTAGGTGGGATTTTGGTTTCCATCTGACTTGACTTAGTGAGGAATTAGTGCTTCTGGTTTTGAATATATCTACCATAGCATATAGCTAGTTCAGATAATTATGAAAGCAAATGCTTTTCAAAGACACACCCAAAGGGAAGGATAAAGTTTAAATGATTGGAGGATTCTTTTCCAGATTTTACATGTAGTACGATATCATGAATCAGGCCAAGGGAGCAGAACATCTCTTTCTGGCTGTCATAAGTCACGAAAGGCCACAAAGCTGGCATCATCCTTGACCACCCAAGTGCTGCATTAACCCCTATGAGAAAAGAAAACCAAAAGTCTGTATCCAAACTGAAATACTGATTTCCCCTTGATCTCAATGCAATTTTAGACTCTGCTCTCAGTCATGGTTATGGAAGAAATGCTTTTGGACTTCTCCAAAACAATGAGTAGACGGGTTTTGTAGAATTATAGAACTTGACAGCCACATAAAAACAATGTGGAAATGTAGGAGACAAAAAGACCCTCAAATATGCAGGCACTGGGTCATTTTAGCCAGTGGAGGAGAAAAGACCACGAGACTTCATGGAGTTGCCAGTGAGTTAATAGGGTTTAAAATTGTTCCCTCACATTCATACAAAAGGATTTACTGCATTATTTTCCTTTGCAATATCACAACATTCTGAGAACAGTCTTGCTATATTTAAAATGACAAAATATTTTAAATAATATTTAAGTAGATACCTTCTGTTCCGAGTTTACTAATTTTGGATTAGTGACTAAAATGGCTTTCAGCTGAGAACCTGACAAAGCTTGCAGCTCTCTTAATATCTCTAATCTGATCATAATTTCATTTTTTGATGTGCTACATTTACAAGATTAATCTTCCTGGAATTTTCTGTTAGTTATTGTTGGATTTTTCCAACAATAGGAAGTAAGACAGTTTCATTTAAGAAAAGATCATTAGTGGTACCATCTTCTGGGAGCAGACCTGAAGCATTATCTTTTCGTGTAGTCACATCTGTCTGCCTGCCTCCCCTACCCATGGCTTTTCATCCTTTTAAATGAGAATAAGGGACGTAGTGAAATTCCTAAGTGCTGTATTTTGCTCGGATTCTAATAATGCATTTGGATCCCATAGTAGGAGCAATAACATAGAATAAAAGCATGACTCTGGTACAACTGATATCAAAAAGACATTTTGAGACTTAAAAGGCTTTCTCCCAAAATAGGACATATTAAAAAAAAAAATATATTGCAACTATATTGTAGCTGTCATTATAAACAAATGCTTTCTTGCTACTATTCCTTTTAAATACTTATTTCTGCTACATGATGAAAAGCAGGGCTTTTATATGAGATGTGTAGATTTCTTTACTCTTGTGGATTAATTGTTCCCTTTTTGGTTCTTCACGTGGCACAGTTGCCTTGAATGAATTACAGAAACTTGAAAGTAGTGAATATAAGTTTCATGAATGAGAAAAATTATGTATATAGCACAAAGTCATTTCTAATGCATGAGAATCAGCTCCTTAAGGTACAAGATTGCATGTATGGCCTCATAAAAAAAAGGAAATAGATGTTAACAACTAGTCATATAAATAAAATATAGTGTATTATAAAAATAGCATCTACTAGATTTACATTTTAAGCAGCAGAAGATAGTAAGTAAACACAGGGAAATGTTTTGGGTTTTTTTGGTTTTTGGGCTTTTTTTTGCTGAGAGAGATAGAGACTCATAAAAAAACCCAGTAAAATGAAAGCATTCCTTCTTCCAAGGAAACAGTCCAGAAGATAATTTTTAGTTGTCTTTTGATAGTCATAATTTCCTAGTTCATATGAAAAATCAGGCTGATTTCCCCCAAAAAACTGAATTGCCTAATTTAAGCTACTCTGGGGATTTAACTGGAGCCATTTTATTCCCTTTCCTAATCATCGCAACACAGTTTTATTTTAATGCATTATCAGAAGGAAGATGGTTTTTAATCAGTTGTTAGGCAGAATATATCTCCAATATTACATAATAAAATGCTCTTATCCCTGTTTATATAGTATATATTTTTGTTAAGACTATCTTTTGCAAAGATATAAATGGTTTGGAAAAAGGAAGAAAATATGAATTGTTGTTTACATCCTGGGAGTTTGCATTCACTCTCCATTTTTAGAGATTCTCACTGACAAACTTTTAAATTCTTCACAGGTGTATGAAGAATGTTTTTCCTTTCTATAAAAGAACAAGATGCTTCTGTTGCAAAGAATTATAAACTATTTACTATTATCTAACATCAGATCAACTATCACTGAAATTGATACTTTGCTGAGCAGGTAATTGAGGTAAACAGAAACTTCAGAATTTACCTCAGTTGGACCTATTTACCTTTTCCATCACTCTCCACCCCAGTATCAAAGTGCAGGAAAAACATAAATTGTAAGAAAGATGGCAGGGCAACACATAGATAATAGGGAATAAAAAATGCACGTGAGAAAACTATCAAGCATTTCAAAGGTGGGATTTATAAATATAAAAAACAGCTTTGGAGAGAATAAAGATGGTGTAATGCAAAGGCAGTGAATTTCAAGTGCATGGCATGCACCATTTCTAGGCACACTGACACTGCAAATATGTAGGATATTGCATTTTCAATAAGCCTTCCTTTCTAGAATAACAAATCCAACAAAGACATTCAAAGCTCTAATGCATTAAAGCATACATATGGAAATCTTTTACATTTTTCATACTGAAACATTTCAGGCTGAAAAGAGGAAAAACCAATTGGATGTTTTTTTACATACTTGTTTCTTAGTCTACTATTTACAAGGCTGTATTAATACATTAAATATTTTTAGGAGAGTTGAGTAGAATATTGCATATTAACTAAAAGCTACTCCCCAGACACCACATCCTTGCTAAACAAGGCAGGACTCCTCATGCCAGGCCTTTGCAGAAGTATTCCCAATGGAAACCTCTCCTGCTGCCTACTGGGACAGCTGTGCTGAGCAGTGTTATCTCAGCTAGAGCTGTGGATTAGCACATGAAAGATATACAACACATGTTTTCGTGAAAATACTTAGCTGGCTCTTCCAGAGAATTCTTTCCTTGCTGATTTCTTATGATAAGGGTTTCCCCACAGTCTCTTCTCCTTAAAAGAGGAGCTAACTCCAAAGTGTAAGAAAATACAGCACATCAGAGGCACATCCTTCTGAGAGAGTCTGTGAATCTCCTTAGACACCAGTTTTTGCTAGATAAAGTAAAATCTTCTCGTGGAATATTTGAGGACTTAACAACTTAAATTAGATGGTATTCCACTGAGTAAGGGAGGAAGGACTGGCTACGAAACTTAGAGCTTTTAGGCCTTCTTTCCAGTGGAATGATATTATGTTTGCATAAAACAGAGCTAACAAAGCCACTCAGAAAACAAGCAGAATTTTATAATAGAGAAACATGACTGAAAGCTGCAAATTAAAACTACTCTTTTTCCACATGATACAGAATCCCATGCAGCACAGTCATATTAATCAATTACTTACTCAAATTGCACTCAAAAAGTGTGGTTGTTGCTTCCACAGGCATATAACTTGGCAAAGAACTACAAAAACTTCCTAAAATAGTCCCAAAACTTGCTTTAGCAGAAGATAAAATGTAGAAGAAAATTATTTCACATACAGACACAAGGCCCACTAGAGCTTCCTCATCAGGTAAATTCAAGGCATTTCTGCCCTACTGTGAAATTTCCATGTGTTATATAACAAGGTCATTTAACTCTGGGCAAATTTCTTTATACAGATCAATAGAGCCAAATACATTTTTAATAAAATCTTACCAACTGCCAGCTCTATCCCTCACTCTGCCAAATGAAGAAATTAAAACTACTGAGTATTACATTTGCTCTCCCTCCTGTCATAGTAAGCCATTCACTGTCCACAGTACATACCCATATTTAGCTTGGAAAAGCATTTAATTCTTAATGTGTATTTTGGGAGAAAGAAGAAAAATTTTTTTCATGTTTAATGATGTGTCTCAGGGGAAGGATTATATAATGCTCAAAAATGTAACCCTGAGGGAAATAGTGCCTTTATATCTTATTAACCTAAGTTCATTACCACAGTAAAAGGCCACCTCTATCCTCGAGCAATACCATATAAGCATTTTTTTTTCATTAGTGATCCAAAATCATTTTTAGATCATTAGAAAGATTGTTACTGACTTTTCAATAGACATACACTTTAGATTGGATCTGAAGCTTTGGATTTTCCATTCAGTAAAGGTGATAACATACTCACTTTTCTGTCTGGCCAATTGTATTTTGCAAATATTGTATCGTACGTGTCCACAGCTCCATCAGTGATCAACATTATGGCTTGGCTGCAAATGCTTCCTTGTCCCGTGTGATTGAACTGCAAAAGGAAGCAACCATTAGGAGCAGCACATTCCTGTTAAATGAAGATAGATAGGACCACGCTGGATAAATATGGATTTTGTCAAATCTCTACCATCCTTAGAAGAAGTCGAAAATATTCAGGCTGAAAACATTTTATCATAGATATTATGTTCTTGGTGACTTGAAAAGTAAGAAACGTACATAAAAATACCACTACCCAAAATTAAAATGGTATTCTCCTGGTTTTGATAGATGGCAAGTACTGATGCATTTATAGGGTTTGCTTTGATTTAAATATCATTTTGAAAGAACACATTACATGAAAAGAAGTAATGAATGATGATTTTTCTGTGAAGTACAGGAGATCCACAACTCCTAGAGAGACATATGACTGTTCATATGGCATTCATTCATATTCACTCAGGATTACACTCCATACCCTATTTTCCTTAAAATATTTATCTGGGAGAACTCAGTTCACATTTACATATCCTGAGACTCTCCTGTTGCCCAAAATGAATACACGTGAGCAATTCAGGCTGCTGAAGTACAGTACTAGAGCACAGGTACTCAAACAGCAATCAGCAATCCTTTGGCATATGCAAAGGAAGCTTCATCGTTATACAAATGGGATTTTCTCCTGTCAAAGAGCAAACACATTGGACTGAGTCATAATATGAGCTTTGATCTCTTTATTCTGGAGTTGATGCTCTGACTTTGAATCCATGTGTCTCCATTTGCTTTAGTTGCAGAATAGGTTGTTATTTGTCTGTGTGTATTATCTATTTGTCTGTATATTTACCTTATATATTCAAGGAACTTTGGTGAAACATCCGTCTTTTAGCAAAAAAAAAAAAGCAGAGTTGTAAAATTATTTAATTTTTAATTGCTCTGTATGAACACTTAAAAAAATCTATGAAAAGGTCAATAAACGGGATACTACAATTACTTTCTTGTAGTCCTCATGTACATTATCAAATTCGAGGTCAGGCAAGGCCTCGTCCTATCACCCCTCTCTCGGTGCTGAGAAAGCCAGGCAAGAATTACCTTGTCCCACCTCACCAGCCTTGCTGTGCCCCAGAATAGGGTGGCCCCATTTAAAAAGCAGTACCTATGTTCATTGGTGAATTATCTTGCAGAGACTTTGACTGCTCCTGCATTCGTGAAAAATTATTCAGAGTATTCTGGTTTGATTGGACTAGCAACAGCTCTGTCTTTTAAGTTTTCTGCAGTCTACTCACCCTTACATATTCACTGTTTTTCCAAAACTCTAAACCCCACATTTTCTCAAAAAAGTTCCCCTAAAAATTTCATCTTTGTAGAAATGCCTGCAGCAGAAAAGGGTTGGTGGTGGGTTCCAGATGTCTCCTGTCTCTTCTGCCTTCGCATTTTTGTATCTGGGTACTCACACCCACATTCAACAACCATTTCTATCACCTGCATCTCTTCTCAAGATCAGCTTCTTTTTCATCAAACAGGACCCTCAGCAAACAGTAACAGAAACACTCTGCTTAAAGGGCAGCTAATGTGGATCTACAGAGCTAACTGCATTGTGATCACTGCCTGGGTGAGAACTCTTCCCTGAGTAATTTGCAGGGCAGTCGGTCCTTAAAATTCTCCAGCTGTGACAGGTTTTCCAGTCTTAACCAGAACCAGAAGTATTACAGTGGGATTCCTTCATGATCTTAGAGCCAGTATTTTCTCATAAAGGTGAAGTTACTTTGTCTAGGGATAACTTCCTCACATGGACAATATATTTTGAAAGTGGCAAGGTATCTTAAAAGAGAAATTAATGAAGGGGAAATGCCTTTGTACTTTTATTTTAAAACACCACTCTGTATGCATCCGCATTATTCTGCACAGTTATCTGAATATTTTGAAGAATGAGATTAAATTCAAATACTGTGATGAGTAATATCTTCTCATATTTGTCTAAAACTTTTAATTTTATTGAATAGCAAGAGTGATGAAAGTGTTTTCCATAATAATAACAATGACAAGGGGCTTATGATGAACTACAATTAACTCAGTGATTCATCAGTTAGCAGCAAAAATTTCAATGCATCCTGACATTTACAGCATTTGGTTGTGATTAACAGTCTTTGAAATGTCACAGAATTTTATTTAATTGGCTATGATTTTTTTTAAAGGTAATCACTGCAAAGAGCACATTTGTCACCAAAAGAGATAATTGCAGTTGTCACATGACATAGTAGGTGCCTAACTACTGTACCAAGCACTGCTGTGTTCCTACCCTGTATAATGTACACTGCATAAACTGGTGATTGGAAAGGATTTGGAAGTGGATTTTTAAACATGCTTTTCAAAGATATCAGTATCAACCATCTTCAAGTCTTGACAACCATAGCAAATACTGAAAGGTAATTGCAGGGCAAAATTGACTGAGTTTAATTAGTGTAACCCCTGAACCATTTTAAAATCCAACCAGAATCTTAATAGACTATTTTTGTAACAAAAAGCTTTCTCTATATTTTTTTCCTTTCCTATGCCACCCACTCCTTCCTCCTCCCCATCCACCCACCTTTTTTTTTTTTTTTCTTTTTTTTTTTTTCAAATAAAGAAAAGACATCCTTAGTTAACCCATAATTCAAAGAATAGGCTTCTGGTACATAAAGGTCACATCCTGTAGACAAAGTGTAAAATGGTTTGCTGTACTCTTTTAAGAAGAGATTTAGTAGCTTTTACTCTGGCCTAGGCTGCTTAATTGAAGCTCCCAGAGACTTTGCAGATATGCCTGGATAAAATGGTAAAGGTTTTTATGCTGGCATTTCTGTAACTTTATATGCAAAAAGGATTGAACCTATTATACTTCCTTTTAAAGTATAAATAGGAGCGATTAATAAAGCACCTTGAAGAGAGCCGAATATGCATGCAGCATAGCCCACCATGATCTTACAGATCTCTGATCATGGGTACAATTCAGCACATGGGATGTCAGATCCCTTTATTCTCAAAACTATCAGTTTATCTAATGATATTTTTGTACCACATTCATCATTATAACTTCAGTTACCTCATAGATTTTAAACTAAAGCAAAACAGATCTCGTTTCAGA
This sequence comes from Cnemophilus loriae, assembly GCA_013397755.1. Classification (NCBI taxonomy): domain Eukaryota; kingdom Metazoa; phylum Chordata; class Aves; order Passeriformes; family Corvidae; genus Cnemophilus; species Cnemophilus loriae. The sequence goes on along the minus strand of VZTF01009188.1, from coordinate 284,804 downwards.
TCTCATCCACTCCCTGTGATGAAGGGTTTTGCCCACATTTGGAGGGATTTGGAGGACTAGCATAGAACACCTCTTGCACTGAGGCAGTCATACTGTGTTTCCGGTTCTATTTGGTGCCCACAATTCTTAATAAAACCTCTACATGCAACCTGCAGTGTCCTTTACTTCATGCACCTTTTCCCATTGTCATTTTTGGCATGCACCACATGAAGGCATTAGTTCCACACTGTCTAACTGAACACATGAGCAGTGGGTGGAAGAAGATACTCCTTTTTTCATTTTAGGATTTTATGCCTGGAAAAGAATCAATCAATATTGCCCTTCAAGATGAATACACAAGAATTAGAACCATTAATTAATCTATGATCACACAGCATAAAGGCAGGCACACTTATCAAGTCAAACTCTTTTGGAGACTATTTAGGTTTGAGCTCTAATTTCCAAAGTATATCCTTCAATCAAAAGATGTTTTACTACTTAGTTTAGATGAGATTTTTTCATGTTCCAGCAGACTAACACACTTCAGTATTTTTTCCCCAAAATACATGATTATACTTAAGGAAACACTGTAAAACATTTTCACGAATATAAACTCAGTTGAAAAAAGGGAAAACAAGGAGGTGAAAAAGAATCTCAAAAGCATGAACTTACTTCATTGAGCATGTTGAAAGCTTCATTTAAAGCAATGTCCAGCATTCCAATTCCTTTCGCAAAAAGTTTGTCAAGGTGTTCCCTGAAATGCTGAAACATGAACAAGAAGGTTTCGTTTGTCAGAAAGTTGTTACAGCAGACATGTCGATGTCAATGATTAAGGATTTCTGAATACTTTAGACCTACTTGTTAGACTTAAATGACCACATACACTAATTAACAAAGTAATTCCCAGTTAATCCTTTTTGACTCTTTAAGTAACACTAAACTAAGGATGTGTTAGTACAATAACAAGACAAAGGCATGACAAGATACATTTTTGGCTACTTATTTAATCAAATCATTTTGCTTTGGTTTTTTGTTTATATTTCTAGTTAAAGACACTCATATTTTCTTTTCACTTTGTATAATAATTTTATATAATCTCTAACTCTTTTCCGTCTAGGTTTTTGGAGTCTGATACTTGATAAAAATAATTCTTTCTGAAATTTAGCTTTAAGAGTACATAGCTCTAAAAGATGGTAGACTCTAATCATTAGGTCATTGCAGTATAAATGCAGTTTATCAGTGTCAATATTAATATTAGATTTATAAAAAACTATTCTACACAAGAAGACAGGGCTATCAATTTGTAAGGAGAAAATGAAGACCTGTGTGGTGGGAAAGAGCAGAGGAGACAATGTATTTGTGAAGTGTTATTTCAGTCTTCACAACTGGCTAAAAAGTACAAAAGCACTGCAAAACAGAAAAAGGGTATTTCAACCCAACTAGCAGAGAAAAAACATCAGGGCAAGACATATACCACTGAAATATCAGTTTAAAGAAAAAGAATATGTGATTTCAGAATGAGATAAAAACCACCTTATTTCCACTTTTGAAAAATGTCAGAAACCAAACAGATCTTGAAAAGCAGGAATCCCCAGCTCTTAATGAGTCAAAAAGCATACTTCAACTTTACAACTTAAGGAGCTCTTTTTAGTAATAAACTGGTTTATCTCAGTCTCTTTTTGCTATCATTTTGGAACCCTCGTTTGACTGCAGTATCTGTCCAACTATGTGCACAAACATTCCCGGGCAACTGTATGCTTAATTTCCATGTGCAAATACCAGAATGTGCAATATCTAATTGTAGACTCATATACCTAATTGACATGCAGAATCTTGGTAATTCGGAATGCAAATTAGGCACACAATTATGACAATCAGACATTGATGTCTGATTACAAAATTACAGGGTCAGAGCTCCACAGAAGTTGTGTGAGGAAGCAGAGAAGTGTTCAGCTGGGGAGGTGTCTGTGATCATCCAGAAGTGTCTGAAAGACATGAGCTGAGGAGAATGAGGACACAAATGCACATGTGCAGGTAAGTCAGGAGAACTTTCAGAACTTAAATGAGAGGAAACCCAGAATGGTTTTTAATGTCCTTCACATTCTATGTGTCATAGGACAGTTACACAGAACATTAAAATCACACCACTGTTGCATATGGCTTTGGCATAACTGAACAAGAGAATAAATTCATAACCAATTATCATGATAGAACTTGGAATTTCTTTTATAATGAGGTTGTTGAAAGCATTTTTTGGTATACCCTGGTGTATTCCCCTTTTCTAGCCTCACAGTTTAATGAACAACTGTAGGGATTTGGGATCATACTTGGTTAAATGATTACATTAAGTTTTCATACTTTGGGGATTAGGTAAAATTGTCTCTCAAAATATGATAGCAATTTGCATTTTTGTTACTTCTTTTTGTAGTTTCCTACTTTGATTTACTAGGATTTAAGAGTTAATGAATTTAAATAATTCAAGTTAAGCAATTTATTTCAGCAAATCTGTGCTTGGGAGTTGACACATATTCAGAGCACTTTTCATGATTCAGAACACAGAAGTTGGGGAGGTAGAGGGAGCAATCTGAATACAGGCAAGAATTTGATTTTCTTTTCTTGATTTCAGGTCATCACAGGCCATTTAAAAGCTCTTCTGAGATAAAGGCCAGAAAACTGTGAAACTGAATTTTTCCTTCATGGCAGAAGCTGTCAAACTTGTAGCCAGAATGAGACACTGATTTATCCAGCCCATAGAAAACTCGAAGAATAATTTCCTAATTTGGTGGCAATTCTCAGGAAATTCCAAAGCAGCTCCTTTTATTGGTCTCGTCTCTTAGAGGCTGTTCTAATGGCTTCACAAGATTTGTTGAGATTAGACAAGCTGACTGGTATCTACGACCACAAGAAAATGACAAATTTTTATATTCTGGAAGCAAATGGGAAGTGGTCACCCTCCAAGCAAACAACAGAGTCCAGTGTCTGCACAACCATCGGGGAAATTCTTTGGCCTCCATTACAATAATATAAGAATGCTCCATAACCTTCAAAGTTTTATCCCTTCCAAACAAGAAAAAAAAAAAAAGAAAAAAGAAAATAACAAAGTACAGTCATCTTTGTTTGACATCTGAGGAAACAAACACATCTGAAAGCAGGTAATGATACATCAACAGAGAGAACTGAGTTCCAATTCTCCAGTGCCAGAGAAGAGCTGTGATAACCAGCCCATCTCAGACACTCACAAAAGAGCACAGAAGACGCCAGCTGAGGCAATCCCAAATGCCCAGCATTCATGTTTACTGTAGCAAATATCTGCAGAATTATACCAAAGGTTTTTTTCCCCAGCATCACGACAAAGCTTGTCACAACAGTGAGCCTGGCTCACCTTTTAATTGGCACACAGATTACAAGACCTCACAGGCTGTTGTAATGCATTTTAACATGAGAACACCACCTGAAGCCACACATACAGAGATATATCACTCAGTAAGTTGAGCTTGCTGTGGTTTATAGCAGATCCCTCTCCTGGAAGTCCTGGAAACCTGTTTGCCTTTATATTATATCTCTCTGGCACTGACAAAATGGAAGGAAACCAATAGCAAGTTTACTGTTGTAAACTGACCAAATGAAGTCCCCATCTGTACTCTTCCCACTTACTTAGAAAAAAAGAATCCATTTTTTAAAATTATTTTTGTTTACCTTAGGGCTTCAGAATTAGTTAATTGAGTTTAATTTTTATTACAACCAACGAAGTTTTGATTTCATTCCTGGTGAGCCAAAATGCTACACAGGAGTCCCAGTACTCTACACAAACACTTTATTAGAGCCTACTTATGTTTACCAAAAACAAGGTACCACTTATGATGACTAGGAATACCCAAATTAGACTGGGTACAGGACCATGGATTCAAGCCAACAAATAAAGCATTTTCCACCAATTCCAAAAAGGAACAGTTCACAACTAATATATGTAGCAGAGCTTATACAGTTACACTGGAAAAGCGTGATGTTTGCTATCAACTCTCTGACAAAGTTGAGGTTCCTACAGAAAAGCATCATTAATGGGTTCAGCATTCCTCCAGGTTTCCTTGTCAGCTGTACTGCAAGTCTTGGCTACTTCTAGAGTTACTTCCCATGCCTATCCACACATGCTGTAACTCCAAATGGTCCTGGGACATACTTGGCAAAGATTTATCAGATTTGTGAAGATGGACTACATCAGCACATAAACCAGGAAAGAAAAAGAAACAATCAGAAGGTCTGTGTGAGGTGGGAGAGTGATGTTGACTTGTGTGTCACAGGGAAGTTTACCCACACGTACTGACAGATAAAAGTGCATCACATCTGTAAAATGCATTTAGGCATCACCCCATTCCAAACCCTTTGTCCTGCACTTACAGGTTACCTTGCTGGTGATGATTATCCAACCTCTTCTGTTTCCTAACACACTGTGTTGGAAAAGAAGGGGGGGTTTTTGGAAAAAATAATCAAAAAAACAATGCCAAACAAAGAGCTCAAGATTCAATATACTCAGATTAAAACCAAATTCTTCTTAAGTAAATTAGTTACTGCAATAGAAAACGTCAGACTGAATTTCAATGGTCAGGGGCTTACTGAAAGTTTTGAGGGTCTATAACAGCTTGACAGTTTTAAAATAAGAGTAGACTTCTGTGAGACTTTACTATTTTGGTGTTTTTAACAGCTACGCAATGCAGCTGAATAGGGGGGTTTTTTTGAGATCTGAGAGAGATGGATAGATAAATATGCAAAAGTAATTTGCTTAAATAAAATTCAATATGCAAAATTTGTATTTACCAACCTCTTACTGGCAATTTCACTCAGCTTCTTTGCTGAATCAGTCTTCTGGTTATTTAATTTCTGGTAATTGCATAGAAAAATAAAAGCTTTTTGGAAGTTATATACTACATCTGTCTATTTCTGTCATTCGAATTTATGCTGGGGTAAGTTCTTGATTTAGTTTGGAGTTACTGTGCCTATCTGTGCATCTAGAAGATGATATATTTCATCTGGAAACATTTACAGAGAAATGTCCTCAACCCATATATAGTACATTAAAAAAACATATAAAAGAAGAATGTATATTGTAATATTGTTACTTTAAATCTGGAGTTACATTAAATCAGATTGTCATCCGATTCCTTTGGGGTAGGTAAATTGTAACATGGAGTGTCTCAAAGATGAAAACCTCTTGGCCCAAGAAAACTAGTATTAAAATAGGCAGTTCCACATGTTTGTAATTTGTGGAGAAAGTGCAGACGGTGACAGAATAGTGTCTGAACTATTTCCCACTCTTTTTTAAATTTGTGTATAGCAAATTGATACACTTCAAGGTAGCAGCTGTTTAACACTAATGCCAAATTATAAAACAGTCTGGTAAAATTCAAATATACCTTGCATATTTTATATTACTAAACCACATTTAGGATCACAGATTAATTTTGACCTCAGTTATGCTACCCAATGTAATTATAGATTTAATTTTTGTGATAAAAGAAACTTAAAGCAAGTTCTGCAAATTAGGGATACCTTACAATATCCATATATCTAAACTGAACTTCACTGCAGGTATGTGCCAACACAAAAATTTATGACAATTGCTAGGCTGTAAAAACTTTTAGAAATAAGTGGAGACACTGTGACACCTGCCATATCACCTGACATTATAATTATTCCTAAAACAAATTACTATATCCTCCTATTGTAAAATGAAAGCTGAAACACTGTATCTTGGAAGAAATCTAGTACTGGGATGCCTACTGTGTATCTTAGTAAAACTGGCGGCACATATGTTAACACTACTTATATCACTGCCATATTTGAGGTTGTAACTTTGTCTTTTACAAACATATCAAGCAAACTCCATTCAATAAGGTTTTGGAAAAGAAGAATGCTTTCTGAAGTTGCACCTGACAGAAATTCAAGGTTAATTAGATTCTCATTTCTCTGAAAGCTACACACAACAAGCACTTACAGAACGAGCAGTTTTGCAGAAAAGCAACAGAACGACTTGCTCAAAACCTGTGTAATTTTCTAAACATACTATACAAATTATACTAGCATCTCCTCCTTGTAGGCTGTTGCTAGCAGTCAAAAAAAAAATAAAGTTAAATGAAGACTCACTACTCAAGACTGCATTACTTGGCTGTTCTTTAAGCTGGCAGGGAAGAGGTCTAGATGCTTAGAACCATTACTTCTTTCAAAGTATCTTCACACTTTCTTAAAGAAAAGCGCATTACATGCTGGAGATTCAGGGCTGAAAGCCTGTTTTCTCCAACCCTCCTTCCTTTCCCATCACAAAAATGCATGGATGTGTTAAACAATAAAATGCTTAATTATAATAAATGTTTTTGACGTCCCTCAAAAATCTCCTGTAATACACCAGACCTTTATTAGTGCTTTAACAAAGTGGTCTTGATCAAGTAACCCCTAACAGAGATGATGAGGCTTGTTGAAAAAAATTCCTGCTTTCACTACACCAGTCAATATGAAATTTGTACCAGTCTTCAGACCATTCATTTGGCAAGGCTGAACATTGCAAAGGTAAAAGTGCCCATGCTATATTTTCTTTTCTGTCTGACTGCTCTCTTTACTTAACAAAATGTTGCAGGATCAAGAATCTTTGGCTAACTTGAGCTCCATTATCATATAAATTAAGTCTAATTTTCACCCTTTACTAATATAGCTGTGAGAAGAGAGTTCAGTTCAGAGATTCCAGCTGAATCTTAAATCTTAACTTAAGTAAAGATGCAAATGGAATAAATACTGCACATTCTAGAGGAAAAGAACGCTTCATCAATAATAACTGGGATGTTATTCAAAGAGAAATGCAGCTTCCTTCCTCTGTTTGCACTTTGTACAGATTTACTCTAATGTCAGGTATATGTTCTCACCTGAAAGACAGAGAAAAATGAAAGGAGGGGGATGGAACAGAAGTTGGCTTTGTAATATCTTTCCTGGTGCTTGCAACAGGAAACTAAGACACATTACTGAAAGGAGAGTGTCACCACGGAGTGGCTGTAAGAGTGCTACAATGGTTTAAATGTTTTTTCATACTTAAATGAGAGTGGATTTTCTTCTTTTTGGTGAGTAGTTCCCACACTGTGGTCCAGAAAATAATGGTAAGTGCTCTAGAGCCAGTGTGTGGAGTTAACACTATGTTTACAATACTGTTTCCGTCCCAAAAAGAGAAGAGGTGGGGAGGGGATCAAGAGTGACAGTGTTTCAATGAGAAAATGCATAAACCAGACAGCTTTTTTTTTTTTTTCTCTTTTATAAGACTAATTTAATCTTCTGAAGGTCTGGCTCTGTGAAAGTCTGTTACATTCCCTGAACATTATGGATAAGAGTTCCTGCAACACGTCCCTGAATGTGAAAGAGCATGTTCATCTGCTGTCCGTAATCCCACTGAATATTCAGCACCAACACCACTAGGAAGCTCTCATTTCCCAGGCTGCTATAAGCCCTGAGGCTGAAGCTGTTTCCTGTAGCCTACAAAAAACATCCTTACGCTCCGTTCCCTGAAGATGCTCCCAGGTCTCTCTTGGCCAGACAGGCTGTGCACAGGAACAGAACAGGCTCTGGCTGTAGCCCAGCCGCCTGAGGCAGGAGGCTGCTGTGGTGGCAAGCTCAGGATCCCCTTATGCCTGAACCCGGGAAAGCCAAGGCTGCGGCTGGCCAAGGGCCCGGGATGAGCAGGACTCTGCGCTGGCACCGCAGAACCCTCTCAGCAGCAGCAAACATCACATTTGGCTCGCCCTAAAAAGGAGGACCTGGTCTCTCCCAGCCCTGGCCCAGTTGCCCCAAGTTAGTGTAATTTAACCCTATTTATTCTGCTGAGGAGCTTGGTTTGCCCTTTAGCCCACCACAAAGGAAGTGCAGGGGATAAGGATAGCTAATCTAGATTCTTTGTTTCTTTGTTTTGTTGAAGTTCAGATATTAAACACAATTCAAAAAAAGCCATTCAGCATGTTTGAGTGACATCCTCAGAGTGGAAAGGTTCTATTTGATAACATCCAAGCCTTGCAAAAAGACAGCAAAGTAGTTCTTCAATAAATACTTCCAAGACAAATATAGACTGGGGTCCTGATCCTGTGAGAGCAATTTTTATTTGGAGTTATTGAGACAGCTGCTTTCCTCGTGAGATTAAAAGCTCCAAACATCCCAAAGTAATTTCTTATCTCTGCTTCTAAGAACTCTCTTTATTTGGTACAAGGGATGTCAGATGAACCTAGCAAGATGCAGTTAGCAAGAACCGGGCTGTGCATCCGTGTATGTCACAGGGGGGATTTCTTCCTTAAGGGTCATTTAATTGGAATTTTTTATATTGAAACTCATGTACTGTGGTTAAGAAAAAAAAAAAAAAAAAGAGAGAGAGAGAGAGAGATAGATATATGCCAGAATGGTATAAATTCAAGTTTATACAGCATAAACTAATAGTTTGGTAAAACTCTTTGGTTCCATGCATGTTTCCAGCCACAATGCTGCATTAAGTGATATCTGTCTTAAGAAAGGTCAGGACTATGAATAGCAACATAAAAGAGTGGGAGAGTGAACTGTTAAAAATTCAGTCCCTGCAATCATCAGCATCATACATCTCCTCTTTCGACATGAAAGAAAACTGTAGCAATATGAAATACCATTACAGAAAATTTTAATTGTTTATACTTAAAGTTATCATTTGGGAATAGATATTTGCCAGCTAAAGGAAAAAAGTGTTCTAACTTTTGCTGCTAATAAAGCTTATACTGTTAGTGACAGATGTGAGCATCCTTGCACCCATTCAATTGAGGAGAATATTTGACATAAAAATGAAGGATAGAAAGTTCTGAACCAAATATATAGCTACATTTTCAGACCTATGTTGTAATTCAAAAAAATCAGGCACTTGTAGACATATGTAAACTGAAACAATAGATGATATCAAAACATTGACAGAAAATCTCCTGCTCTGCTTTGCCAGTACAGAAACATGGTCACATGCTGATAATAACTGCTTGGAAAAGCTACAGAACACTGTGGTTTTGATATTTTTCTTGGGTTTTTTATCATTTAATAAACAAAAGAAAAGAAAAAGTTATTATTACCAGTGAACTTGCAATGAAGTATTTACCTTGTAAGACTGGTTGAGAAAGTGTAATTTTATCTGCTTTTTTTCTGATATTACAATGGACCCATGGCAATTACAGAAAAAAAAAAAAACCAAACTACAAGAGTAGTCTGGTGTATCTGTGAGACTCACAGAAATAAAAGTTATAACCCAAATGGTTGAATACTTATGATGAGTTCCAAAACACAGCCAATACTCTGATAGCTCTGGACCAGTTTTGGAATGTGCACATGAACAACATTTTAGGACATTTTTTTCCTATGGGCCTGATCAAAAACCAATGAATTCAAGAGAAACTTTTCCAGTTAATTCAGTGAGTTTTTGATCAGGCCCCCAGGTAAATTTGCCATGTCAGTACAGTCAAATCACACAGTATCACATCTTACAACAGTATCAGATATTTCAGAAAGCTGTTTTTAACTGGATTTAAGAGCATGATAACTGAATTACTCGTGTAGGGTTAAGTGGTTGCCCACCTCCTCGGACAATCTTTACTTTGTACTCTGAGCTATACTCAGGACCACGGAACTTTTGTGCCTTCTACTGTTTAGGCAAATAAATTTTTAACTTCATTACAGTATCTAGAAAGATGATATAAGAACACATAAGCTCACATATAAGAAAGAAACGAAGATTGGCAGTGTCATGGTATATACAAGTGCTCCAAACTATTACATGCTACCTATCTCAAGTTTGTTCTCTAGTTCTAGCCTTTCAAGGAAAGAACATGAACTAGCTCATCAATATGAATAACTAGGAAAAAGGTCATATTTAACTATTCCCCCCAAACCTCGCGTATTATTCAATTTATAGACAAAATAAAGCACAAAGTTATTCTGTAAATAAATAAATAAAACAATTTCACTAACCAGAAATTATGTCAATGTTTACTCTGAAAAACAAAATACTAACTTTTACTTAGTTATTTTGAAAAATTGAGCTCTGTTTGTAAAATCTGAGCATCCTTTGGGTTGCATAAAAACCTTTTGATCAATTAAATTAAAATGAATCTGACATTAAGTAACATATGGGTGTGGGGTAATCTGCATTTTGATCAGTTGCAGAAGGATGGAAAGGTTAATTGTAGGATTAATTCCAGACAGGACATCTGGGCAATACATTTGAATCTTTAGGTCTTCATCTAGATCCTGCACAGATTTCATGAGGCTCATTTGACGCACCCACAATAAAGTGCTCATTTAGAAAGCTGCTTCACAATTCACAAATAAGGGACTTCAACACCAAATTATTAGAAACAATTCGTGCCCACGTAGCAACCAAATGATATTTAGATACCTACAGTGGTAAATATCAAGTATATAAAAGAAGCGGCCCATGAAGAATAATTTCTGTAGGACACGGATAAAATGCAAAGAACTCTTGGGAGTAATACAACGGAGTAAAGATCAGCACAACAAGATCAAAAATCATTTTGTCTTGGTAAACACAAAGAGACCCGGCACTGACACACTTCAAAGGGTGTTTTCAGAGCTGTTTTCTACTTCCTGTAACAGATCATTAACAACTTGAGTAAAAAATGAACTACCACACTGGGTGTTAAGCAGAATTCAGTGTTGAGCTGAAACTTTTCTCTTAACTTTCTTTTAGTAAAAATAGAAATTACTTAAAGAAGGATGTATGACTGCTGCCCTCTCCAGCCACAGGCAAGACTCAGGACAGATGGAGAAACCACTTTAAGAAGAGAGAGAGCCTTAGCAAGGAAGAAGCTCTATAATAACAAACGTGGCTCATTTTAACAGGCCTTTCCCTCTACAAGAATCACAAGGCTTTTCAAACATCTTATGTCATAATTTCACAAGGCATAAAAAAATCTTACCTCAGCTTCTAAAATGTATTAGAGTAATGCCTGCACAGAACCACTGCAGAAAACTGTCAGGCAATAAACTAAACTTCAAGCTGCAGATTCATACTGCAATCTCTCTTCAAATAAAATTTGCACTGTAGTCACTGTAATGATTTTTTTTTCTTAAAATTTCCAGCGGGATGTGACTAATCTGAACACTTTCACAGAACATTCTTGAATGAGTCCATTATTACATCGACAGGCCCGTTCAGAATATTAAATTCTTTTATTCTTATAGTATTATATTTGTTTGGAGATTTTGTTTCAACTTTAGTGTTACTTTGAGTTAAGAATGCAATCTCTTCCTCAGTAATTTTTGTTAGCAGGATGATAGTTCAATTTAAAGTGGTTGAAATACTTTACTTAAAATAATTACCAAACTTTATTAACAGTATATTTTCAATGACTCCTGCAATTTTCCATTAAGTTTATTCAACTAGGAGATTATTTCTTTCTTTCTATTGAGTCACATAAAACTCCTTTGAAACAGCATGAGTAGAATAATTAATAAATTTTAATAATGGAATGCATTGTACTAGGAAAAGATCATTATAGCACATTGTTACCCACTGCATCCCAGCTCTCCACTGTTTTGCTATTTCATTCCTTACCTCTTTGTTGGCTCTGTCTGCTTGAACTAATGTTCCATTCAGACATGGCTCTACATAGTGGAGTTCTTCATTATACTACAGAGAGAAATACAAAGTATGATGAAAAATTTAATTAAAAGCTTGGAAGATACAAGTCAATTTAATGACTTAGAACTACAGTGAATGAAACATGCACAGAAAGCAAGAACAAAAGGATTTTGTTCATTTTTAAAAACTGGCTGTGGTATTTCTTTTCCTTTTACATGATTCTTAATTTTTCAGAGGTTTATACTTCTAAAGGAGCATTGAATGGATGCCAAAACTCAGGTGCAGTTACAGATACTATACACAATTAGCTGGTAAAAATAATCCCTCAAATTGAAATCTGGATAGTATCAAGAGGTCATGTTTGATACATCACAAGCAGAACTCCAAATACTTTGCTACATACAAGAAAAGCCCTGGCAAATATTTGTGGCACTGTCTAACATTTTAAAAGGCTAATGCTGGGAATAACAACACCAAAAAAAATCTGTAAATTGAATCAATCCTGTAAATGACTGACAATTTTCAAAATTTCAGTCAAGCAGAGTGGCTTATTATACAGAAAGTCATGAATATGTGACAGATTTTGAAGGAATTATCTGTTTTTCTCACAAGGTGTAGGTGAGTTAGATAGCCAAGTCCTACATTCAGAAGCATCTTATGCATTAAAAGAAAATGAAGTCTCATCTGTAGTCAGTAGAACTTGAACACTAATGGATGATTGATTGAAATTTGGACTTGCTTCAATCTTTTAAACCTTTCAACAACAGGTCCTATTAATAAAGTAGTACCTTCAACAAATAGTTGTCTAAATAGAGCCTTAACTGAATTCCTTCTCCTGCTAATTTAATCCACTTTAGAAGTAGATAACTTTATAAGTTATCACAGATGAAAGTGTAACGCCTTTGCATGTAGGCTTTAAGCGGTTTCACCCTTTCATAAAGGATTAAGTGAATCAGAACATCCACAGTAAACAACACAAAAATAATCAGAGAAAACATTTCATTAGGTAAATGTAAGCATTTACTCTCTTCTTCCTCCACCTCAGTGGGAATAAAGAAAGCCCTGCAATGAATGACTCGTAACAAAAAGCTGCTGAGACAGGGATCTCTGTCATTGTGAATTCTCACTGTCTCTCTCTGCCTGTAGCCCCAAATTTGCTCTACTCCCTTCAATTTAACACCACCCCTCTCTCTACACCACCGACCCGTGCAACCTGATCCACTCTGGACACCTGTCATCACCATTCATTGTAGCAGTGCACTACTCACCACATTCATCACCACATAATTACTCTTGCATAGGGAAGAGTATTTAATTTGAACTGCATGAAGTTATTCTTGAGGCACTGTGCCAGACTCAGTCCTCAGCTGTAAGGGACTATAAACCCCGAGTAACTTGCTATTGCTGGATATACAGATGCTTTGTATCAGCATCAACATAGGAACTGGCTGCATAGAAAGAAGAAAAAATGCTTGAAAGACTTTTACACACAATTTCTGCAGCAGATTTGCATGCTTCCCTAATCGTTTTATTGCCATCAGTGTTATTTCAATGTATGAGAGCATGTGGACTTATCTATTGTTCCAAAGGTAATACAAAGTACAAGGCAAAGGCTTCTAGAACACTTCAGAGTCACTGAGAGTGTCCCATGTGCATCTCAGTCTCGTAACAGTTTATCGATCCGATAAATGATGTACTTTCCCCCGTAGTTTCTCTCTTCAGACTGCTTTCCAATCTGTCTCCTGAGAGTCATTGCAAAATAATAATGCCAAATCTACACAGCATCTTTTATTATAGTCCAATGTCAAGACCATACTCCATTTTATTTAAAAAAATAAAATACTGAAAATCAAGATTAGCTCGATCTCTGTAGCTGTCAGGGAAACTACACTAGCATACATATTTGTCTTTATATCGTACCAGGCACTGTGTCTGCAACTGGCCAACACGCAATAAAACGCGAAAGGCTCCCTGCTGTCAGTCAGTGCATGTAAGTAAACTCAAGGCTTCCTAATGTTGTAGTACCACCATTTTTTTTTAAAGGTCTATCACCACCAGCAAATAGATTCCTACTCACTCAGACAACAACTTCCTACTCTCTCAGACCTTGCATCTAAATAGTTGTAATTTCTGTCCACTAGATTTCTATAAGATTTAACTAGTATTCTCAGTAACTCATGCCATCAGGCTATTCACAGGGACTGCAGCTGCACCACAACCCAGAGAGATTCCCAGTAGTTTCCCTCTAAGCCTTTGCTGTTACACAGTGGTGCAGGATGAAGGATGCTCAGGCTTTCACAGAGAATATGCTTCAAGTCCCTTCACAGCCCCCTTTCACAGAAGCAACCTGCTTCAAAAAAGGGTAATTAAAAGTCTTCATTCTCACTTAGAGAACACAATTGCATAGAAGATGTAGATATTGATCCTTCTGAAACCCAGACAAATTGGGACACTATTTCCAATTGTGGCATTTAATTCACCTTGATGCTATTGCTATCAAAAAATATGTTAAGCAATGTAGTATAAACGGCAGAAGGAGCTAGATGGTGCCAACAAGTGTAAAGGAGTATTTTACGTAATAGTGTTCTAAGATAACAAGCATAACTTGGAACTGCTCTTTGTGTTGGACACCTACTGCACAGATACCAACAAAAGCACAGTAAGAAACATCTTTACATAAAAAGGTATAGAAGATTCTCATGGTTTGAATTCTTGCAAGGCTGTATTTTAATGATCTATTTTTTTTATCTCTTTACTAATTGGATACACTTTCTAACCATTTTTTAAAATCTCAAATATAAAGAGATGGAAAATTTCACTGGATAGAATTATTTCAGTTCCTAATGAAATTCCCAAAAGAGCATCTGCCTAAGTCCATGAAAACTGGAATTCTGATGCAACATGTGAAACCATTCAAGCAGTGTTTGCTACTTAAACTTGCATGTCCACTTGATAAGATCCTCAGTACAACTGTAACCTTCTAGTAAAACACCTAACTTGTGCTTCATAGCATATATTGGATTTCTTTCCCTTTGTCGTATTGTGTTTTACAGTGATATTGGTGACACCTTTCTTTTAACTGTGCCAAATCTTTAAAGTGGGAAAAGTGAAGAAATTCTCCCCTCCTCCACCTCCCCAGTACCTCATCAGTAATTTGGACTTAGTCCTGCATCTTTTCTGACATCTAAAATTTTGTATTTAGTGAAATAACTTCCTGATCTGATTAACAACTGCTGACTTCACCAGCAATGCCCAGTATAGATGTCTTGTTAATTTACCTCAGTGAAAGCCTGCATTTGGCTTTTCAAGACTTCTTGCGCTACAGTTTTCTCCCATTTCCTGGTGTTACATGTCCCATTCCTCCATACCCTGGCATGTGAAGTCTTTGCATGTGATAGTTGTGACAGCAGTAGCTGGGAGAGCTAATACCTGCACAATAGCTGGGAATAGCCTGTGTTTTCTTGAGGGGGAGGGCACTAAAAGTTAATTACCTTCCTTTCTGAGCTCCTCTTCGAAAACTCCGGTCTACTCTTGTAATTTAAACATGTAATTACATTGATATTTATTATTTTATTTACATAGTTATCTGTTTTATTACTTCACATTATTTTGTCCCTCTTTTTATTTCTTTGCACAACAGGCATAAAAATGTAAGTGGGCTAAAATGTGAGCTAAGAGAAACTATATAGTTATTTAGAGAGCTGCTGGCCTACATTCTATAATCAGATATTATTCATATTCTGAAAATGGTTCTAGCACACCTACACAGGTAGTATACATTTTCCTTAGCATTTTCCATATTTCTTCTTTTTCATATTCAAGCTGCCTGGAGCAAGGTCCACAGAAATAAATTAAATTCACATTTTGTTGTGCAACAATACACAGATAAAAGACTTCACATTCTATTAAAGCATGCTCAGGTATCCAATTCAGCCCAGCCTAAGAAGGAATCCAGAAAAGGAACCAAAGGAATTGGTGTTTCCATAGTTCACTATGCCCAACAAGTGGCACACAAGCACAGCCCACTGCTTGGAGACTCCATATGGAGGTTCATTTTGGCTGCCTCTGTCAGCCTGCTCACACATCAGCTCTACAGAATCTGATTATTCAGGCAGGCTGAAAAGTAAATTTATCCACGGTCTATTCTGTAGGAATTAAAAAAAAAAAGAGACTATTTATTTTGGAAAATTCTACATATTAGTACAGGGAGCTATACTACTGTGCTTTGAATTAAAAAATCCTTTTATTCTAATCAATTTTCCTAAAAGGGTGCATCTAAAGCAGTAAAATTAATTTAACATTCTTGGCTCAGTTAATATTTTGCTAATTCAATGTAGAGTTTGTATAAAAGCATTCTAAAAATTTCAGCATTTGACAAAATTAGTACTCGTTTTATGATAATATTGTTAATTTAATGCTTGACTTGGAATTATACTTCAAAGTGAACAGGAAAAATATGCCTTTTCTCTTGTTGTTGCAGATATCTCTGTTCATGCACCAGTGAACTGACCTTAAATTTTAACATAGGCAGCACAAAATTGCTCTTATTTCAATTTCTTTTTTTTTGCAATTTAATCATCTAGTCCATCAGTTTCAGATGGATATTGCCACAACCTACCCATGAAAGCTAAAATGATCTTTAATATTATCCTTTTATGCTTATTCTCTGGAAAGACCTGCACTGAATTTTGCTTTCTTATGTATATACATTTATATCTATATAGATCTACAGAAATACATACAAGTATTCATTCTGTTAATCACTGTGCATAATAAAGCCATCCTGACAGTCACAGTCATTCAAGTTCAAAATTTTGCTTCGTCTAGTAAGTACACATTGTTTGCTCAGATTTCCCACACTAATAAAGCTCTTATTCCACCTCAAATTTTGGTTTGGGGAGAGAGGGAGGTACTTGGCCATTTGTCTGAGACTTCCAGATGCTCAGGAGTCCTCACAGAGCAACAATTTGGACTGGCCTTTCACAGCAGTCAGTCTGAGCAAGGATCAGCCGTGTGCTGTGTGAAGGTTCAGTCTCCACCATCTGGGCACAGCAGATCTATTTTTGCACACACTGCACAGCTGGACAACTCTGAAGACAGAGGCTTGCTGTGCGAGCACAGATCTGCGTTACAAAGGGGATTTCTTGCCCTGACATATGTGTATCCTACCTTCAAATGAAACTGCTGTCACATCAGCAGGCTATGTCTGAATTACAAAGAGTAAGATATAATCTTACTCAAACATTTGTCTATAGATAAAAGCTGTATGGGATTTTCAGTGCTCCCACACCAAGCAGCCTCTTGTGTGGGTTTTGTTGTCTCATGTTTTGATCACTGAAACATCTTCTCTGCTCTTGACAAATTTCATTTGCCCTGCTGGCACTTGGTCAAAGCAATGCTTTGGAAGTAATTTCTGCAGATAACATCGATCACAGTGACTGGCTTCACTGTGTCACCTCGCTATGTCTTTCACATACCACATTTCGAAAGCAGTTCATGGTTCAGCCCCAGCCTACAGGTGTCATTCCTCATTGAAAGGCCCACCCCCTTCTCCACAGCATGGGTCTCTCTTGATTGTTTGTTACATTTGCAAGCAAACAATTTTTTTTTGTTTGTTTATGCTGGTTTTTTTTTGCCTTGTGAAACAGCAAGACAAAGGTGGTTCAGGATAGGTTTAGATTATATACCAGGAAAAGATTTTTCACCCAGAGGGTGGTTGAAGGGTGGAACAGGCTCCCCATGGCAGTGGTCGCAGCACCAAGCCTGTCAGAGTTCAAGGAATGTTTGGACAACGTTCTCAGGCACATGGTGGGATTCTTGGGGATGTCCTCTGCAGGGCCAGGAGCTGGACTCAATGATGCTGATGGATCCCTTCTAACTCAGCATATTCCATGATTCCACGACTTAGTACAAAACAACTCCCTACAAACTCTTCCTGCAGGGGAGCTCCAAGGCAACAGGAGAGCGCTTTACCCCCTCACTGCCACTCATGCCGTGCTCTCCTTGTTCCCCCTGCAATTCTGTGGTACCGCTTTCAACGGAGCGAATACCTTCAGGCTCATATTTGCACATCAACACCCTAATGAAATTAAACAGCTGAGCTGGTGAGCATAAAAACACATTCTCCATTGCTATTTCTACTTATTTAAACAAACACACACATATCCATCCTAAAAGAGGTTCTAGAGAGGAGAGAACCTACAGAGGAAAAAATTACCTCAGGCAAATTCTGTAATTAGCACAGGAATTCAGTTTCTTTCTAAAAAAGCAGAATTTCTGCTACTAGCCAAGCACTGCAGGAGGGCTGCAGTGTGGGAGAGGGCCACAAAGTGCCCTGTGCCCTCACAACCAGTTCCCATCAGCACCAGCTCTGGCTGGAGAAACAGCGAGGAGCCCAAATGGAGGTGCAGCAGGCCGGGCCTGCAGTGCCCCCACACAGGCAGCACCTGGAAAGGGTCAGCAGCAGCTGGAAACATCTGGAAACACAGCTGGGAAAATGTCACGGTGAACTGGGTGTGCCGCTGGACATGGGGGGCTGCGGGTGACCCACGCCAGGGTGAGGACACCGCTGAGGGAGCCAGGCTGAGGTGGGGACACCCCGAGGGACTGTGGCCATGGGTGACCCCAGCTGAAGGGGACAACGACGAGCAGGGAAGGACCAGCGAGGAGGGACAGTGAGAGGCTGCAAAGACAGAACTGCTGCTGGAAACCAACACTCGGCTCTGCTGCTTCAGGCGCTCCTGCACCTCACCCTGAGAGGGGAGCAACTGCAAGGGCAGCGAAGGTGCTGGGCCTGGCCCCAGGGAGGTGCTGGGAACAAGTTCAGCCTGGGCAACAAGGAGGAAATGCTCAGGTGGGTGATTGTTTCCTTTCCTCCACACAAAATCGGTGATCAGAAGCTTGTGTAATTTGGCAATAAGTTTTGTAAAAAATTCTGTGACTCGATGTTGTTTTACATACAGCTCAGTTAATTTTCAAATAAACTTTAAACTGGAAAAAGTGACAATTAGGCTTTTCATGCTTGATTTTTTAAAAAGTATTTGCACAGTATTTCTGCTGTACTACTTTGGCAAAATCGTTAGTTTGGATTCAAGCTATGTATGTTTTTACATTGTTTGGTTGTAGATGAGCCTTTTGATCTTCCCAAAATAAAATTTTCACTTGAAAAACCAACTTTCCTTTTTTTCTTCCTACATCATTCACAGTAACTGTTACAGCTACTGATAAACAGAGATTATACACCAAAAATAGCTGGTCAGGCATCTTGGTAATTACTTAGTTGAAACATTCTTTCAACTTACAGAAGTTATTTAGATTACAGTTAATCACATTTTTTTTTAGAGACAGTAAATCTTTTTTTGATACAGTATGTAATTATATCTTTATCCGACATGAGTTTCTGCTAATTATGCAATTATCATGCAGGGAGATTAATATGAAAGATAGTCTGAACTGCTTGCTATACATTAAAAATACAGTACATATACATATATTTCATGCACATATAATTCATTTTCTATACAACCTCAATGATTTGCACTTGTGTTTCTGGGGTCATTTAATTTGGTACGCAAAGGACACTTCCCTTGTAGCAAAAAAAAAAAAGGCCAAAATCTTCCTTACATTCAAGAAGTTGAAGACTTTTACACATTTGAGAAAACCATTTATTTATAAAGTATTAGAAAGAGAATATCAGCAAAAGAAAATTTATGTAACAACCAATTCCTTCTCCCTTTCCTCCGCTGCAAATCATAGTTCTGATGTCTGTCCTGGACTTGTTCAAGTCGTCCTTAGCCACAAGATTAATCCCCTTTCTCTTAAGTATAATAAAACAAGCCTCTTGTCATAGCTTTAAAACTTGTACCTGTACCATGTAAAACTCACTACCATACACAGGAGGAGCTACTGATGATCTGATTTTTCACTGTTAGTAAACACCAGCAACCCCTCTACACAACTTACACATACACATATTTCAGATCAGAACATGAACGCTGAGGAGTCACGTTGGCATTTGATCATGCCATGCAAGCCTCAGCGAAACTAAAATCTGAATCTATTAATTCTTACATTTTAACCATTCTGCAGTTTGCACTGTATCACAGAAGCTGGGGGGAAAAAGCAGGGGCAAGGCAGACACACCCTGAAGTTAAAAGTTAAGGTAATAGAGAAATTTCAAGCAAATTAAAAAAAACTCCTATATTACTACTCTTTGAAACCACAGACTGAACACTCCTTGTGTAAAGGGTCTCAAATCACGAGTCATAGACAAACGGTCTGAAATCTCTGACACTTGAAGAATCTTGCACTGAAAAAACACAATGCCTGTCCCGTGGGTTCAGATGTCATCCCTCACCTGTCTGTAACGATTTTCAAGTGGCTTGTGTGAAGTAAAATAGGACAGATAGCAAGAAATGATGGAAGAAAAACAATAAATAAAAAAAAAAAAATCCTGAGACACTCACGGCAATTATATTGAAGAAGTCATCATCTCCAAGGGTATCCAAAATAGACGAAACTGTCTGTTTCGCAATAGTCAAGCGAAGCCCTTTCATACTGCCACTGACATCCACTAAAATTACCACATCTTTTGGAGAAGTTGCTGCCTGGATGTACCTGAGATGAAAGAGAAAACAACTTCTTTTAAATACAGACCTTTTCATCATTTCAAATTTCTTAAACACTGGTAGCCATCTATTGCGTACCACTTTCTGTTTCTACAGTCAAATGCAATGACTCCATTCTCATCAGGTTCCCATTTAATTCCTGTTTAAAAAAAAATAGAGAATAAAATATTAAATTACATTTTCACAGTACCTGTTCAAAATGTATCTATGATATTGGGGCTAAGTGGCAGTTAATGGAGTTTCATACTTTAATCTAACAGGCAGTGCCATTATAACATAGGAAATACTGGGGGAAAATAATAAAATAGAACAACAGAAATAATTATTTTTCCTCACTCCTTTCACTGCAAGGCGAAAATGTCTTCAGGCCTGCTATGTTCATTGCACTATTTTCACAAAACTCTTGTCATACTTGGTTTTTGGTGCTGGCAAGCTTTATCACATCTTGCCAAGCCCCTTCCAGACCTTGAGCACTTCATACCCATGGCTGATGCCAGCAGCTCCCGTTACATTACCTGCTTCACTCACAGGTCACACTGAATTTTTACTCACGTCACTATGAAGAGGAAATATCTCCTGGTTGTTTGTCAGAAGAAATATGATAAAAATATCTCCAAGGAAGAAAAAAAAATGACAGGGGAATTCTTCCTGCTTTTTGCACTCATCTTCCACCACAAAACAAGAAACAGCCTTGAAAATAAGGACTAATATTTGAAATATCATGGAGCTTGGGAACTGAAATATAATCTAAAACTAACACAGGCGTAGCAGCCATTACTCTCAGCCACCAATGGCTTATAGTAAACCTGCTTAAACTCAAGACTTAGAGAAATATGGCTAAACCACATCAGCCAAAAGAACAATACCCACTATGAGTGTGATTCAAAGTTACAGAAGCTGAGAATCAGTTTATTTAACTTCATAGTTTATTATAATGTGGTAAATTTTGTATAGAATTAAACATAAAACTTAATTTGCAACAATATATGTTTTAACCTATTTCTATAGAAATAATACAAGTGAAGTGATTGCAATTTATTACAACTGGTGTGAAAATAAACTTTAAAACAAGTTTTTTAATCTTTAGATGTAAATATGCCAGGTTAAGTGGAAGTTTAAGAAGAGAACAACAAATTATAATGAAATCTTACTGTGTGCATTGATAGAGCACATTATTTAAGTTCAGTACTATATGAAGGCTCTAATCCTTTTGCCCTCCTGCTTCACAGTCTGTTTAGAAATTATTCTTCACGTGTGTACATGTCTATCTGAACAGAAATTTTCATGAGTACATGAGTTATCACGAGGGCTTCACCTCCAAATGGAAATTGGTAGAAAAACCTCAAAATTTTCAAAATGTTGATTGGAAATCTCTCTAAAAACTAGATGAAGAGAAACCAAACCTGCAAGTATCTGTGGCCGTCAGGATTTGTGACAATACTCAATGCACCCATAGCATTCTTTATTGTCTTTTAAGAACTTCTGTTCTTCCTACCTGGATATTGCCTGAAAAATCCTTTTGCACTTCCAAAGTACTGCCAGATGAGAGATGGGTCACGATCAAAGTTATCAACAAACACTTTATTTAAAGATTCTGACCAATAAACTCCATTTACAATGGCTGGATCTAGAAAAGAAAACAAAGAACACACACACAATGAAAAATGACTTTATCTAAGTAGAACTCCATGAACTCTAACGTCTTCAGCTTATTCAATACCCAAAAATCTATTGACTGAAAACTGTTGCAAAATGTTTTTAGTTTCCTTTGTCAAACAAGTGATCCAAAATAAATAATTCACTTAAAGAACAGAAGTATGGCTCACATAGAGCAGCCACAGCCGGTACAACATTTTAGATAAGTTAAAATGGCTCTTTAGAGCATGTATCTTGAACCATTGCATCACTCGTTCCGGAGAACATAAATAAGTCAATCTAATTTATATTATTTACTCAATGTACCTTCCCTAAATGCATGGAATGTCTCACGGCAACACTTTTTTTTTTTTTTTTTTTTTTAAACATACAACTTGGTAATGTTTGAAAGTTTTCATGCTGGAATAGAAAGTGAAATACCTTTTATTTCACACTTGAATTATGATATGCATAAAAATGCAAAATCTCATGACAAACACCACTAGGTGTTATTTGGAAAACATTGAACCCACATTCCACAACTATTCCACAACCCAATTAGTTTTTATTCCCATAGAAAGAGAACTACAAAGCAAATCCTTGATGCTGAAACTGTTGTGTTTAAGACATCCTCATCTATCAATCCCTAAAACCCCAGGCTGCCCAAGTATGTTTTTAAGCTGCAGATTTGATTCAATAGTGGGAAATGAGAAATCAATGAACATGTCTTAGAAAGTTACTGGATTTCAAACCGTGAATTTTGAAAGATGAGAAACAATTAAGATAGAGGATATTCCCAGTTCAATTTTACGTGAAGTTGGCAGAATAGAAAGGAAAAAACAGAACTGAAATCACAGATGTATTATTTAATTTGCAAAGCGTGCATACATGAATACACAGTAACATTTGCTCAAGCATTTGAAATAAAGCAGTCATTAGCTTGCAAAATAATGTCGCTGTACTGATTTCAGAAGACTGCTTCAAATGTGATTTTAATGGAGTGGAAAAAAGGCAAATTGTTATCTTCCCTTGCATTCATCAAGAAAAACAGCAGAAAAAGGGAAATGTCTCAGCTACACAACTTTGCATGTTGCTTTCACCTAAACATTTAGGTTTATATAGACGAAATGCTGAAAAAGCAAGGTCAACAAAACAGATGTTGTTTTTAAAAACACGTCCAGTGTAGTTACTTGTTTCTCTAGAGGATGAAATACACACTTAAAATCTGCCCAACCAGACACATATCAAAAAAGCTGATGTCACTGGTCCAAGGGCACTACTCCAGTCCTGCCTAGCCGGTAAAATCCACTGTCCACTTGTCTCACAGTCTGAAGTTACCCCAATAACGAGCTGTGACCAAAACATCGCAAATCAGCTCTCAAGACTGAGATCTATCATCGGTTTGTAAAAATATGCTCCTATTTCAGCACTCCAAAACATCAGCTCATTGTTCAGCATTTAGACATTACCTGAAATGTGAAGCACTGAAATGAGAATCCTATTCCTCAGCCCCCAGGAACTTCCCAGTACCAGTTCAAACACTGATATTCTAATTCTGCTCCTATACTTCATTTCTAATGGAGTGCCCAAATCACTAAAAATTGCAGTGGCACTGTTGACTCATCATTACAATCCTGAGATAAGCTGATAAGTTTAATTCACCTTTGAAAAGAGTAACCAAGTTCAGAGGGTTGGTTTTGGGGTTTGTTCTTCTACTTTTCCTGGTGTTGCAGGAATAGTCTGTTTAGAGGAAAAGAGGAGGAACCATTTCTCACGCCTCTGGAGGGCTATAAGCTCATTACATGCCCTTCAGTCATCAGGATTAGTGAAAAGCCAAACAAATCAAATAGAATAATTTTATATTAATTTATATTTAAAATAAACTGCAGTGCTTCATAGCAACTTATATTTGGATCTCATTCCAAGACTGCACATTGCACTTTAGTATTTCACAGTTTTATCAGTTCATTGGATGTTTCCTATATTGGGTTCCTCAGAGCCTAATTTTTAATGTCCTTTCCTAATGAATCTGTGCTCTAATGCCACTCATGTGAGCAGAACCCTCTGCCTCCCAACCCAATGACATTTTTCTTTGAATTTTTTGTGCATTCCAGTTCCATAAGCTCATGGAAGAACTTCAGTGATTCACCTCTTAAGTTCTGAATTGAAGTCCTTCAAGTAGCATGTAAAAAAATATATTTGTATATAAAATATACAAATACAAATCAATTTTTAAAAATCATATTGAAATATCCATGGATGTTTTGGATTACCCTTTTTAGACCATCTGTGAAGAGCCACTTAACATGTTTCTATATCTGTATTACAGATTAGAGAACTCCACAGAAATAAAATCAGGAAATTTTCCCTGACTGAGACTGGTGGAGTCTATATTCTGCATTAGGTTGACAACACTAATCACTCGACTGCTGATCACTCTAAACATTAATCCAGTTGACTCTGAAACTAATAGATTTTTTCCTTTAGCTGAAAGGAGTGTAAAGCAGGCATTTTAAATAAGAGGGCACAATTAAAATGTGACCTCTGCTCACTGTGTTCCTTCAAAACAAGAGCTGGTGACAATTCCCTGCCTTCCCACACCCTGCCTGTCTGTTATGCTGGCTGTTCTTTTACAATATACCAAGTCACGTTTTAGGCATCATTTATCTTTAATAAAAGAAGCAAATAGGGCTACCATCAGTTTAATCCTCGGAACACAAGGAAAAGTGGCGTAGCGGACAAATGTAGCCACAGTACAAAACAGCAGACCTGGAAACCGTGGGTCTCTCCTGACTGCTGTACCTTCAGGCAGAAGGATTTCAAACTGCAGCTCTTTGTTCTGAACTTTATAATGCTGCTATGTGGGTGCATCTCTGTCCACATGCACCATCCCAAATACAACTGAGTTTCTGACCATATGTCCTCATTAAAATTTTACACTCTCATCATCTAATAACCTGTATGTTAAACTTGTTGTTCTGGGCAATTTCCAATTTTAGTAATTACACTAATACATTTAAATTCCCCCAGCACTTCATTTAGAAACAGTATTCTTAAGTTTTTCAATTACTGGTGAATGTCACCTGCATCCCCCAGATACTTAAATGTCAATAGTGGTAAATTAATCCTTGTGAATATTCAGAAATTTGGTGAGGGAGAAAAAAAAAATAAAAGGTAAAGCTTAATATAAATGCAAAATCATTAATGTGATGTTATGGGGCTCAAAGATAATAAATGTAAATAGCTTTCACCATGGTTCTTGAAATATAATTTCTGCTTTTGCTTCCTGGCAGATAAAATATAATTAAAATGTTCTCCTTCTCTTGTCTTTTAGATGAGCTGGCTTGCAATTATATGGGATTTTGCTCCACCATTGTTCATGTAGCTGTTACCTGTTTTACTGACATTTAACATAAAACCAACCTCCAGGAAAATAGGTACAGTGACACGAAGCTGAAACAAGATTGCCGAAGAGCAGCACAAATGCATGTAGCAATTAAGTGGCTGTCACAGATCCTGCTGGCCCGAAAAGGACTGAAGTCTCAACAAAGGCAAGGAAGGTGCACAGACTAAAAGACGTGCAACAGCCAAAGGTAATGACTTTTTGGGTTTTTTATATTCACAACATTCGTAAAAGTATCTAGAGTATGCTAAGTCTATGGAACAAAGCTAATACCTACACAACCCATTTTGCATTTTAATTATTGCAGCAAGTTTTACAGAAAATAAGACAAAACATTGGAGAATTCAGTAACTATGAAGAAAGTGTGCAATACTTCTCTTTCTTGCCATGCTCTGCTTTACTATCAAGAAAAGAAAAGTTAGTAAAGATCCTTAGTGTTTTCCCCCTATTTTATTCCTTTTGTGATATAATCATTCCTTTCTCCTGGAAAGCTGTCAAAGATGCTGGCATTGAAAATGATCTTCCCTCCTGTAGTATCTGGCAGCCTCGAGGGCAGCCCTAAATTGCAGAGCAGTTCTGTCATACCACGGAGCAATACAAGCACAGCCTACGGGCCCAAGCACTGGAAAAGGAATGCAAAATCCAGCACTCTTCTGGCTCAGAGATAGCAACAATATTAGCTTAGCTTTTATGACATTGACAACATATTTAGTCTGGTCATATTTTAAAGAATAACAAAATCACATACTTTGCTGGGACATATACCAACAATCTAATAATTACACTACTCAACACTAATATGAATGCTTTTCAGGGTGGTCCAGCATACTCAAGAGCTGGGGCTGGATGCCAGTTTTGGCAACTGCCTTCGCTTTTTTCTCTCTCTTCCCCTCTCTCTGACTCCAGGGTAATGCAGATGCATCAGCTCACAGATCAAAGCATCTGGCCATCTGTAGACATAAAAGAAGGTGTTTGTCCATTTTGCTTCATGTGCTGGGAACTGTTCACCAATGTCAGAAATCACATTCCCTTCTTGCAAGAATATGGGATGGTAAAGACTTCAAGTACGTGACTGTATAAAGGCATAGCAGTAGGCCTTTAGTGCCTTCATCTTCCAACGTTTCCCTAATAACATCACCCTTCTCCTTTGAAGTGGCAGCAGAAGAACTGGCGTACGGTCAGATATGTTTATTTTTATGCTGAGTTTCATGAGTGCATTTGGGTGATGCTTTTTAATGTTTTATGGTGTAGGGGGGATACTGTTCTTTTTTGGTTTGGGGTTTTTTTTTTTTGTAATTTTTTTTTGAATTGACAAAATGGACTGAGATTCAGCTTTAGTTCATTCGAAAGCCAAAATTACACCTGAAAACTCCTCACTAACAGCATTCTGGAATAGAGATTCATTTCTTTCTCCTAAGGGCTTGCCAGCTCATGAGTTATAGAAAATGTCCTGCAGCCAATCAGTGGAGATTTGAGCCCACATCACCCATTTGGTACTGGCCTGGCTGGACTTTGCTTAACTTCTTAGATGTAACAGCTAAAAGCAGCCAATGTGTGGGCTGTCCAGTGAGCAGGTTAGACCAAAGCTCTGGAAAAAGCATATAGGCAACATCTATAAAAACAGAATATAATCTTCTGTCTTAAATTAAAGGAGAAACTCAGAGCAGAAGTCAAGGGCATCCCAGGAAGAACTAGAAAGATGCTGCTTTAATAGAGCTGTTGCCCCAGGAGCCAGGTATATGGGGTAGTTAGACTTGTCTCTAAGTTGCTCTAAACAAATGGAATTGCCCACACAGCAACTGCTTTGATCTGAGAGCTAAAGTCAAAATCCAGTAATCCTGATGGATAAATTAATTAATGTTACTGCATATAGCAGGATATTTCTGTGTTTTCAGGAAAACATACTCATCTCCACACTTTCGCGTGATACAAATTGAGGACTGAAACATGACAGGATAGTAAGAAAATACCACACCACAGAACTCTAAGATGCCAGGACGTAACAGAGAAAAGGTGAACAACATGAAAAACCACTGACAGAAATGGTTTTCCAAGGGGAAAAGAGAAAACAAATTCTGAGAATGTAGAAATTAAGCAAATTGAACAGAGGCCTTTTCTCCACAGCATTTTCATCACAGAAACAAAATTAGTCATGAGTACTGCAAAAAAAAAGGAGCCAGTTCTAACACATGACAAGAAGAAATTTCTGCACAGTCTGACAGAAGAGTAACTATCAGCAGCCAGGAAATTCAAACCTCTGGCAAGTGGCAGAGCAGGAAAAGTGGCACAACGAGCAATAGAGTAAGCCAGTGGAACACACTGCAAATTAGGGGAAAAGAAAGCGAATGTGACTGCTGCTAAATCCAAACAACTGTGCTGTAAAATATTTAACACACAACATACCAAAAGGGACAATTTTATCAGAGCTATTGTCAAAGTGATGAATGACAAAGGGAAGGCACAGCCTTGGAAATAAAAGCCATCCTTACAGAAATTCTCAGGGACAGATCCATCCACCAGTCTTTACAAAATCCATTTGAAACACAAGACCATGCAAACCTGTTAACTAGCACTTCACAGTAGATGTCTGATTCCTTTTGCACAGATATTCAGAGACACGGAGCTACAGAAGCAGGCTGACTTAACTGCACAGCACACTGCATTTGGGACCAACAAATAATGCTTTGAAGGAGGTTCTAAAATCCTCCAAAATCATCTAAATCATCCAATCAATTATCAACACATTATGTCTCTTGCACACAGCAAATGGAGGCATGAGAACCTTTGGAGAAAAATGTTTTAGCAGGTAAAATGCATCCTAGTTGTAGCGGGCTATAATAAATTAAACCTCTACTGCTCCATACCTGGGAGCATCAACAGAGTATGAACGTGCAAGTATTGGACATAACAGCACACTTATCTACTACCATGGCAAGTCACCATCTCTCATCCTCTCAAATCAACAGGCCCTTACTTCTCTAGTGCTTTTATAATCCTTGTGTAGCACTTCCTTGCACAAAAGACTGTTTGCACAAATTGAGTAAAATGGAAGTTTTACTCATACAAGACATGAAAATGTTCAGCTGGTTCTAAAGCCTCTGAAGATAGTATTAAAAACACAGCAGATGTACAAATGTATCTTGGGATGAGTACATTACCAAATCCGTTATGTATTCTTAAACACTATTTGCTCCTTCAGGGATGTGCCAAATAAAAGCTGCAAGACACCTAAATAAACAAACCATAGTGCAAAAATGTCTTTGTAAGTTTTTAGCCAAACAATATTTTGAAACAGTTTATATTCTAGCCAAGCATACTAATGCTCTACCAGAAGAGCAAGCCGCCTTTTCTCCTCTTCACACGACACACACCCAAAAAAAATCAAAGGGCCTGTATTATGTAGCAGCATGGAGAAACAAATTATTACAGTATTCTAAACCAGACAAAATAATTAATATGTATCTTTAGATAAACTACTATTATTCTCTGTCAAATGTCAACCTTCTCCACTACATAGTAAAGTTACAGTTTTTACTTTGCCAGACAACCGTTTAATTAATGCATATTCACTCCTAAAGGTTTTCAGAAACCCAGGGTTGTTGTCACTTTCTTGTCCTTAAAAGCAGCAAGGAAGTAGTGGTGTCATCCCGATTGACAGAGGTGTGTCAGGTCAAAAAGCCTCTTAATATTGTACCTGAGGTAGTGTTCAGTAACAAACATTCAGCAGTTCACATTTGTCAGAAGGCAAAGCCCAACTCTGAGTTACTAAGCAACAGCTGCTGGATCAGGAGTGGGAGAGAGTAGGGCTTTCTAGAGGAAATACTTCACGTTTCCATGTAGCCTGGATCTGACATCTAGTTGCCATGGTGATGAGGATGCATTAGAAACACACAGATGAGATCCACAGCCAGAGACAGACTAGAACATAGCAAAGATAAAGCACAGTACACATCTTGCATGGTGATGCCAACATTTCCAAAAGCCTTGCTGTTAAAGACAGAGGCTTGAGGAAAAAAAAAAATTAAAAAAAAAAAAATCTGTAAAGCTAAAACTGTTTTCGAGAACAAAGCAGCAGCCTGAGTAAACTCTGGGAATCAGATTTGAGGCAGAATTTAAGCAAAACCAGATGGAAGAAACAAAGAAGTCTGTGCATCTCTGTCCAACAGGCAAAAAGAGTTACAACAAAGAAATATGGGAGGATAAGACATACTCTACAACCTTGATTAAATCAGTTGGACTAAGAAAGCTCCTTTTAAATTAAACAATGTCCAGCGTTAGGAAGACAGTGCAAACACTGTCCTAGAGACCTTAAAATGTGAAGACAAACAATCAAGGAGAAGGATTTTAAAATACGAATATAGCGGTCCAGGGTAGTATGTGACAATGAGTATTTAAATAACGACTCCAGAATGCAGAATTTTCAGAAGCAAAGTCCGTAAAATCATATACGACAGTGACAGACAAGATTTTATTTCTTCATTTCACACCTTACAGGAAAATGGCTTTGCATATGTGCTAGCTGCAGATTATAATCTTTCTGCATCAGTTGAGAAATGATTTTTTTTGGTTCTAATATTCTAGAAAATAGGTAATCTCGATTTTGGCAGCCAGTTGGAAGGCATTGATAGGAAAGTATGACTGAATGATATTCATAGCCCTTTTTAAGTATCAAATCGAAAAAACCTCACTTAATCAAAAAATGGTTGTGGTTCATCACATTTCAATATCTTTTAGAAAAGGCTCTATTACATGCAGCAGATTTTTTTTCCTATGCAAGCAAAACTTTTTATTAGAGTCTGCATTTATTGACTTGCAGTGCATAAACTCATCTTTTAACATGCTGTGAGCACCATGCAATGGAAATGCCATTTGACACAGGTAATATTCTTTACCAGTATCTAAACTGTTCAAGCAAAACTTAAAGAATATTTGCGAAGTCTAAGTCCAAGATCTCCTTTTGCAATGTCTTCAGCATTCAAGAAGTAAATATGGTAAGCAGAAAAGCACAGGCTACACCTGAAGTCTTTTGTACTAAAGACATTGAGTTCAGAATTACTCAAAGTTGTATTCCACTCATATTGTTTGTAAACAATTTTAAAAGTGTTGGTTAGAAAGGTAAAAAGAGATGAAGGATTGAAACAATTGGAAGAAAATATCTTGCAATAGAACAAGAGATAAAGGTTTTACATTAAAAGATGGTAGGTTCAGACTAGACATAAGGAAGAAATTTTTTACGATGAAGCTGGTGAGGCACTGCAACAGGTTACTCAGAGTCGGTTGATGTCCCCTCCCTGGAAACACTCCAGGTCAGGCTCTGAGCACCATGACCGGCGTGAAAATGTCCCTGCTCATTGCAGGGAATTAGAAGAGACGGTCTTTAAACGTCTCTTTCCAACCCAAACTACTCCACAATCTACAATCCACAAAACAATAAAAGAGCACACAAATAACTGATTGCCAACTTTCCATAGCAGTAATAACAATAATCCTAACAGAAAGCTTTTAAACAAAGGTTTAAGTCACATGTCAAAATCTATACTTTCAACAGCCAGTGAAATGATGGATGACAGAGGCACAGAGAGGCACAAAAGACAGTGCACATGTGCTGCAAAGAATCTTGTCACAAGCAAAGCTGTAAGACAAAGAGATAAAGCCTCTTTCAGCAACACAGTAATGCAACCTTGTAAATAAAGCCCATGGAGAGGACCTCAACTGTGAAAATGAGAGCAATTATAAGAATCTAATTTAAATCCATAGGAAAATATTTATAGTCATCTTGTCTTCGAAATAAGTGAAGTCCAAATTTACCTTAAGAGCTGTAAGATACTTTTTAATCACTTTTTTTTTTATAAATCCATATTTACACAGAGTGATCACGGTTACAGAGTCAAAATGGTTGTTAATATTTGAATGCATTCCAAATCCATTGACATGGAATTAGTATTAGTGGGTATTTGCTGTACTAATTTCGGGAAAAATGAATTTAGACTGTTATTCATGAAGACTTCTTTATCTTTTAACGTATTATTGAACTTTAAAGTGCATATTACAGTCATGAACCAGTTTTTAAAAACACTGATTTTACAGCTTGATTTACACAGTTTGAGACTCTCAGCAACATATTGTGTGCCTTATGTTTGTTAGATGAGTTGACATAAACCATATCTCCTGTTGACAGAAACGCTTGAAAATATTCATGGACTTCAGCATCCATCACTGAAAAACTCTGCAGTTATGGAAAGCACTGATAAAATTGCTTCCTGTACTTCAAAAACTCCAGAACAGCGGCTCTATCACAGTATCAGGATGAGAAGAACAGACGGAAGACCGTTAAGACAGACTTCTCTAAGTTCAAATTTATATTATTGCTTTTAGTTTTCAAAGCAGCAGATTAACTTCAGACTGTATAATTGATCATAAATTTTATTTTCTATCTTGATTCTGTCTGCTCTGTCAGTAGGGACAAAGCAACACCATGCACTAAGGCTTCTACTTCATTATCTAAATATATCTGGATAGATACCTTGCAATCTGTCATCTAGTGGAATATTTTTCTTTTTGGTTGTTTGGGGTTTTTTTCATTTGTTTTGGGGTTTTTTGGTTGTTTGTTTGTTTGTTTGTTTGTTTTTAATCTCAATCAAAAAAAGGATTTGGAGAAAATAATTTTTCACCTGACCATGACATACAAACTGTTCTCCAGCTGCCTTAAAAAAGGATCTTTCCTGAAACATACGTGTATTTCCTAACTTAACAGAGAACCAGGCCTGACGATGTAAAAATGTAAAAGTAATTTACTGAGGCACCTGGCAGTTTATGATAGCAGAGATTTTATAAACTAACCAGCCACTGGGCTGCTGATAGGTATTTGCCAAAGACAGCCAATCTGATAAGAAAAATCCTCCCTAGTGCCAAAACAGGAACAGGCAGAATGCATGGATCACAGCCTAAAGCCAGGGGTAAGGAAGAGGGAACTGTTACTAAGGAGAGGTTTTTGGAAGTCAATTATGATTATATTTAAGCCATATTGTTCAGCTGCTCCTCTCTCAAATACATTATAGTAAAGAATGAAGACTTAATTATAAAATTCACAAAAACATGACTGTGAACTCAAAATACAATTCTAAATCACATGGCAGTTCTATGAAATACAACTAGATGTAAGAAAGGATGTGAAAATTCACTCTTCTATAGTGGTAGACATGATGAAATGTCAAAAATTGTTGTAGGTAAATGCTGATAAAGGTATTCAGTGTAACATTAAAAAGAAATCAGTATAAGCACTGGGCTAAAAGTTCACATAACTTCCTGAGTTTAAAATGTATTCATATAAGGAAAAGATTGAAACATTTTTCATTAGTAGAAGCCCCATTCTCCAGTATAATGAAAGCTGGAGAGTAACTTTCCAGACCTGACACTTACGGGGAAATTTTATGCTTTATTTTGACATTTCATTATGAGATTCGCTAATTGATTCTAACATATTTTCTTCTCCCTGCAGAGAGCACACATCCTCCCTGAAGCAGAGCCTAATGCCTTTTAGGTGAGGCACTTATTGATATCAGGTTTCTAAAAAGAGAAAATGCACCTGAATAACCCTCTGCACATGCCCAGACACTGGTATTTCAATTCGGCTGGAGCAACAAGGGAAAGCAGGAAGGTACTCAAAAAGCCATGGATGAAAGATAGTCACTACTGCAGACTTCACAAGTTAATATGGTCCTTTTGTGTATCACCCACTACCTCCCACTTTTCCACACACCAATCAACATTTCACCTTGGGCACTTCAAAGACAGTAATCAATACTTTTCAAAAAGTCCCATGGCAGGTGTGGACGTTTCTGTGTTCAAACTAATTTGAACAGACATCACTGTAAATCAACCTGGGAAGAAAAATTTCCACAATTGAGTCTGTTCAGAACAAGTCTAACCATTTGTAGCAGCATGGTGCTGCTGTGTGTTCACCTCTGACCAGCATTGAAGTTTATGTGATATTCACCCAAGGGCTTTACTAGCAGTAAAAAAGCCTAAGATGAAAGATACAGACGTCACTTCCACAGAATTCTGAAGCACAGGCTTCAATCTCCCCACACGGAGCACAGTAGCTGAGCACGTGTAGAATTTCAGGACCATGAAAATGTAACTCTGTGTGTGACGGTGGCACTTGGGGCTGTGCTGAGGAGACCAGACTGCTGAGCCAGCTCTCAAACGCTTCCACAGTCACACGGCTTAGAGAGAGAAGCTGTGCCTCGGGCTATACAGTGGAATCTCACCAGAAACAAACTCTGGGAAAAGAGTCAAGCACTAAAATACCGGTTACAATATCAACCTGGCTCTCAGAAGTGATCTGCTGTGTGCTGTGCAGTCAGAAGGCAGTGCTGATCTGCGAGCTGACTATCTCTTCACGGGCAGGAAAAATAGAGACATTAACCTTGTGCTACAGATTAAATTAATATTTTTCTAAAGCAGGACTTGACAATTTAGTTGCAGAACAGTGGTCACAAAACTGTATGGACAAAATTGTGTTCATAATATTTCCTGCAATACTGCAGAGAATCACACATAAATGTCAACATCCTTTGATGTGAGAACAGACTGCACCACTCTCCACCACGTAGGAGATTGATATATACACATATAAATATAAATAGATATACTTTCATATATACTTTCTATATACATATGTCTTTTCCTCAGACATTCACTAGTGATGAAAACAAAAATACACTTCAGATAATTAAGAGTATTTAAAATTGGAAAATCTGTAGGTTTTATCCAGTAGTTAAGTTTGGACTCTTTGCTCGATGACTTTGAATAAGTACGAAAAATTCAGTGGATAACTAAGTCTTGCAAAGCTGTAGAATGCACTTAATTGCATTGTCAGCTGTGTTAATGGGATGAAGGTTTATCCTCTAGGAAGTATTTCTCCATTATAAAACTGAGCAAGTAAAACAAGATTATATATTCAGTAAACCAGAAATGACAACAAAGGAAAAACCTCCCACTACTTTAAATCAACTTATATAAGCCTACTTCCCTTCTATTGCCAAGATAAATTGTTTTACTTTCTCTCTCTCTATTTTTAAGGCAAAATCAAACATACTTCTCAAGCTGCATCTGATCTGATCCAAACAAAGAAATTATCCTTTCTCCAAACTACCTCTATTGGCACATGTCTGCCTCCTTCACCACATCTCAGAGATAGCGTCCAGGGCTGCTAGATAGATTCATATATGGTCACCCTTACCCTACTTCTGTCAAAATACCCAAAGAGGAAAGTCAAACTTGGTGCATTCTACAAGGTACTTTTATTTTTAAAAAGATTCAGAAAGGTTGTCTTTGGGTGCGTAATATTTTACTCCAAAATCTCAATCTTAGACCAAATATGGAGGCAGAGCTGTCGTAAGATTTTATGAAATATAATGAGGTTAGAAATAAATAATAATTTTATACATGAAAAATCTCCCAGGTACAGAAGTCTCTCTTTATTTCTAAATTTCTTACTGTGAAGAAACTATTACACTGAGAAAAATAGTTTAAAAGGCAAGGAGAAGTGCTTGCATCCTGATATTTTTGAATCATTGAAAAGAAGATAACCTGGGCTCTTCCCCTTTCTACGAGAGTAAACCTTACCTTGTCATGTAAACAAAGCAACTGCAAATTCTCAAAACCAGGAGCTGTTTTCAGTTGATATTGAGACAATGCATTACCTCTTGTATTCCCTAGATTTTATGCAAAGCTCCCATAAGTGGATGAGATCCTGCTGTGTGTCACCTCTGGTACTGTACTACTGTAGGCTTTGCTTTTCAACAGGTGCCATAACTTAGAACTGTCTAAGAATGTGTCACCAAGACACACTGACCCTCACCTTGGCTTTGGTTTTCATCTGCATTCCTCTGAAAACCACATTTATCCAAGTATTCATAAGCCTCTTCCATGGAAAATCTGCTGAGTGAAAACTCAATAGCAGAAAATATGTCATTGCTGTCCACAAGTAGGGGTAAATATGAGGTGACAGATTTACAAAAAAAAAAAAACTGGAGTAGGTTCTTCATCCCAGACACAGCACATACTTTGGACAAAAAATGTGGGATCTTGGCTACCTATATTCTCCTACTAACAAAAGGTAAAATGCTACTCTATTTTTCTTTTACTTTTATATGCTGTTAGCATCTGCAAGATCAATTTTGAGTCTTCTTTTATCTTCTCTTTGTGTACATAAACCCATCGCAGATTCCTACTCTTCCCAGTGGCAATCTTACTGCCATGCTCCCCATGAATGGTTGCCAGAAAGCCCAGCCCACATTCCAAGTGAAACTTTTTAATTATACTTCACATTCCTAGATTCTTCTAAATATACAACTGGCATCTCAGAAAGTAATAAATCAAATGTTTAAACCACATAAGCTTTAAATTATTAATCATTTTTTCATTATTACTAATCTCTTCCGCAATAGTTGTTTAAAATATACTGATTGAGATGCAGAAAATTATATCTGAGTATCTTAGGAATGTGTAGCTGTGGAAGTATATATGCAAGATATGTCCAAGACAGCAGCAAGTCCCAAATCATTTACATTCTAAATTAATAGGAAGACATAAAAAAATAAGACCTATGAGAACTCATTTTGTACCTCTCTATAACCCATGTAAATTTTTTTTAATAAAAGAGCCCAGCAGCTGAATGAGACAGTGCCTCATATACACCTGGACTCTGCCTTTGCATTGCTCAAACTGAACTCAGTTTGATTCTATACTTTCAAATAGTAAACTTTCCTTCTAACATGAAAAACATATCTTAATTCTTCCCTTCTTTTTTCCTCTATGAATATTTGTATAGGACTAATTCGCTAAGAACCTTGTCCCTGTTTTCTGTCCGAAATCCATACACAGTTGATAATTGCCAAATTTGTAGATAGAAGAGCTACTGCTTGCTAAGACAGTTATCACAAAACATCTTAATTAATTCATTAATTATTGTTTAAAAAGATACTGCCTTGCAAATCCTGTGGCTGTGGGCAATGAAGCTATAGATAAAGAGCACGCCTTGTGTTCAAAGAGAAGAAACAGAATGCAGTGACAGATTTAGGCTCCCAATGTATGCTGAAGCATTTCTAAAGCAAAACATTATAATGAGCAGTCATTTCCAGGAAGAATGAAGGAGGCCAATCCCAGGAGAATGTTCTGCAGTTTAAATGGACCACCAGCTTTTCTGCAAAATCTCCTAAAACTGAGGGGTCTCTATGGACACACAGGTAAGTACATTTAACTCTAAAGCACAATTATCCCACTTTTCTCTTTTCTGAATTCCTTCACCGTATGAACATTATAGGAATACCAAAATATTGTTTTTCTGAACTGCATAAGCTTTATATTCCAAAGATCAGTAATATTTACATTTTTAATATTAATGGCTGTCCGCTCTAAGATATGGAGAAAGCAGGGAACAAGAATGTGCAGAAGAGGGGAATGAAATGTATAAAAGCACATCCACAACCAGATCAGGTTTTTATATTTTACAATGTTGATCAAGAGTTTTGTAAATGCAAAGCTGTGGTTCTTTGTTGGATTCATTAGTTTATCTTTCCTTCTATATTGTAGCAGGTGCGTGCACTCTGTACTCCAAGATGGCACTAGCGTATGCTTACAAATTAGGTTGGCAGAGTTTTCCATTGGCTCTCATTTTTCTTTGCAAAATGTTCCATGCTAAATTTTAATATCATAGATTTGCTATTTATCGTATTTCAGTTCTCTTGATTTCATCATAAAAGTAATGAAATTTGGTTTTGCTCTTTATTTTCAGATTCCAAACTTGAAGGTTTCCTTAGAATGGGAATTATGTAATCCTGTTGTTGCCATCAATATTTTTAAGCTTTTCTATGAAGAGGCTGAAAGAGCGAGAAGATACAAAAAGAATAGTAATATGTCTATGTTCCAAGGTTTCTAAGCCAACCTCATTTAGTGCCCAGTTAGGGACTGTGAACTTCAGTGACTCCACAGCTGGGCAGGATCACTGTGATCATGGAAGCTGACCAGGTCAAAACTTTTCCCAAAACTTAACTGAGCCCACAGTTGTGCAATTTGCAAAATAATGGAACCTGATTTCAGCCACCGGATTTTTACAATATTTGGCAACCAGATTATAGAGCCTGGCATTAGTAATTAACTACAGAACAAGTAATTAAGCCTTTAATCATCTCTAGAATGAGCTAAATGAACTGAGCTCCTGTGGTCTCAGTCCATGGCACATTTGTCGATTCCTCAATGAGTCCTGTGACTCTTCTCTGAACCCATTGCAAATTATCAATATCTGTACAACTAAAAAAACCAAAATTAAGGAAAAGGTTTAGAATTAGCTTACAAATAGGGTTCGGTTTTTTCTACATTGACCCAAGAGTCCTGTGTTTAACTATTCACTGATCACACTTGTCTGTTTTCAACTGTGATTTTGGACCGTGGTTCTCCCTAGTAATTCAATAAAATAAAACATAACCTGGAAATGAACAACAGGCCCTTTACAGAGAAATAGTATTGTGCAGACACTTGGTTGTAAACCTATCAATATCTACTGCCTGTACCCTCAGGTTAGGATTTAATTAACCTGTTATCACCCCTATGCACTATGGAACCGGGCAACAAAAAATTAAAGTATATAGTTCTCTTCTTGGCAAGAGCAACATTTCCAGACATTGACAGGCTCCAAACAAAGATTATTATGTCCATGTGCAAGGAAAATACCAGTAACAAACCAGATTTCTGCAGTTGGAATACATTTAAATAGTTCAAAAACGCTTTTTTATCTGCAGCTGCATAAAGTGACAACTTTGGATGGTTGGAATTAGACAAAGTAGAAACAGGAATCATCACAGAGCTCTATCTTCCCCATCTCTACAGAAAATCCCTGTATGAGAGGCCAAACCAAGATGTAGCAAGCCCTTTGACTTTGGCCTTTAACTATAAGTAATCAGCATATAAAATGCATTCTGTACACCGCAGTAGCCTGTATGACGTACCTGCAGGTTCTTTAGTTCTGCTGTTCACACTAACAACCCAGGATAATTTCCTTCTCCAGAAAAGCACACTTGCCTGACCTCTATATTCCTTTACAAACCTTTTCTTTTTCCTCCTTAGCAATTCTGGAATGAATTAATTTGTAGACAGGCTTCATTAAATAAATATTAGCGTTTGCACAAAGAAAGGCATTTGGTATCTTTAGAAGCTTTATGCATTTTCCAAGTCTTTTCAAAATATCAGGCATTAATCATTTCACAACCTTTCAAATACTCTCTAGGAAGATTTATTTTTTCATCTCTAGTTATTGTAGGAGTTTTGGCTTCTCAGGATTCTCAAGTCAGAATCCTAACTTTGAAAAGAAGTTGCCATATCCACTGCTTCTCTTACCAGACTAACTCATCTGAAGTAATTTGCCTTCCATTTGTGATTACACAATACCCTTGCATGAATTACCACAATTGCTAGCCTGGAATGTATTAAGAAGAAAGCATTTAATGTCCTTTTAGATGTCTTTTAGTGTAGTTAAAACACAGAAGAGGAACCAGATAATGAGATTAGGCAGCTTTCTACAGACCAATGACAAATATACTGTAGACATTGTTAGGAAACCTTGGTGCTTTCCTTCTTAATTTTTCTTTTATTACTGGCTTGAGAAAAACAAATGGATAGGTGCTGCATCAGCACTGCAAAAATACAAATTTCTGCCATCTGATTAAAGTGAAGTGGCAAAAGGAAAATGAGTAAATGTATATCTGAGTTTAGTTTACATTCCAAATTTTTAGACCAAAGTCCACCACTTCTAATATCTAATGTTGCTGTTTGCTAGTGCTATGTTCTATCCAGCACCTATGACAAATATGGGAGTAGAAATTATTCCTTCTAAATATTATCTGGAAACTCACAGCAGTGTTTGTGTGTATAAAGCTAGAATAGAACACATAATGCTAGAAATATTCCCAGAAGTTTGAAAGCCTAAGTCTAATAAAGTATTCCCCTCCACCTATCCTGCATCTTTCAAAGACAAGCCTAGATCTCAACAAACATAGAATACAACTGGTAAGTGACAATGTAAGCTCTGTTCAAAAGATTTGATGATCCTGGAAAATAATTCACTAGAATAAACTAACACGCAAATCATTAACCACACTAAACTGCTAAATAGCCACAAAACAAAAGATATTACAGAACTGTCTTACTTAAAACATTCTTCCATAGAAATTTCAGTATTATTGCCAACTAGAAAACACATATAATACACAATTAATCAACACCTTCATTTTAAAGCAAGGGTGTGCTATTGTTTGGCCAGCAGAACGATGAAATAAAGCAGCTCTTTTCTTACCCTTATTGTACATATTGGTGGGTACTTGGACATCACTCAGACTGATGTTCACAGGCAAGTTATTGAAGTGGTCGTTTGGCACCAGAATGAATTCCTTCCCCAGCTCCAGATAGTTTCCTTCTTCATCTCGTTCGTTTATGAGCACAGCATTGAAGTATTC
This sequence comes from Cnemophilus loriae, assembly GCA_013397755.1. Taxonomy (NCBI): domain Eukaryota; kingdom Metazoa; phylum Chordata; class Aves; order Passeriformes; family Corvidae; genus Cnemophilus; species Cnemophilus loriae. The sequence goes on along the minus strand of VZTF01009188.1, from coordinate 245,021 downwards.
ATACTGCAACAGAAACCCACATTCTCTATTCAGAATGCACATTCAGCACAAAAATGAGGTTTGAATGGTTTAACACATCAATCAATCCACTGATTGACATCTCCAGCTAGAAGAGTATAACAAGAAATTTTTATCCTCTCTCAGATTCTCTCTCTACTCTTCACACAGGTACATTTATGAAAACAGATTTATCAACACATCTCAAGAAAACCCCATATTGTTTCAGTTCTCTGGCTGCCCTGAAAATACTAAGGGCAGTCCAAGAAAAGCTCTAATCATAAACAATATATGTACTATTTTTAATGAAAAGCTTTCTAGACTTAAATATTTTTCTGGATGATTACTTAATTATGATCTCTCTGTTTAGCTTATTTCCACCACATCAAGAACTGCTATCAGTGCTGAACTTAGCCCCTGACAAACTAAAAGTGTTTTTACTTCACAGGAGTATTAGCTACAGCTGTAGATTTGTACGTAATGTGTACTGACTGACGTTTCCTAATATTACTTGCTTTATACTGAATTTCAGAAATGTACAGCATAGTTGGCCTTGTAAATTGTGCATACTTGAATACAGACATATAAACTGAGTAGTGACTTATTTTGAACAAGAAATTATCGCCTGCCTGTTAAAGATTCCTGAAGACTATTTGGCCTATTTTGTACAGAACTATAACCAGATAAGCAAAAGCAATTTAGATAAAATTATTGATTCCTTTATGACCTAGTTTAACCAGAAATTGTACTAAGCTTTGAAAGCAACAAACAGTACAGACTACATTTTAACCTCTTAAATACCCTTAACCCTTGGCAACGGTTTGTGATGTGTTTCCTATTTGGAAGAGGCCAAAGTTTAGTGTCTTAGAAGAATCACATTAATTTAAATATGAGTTCCTGCCCTAATAGCCATTTGAGAGTAAATGCATATAATATTTAAACATAAATCTATGCTTTCACAGATAATATATATATATATACAACTTGTATAAGGATAAATATATTATACTATTTGCAAAACTAAAACAGACCAGCAAGTACAAAAACTTACAAGCCTTTTCACAAGCACTCTTTAGTCGAATGAGTTGCACATCACTTAGTGTGATATGCAACTCATTCTACTAAACAAGAACCAGTTAAAATCTTACAACCTGTACACTTCCACTAAAAGGATTAATTATTCAAACAGTACCTTCAATGGAAGCTGACTTGGAGAGCAGCTCTTCTTATTCTGCAATTTTAGCTTTTGGTTTTGCAAAATGACCACCCCAAAGTTTGGATTTTAAACGAAAGTAGAATAAAAAGGTGCTCATTGTATGTTAGGTTTCGAGGAACTCCTGTGTATAACCAAAATATTCAGACAAACTCAGTGTTCCCCGTACCATTAATCATATATAACAAAGACTGAGGCAGGCCAGTATTTGAAAGTCAGTTTAACAGAAATTAATCTGACATGATCAAAAAAGTTGTATTCAAGTATTACACTTTAGGTAAAAGATTATTACATTTGAGGATAACATATTCTGTACTAGAATTCGCAGCAATATACTGTTCATCTTGAACTGAACTTAAAGTACTTATCATGGAATAATTTCTACAGTAATTCACATACAGACTTACTGATTTCAAAAATGTAAATTTTACCTGCCCATGGTTTTTATAATACTTTGTAAATGGAAGGGAAAATGGACAAATTTCAAATAAAGATGTCAGGATATACTTGAAATCAACTCTGAAAAAGAATTATTTCATTTCATTTCATTCAGTGGATTATTTCCTTTTCCAAATAAGTTGATTAGTAGGCAACCTCTTTCATCAAGTTCTGTAAGTGGCAAGGCTAGCCAAGTACGAAAATCTGCTATATTAAAAAAAAAAAAAACCAAAGGAAAAGAGAAACCACTTGTTTTACAATTAAGGATATTTAGGACTGATTGTTTCTTCAGTTGATTTAGTATTCATTGATTTATTGGTCCGAGTCTGTATTTTCTCTTCTCAATTCTACCAGTGTATACACAATAATATGATTTCTGTTTGGAGGCTTTTTTTAAAGCAAATTGTAACATAAAGTAGTCCTTATGCTATTGCAGATAATTAATATTTTCCTGTTTAGGTTTGAGGTTTTTTTCTGTTTGATCTGGGGGGTGTTGGCTTTGGCTTATTGAGGGGTTTTTTGCAAGTGAGAAGCCTACAAAAATAGCATATTTAAGACAGTCCTGCAAGTTCTAAGGATTAACATCAGGTAATATATGCAGCTCAAAAATACTACTGAAAAAGATGAGCATGTATACAATGGCTTCTTTTGGGCTCTTCCTTTCCAAGGAAATTATTGAGTGTGACAGCTGAAAGGTGATAGAAAGAACATTAAAAATTGGAGAAAAAATATTGAAGTAAATCCATCTGGCATTCTGACACTGCGTTTGAGATAAAGCCTGAGGGAGAGAGGATAAAGTCCTGTTTGCTGACAACACAAATACTCTACCTAAGCTCTTAGAGAAAATGACTTCAATTTAATCTTGTCAGTGGAGGTCAGTCTTTGATATAACCTCAACTAGGTGAGTTCTGAGTGCACACAATATAACGTGCCAGAGAGTTATTAGTCTAATAAATAACAAGATAATTATCCAGGTTAGGAGCAGACCCAGCTCTACTGTGACTCGTCCAACAGATGAGTTTACTCAGCCTTACCTAGAGACCTGCAGGTGAGCTTCATTTCAGCTCTTATACGAATCCTTAGAACTAAAAATCAGCTTTTATACTTTTGTGCACTTAGATTTGCTCGAGTAAATACACTGGGGTTCTTTGGTTGCACATTCCTTTGCAGTATCTGCATCATTCTGCATGTTTGATCTGACACTTTGAAAGCCCACATTGTATCATAATAATAAGACAATAAGACAAATAGGAATCTCAGTTTTCAGTTTTACCCCTGTAAAGAAAGTTTTCCTAGTGCAAGCCAGTATAAAGGGATCAGTGCCCAGCAGAACAAGCACTGGACCATTCTGCCCCAGCAAGGAGCTGACCATATTTGAGACACCCCAAAGAATCCTATTGCTGGCAGTCTGCAGAACTCTGGGCTGCTCTGCCATACCCTGTAATCACGGGTATTGGAGACTTATGGGGCTGTTACAGAACTGATCATAAAATTGCTTTACAGCATCATTCATACTAACAGGCAAAAGTAAGTTTGTTTTAAAACAAAAGATACCTTCAGCTACAATAAAAAAGCATATGCTGTGTGGTCACTTGGGATGGCTGCCAAAGATGTATGCTAATTGTGACAAAAACTAATTTTTCCAAAATATATAATAGAAAAACTGGAGAAGTGCAAAGCTCGTGGCCCGCAATGAGAACCACAGCGGTAGGTTGGCAGTGAGAACTGATCCGCAAGGTAAGAAGGAAACTTCTTCAAAGTTCTCTGTTCCAGCTTAGCCACTTATTTTGTCATAATGTGTCAGCTAAACAAGTACCTTGATTACAATGGATACTTGTCTGAAGCAAAACTTCAGTAATTTAGATGCAATATTGAAAAGTATTGCACACATCTCATATAATTGCAGTATTGCACAAAGCGTGGTACAAGACTGATGTTCTGTATTGCCCTTTACATTTAACATTCTGTAAATAGATATCTAGTGGCACTTAAATATTTTATCCATTATTTGTTAACACGGTAAACAGCATATTTATTTAAACATAAATGTTTACTATTCAACTTAAAAGATACATCATAATGCAAACTGCCTTTGCAACTTAGAGAGTACTTGGCACATAAGAGCAAACATGTATCAGGTTTTTTCATTGCATTTTAAAATGAAGTATTTTGGGTTTTAACTGCATGAAAGAATGCAAGCCACAATTTTAGGTTGCTGTATTTTTTTTCTAAACTACAGAAATTATTTTTACCAAGACAGTGAAAAAAAGTCTCATTCACAGAGCAACGAGGACCAGAAAATTGTAAATGGGAGGGAATGATTTGCACTAATGAGCCAGCATTAGAGCAATATTTGGATTACACTGATAATTCTTAATTGCTCAGGAACCATTTTCACAGTGTTTCTTCTGTAACTTTGGGGCTCATCTAAAGAGAAAGTTAAATGTATCTGAAAGATATTAAATTAAAGAAAGTTTGTGGCATTTGCACTGAGCCTCAAAATGCTAGAGCATCAGAGAGAAAATGAAGTAGCAGCAAATAACGTAGAAAATTAAGGGGAAAGCAAAACCTAGCATGAAATAGCACAGACAGCTAGAAATGCACAATATTTGAAACATCTAAAAGAGTTGCAGAAAAATAGCTATTGTCATCAGAGTTTAAACAAAAAAATCCAGAAAGTTTATATTCTCAAGACCGACAAGTAAGACACATCTCTAAGGAGAATAGAAAGGTTCATGATATGTGAAAAGCAAAATGAGGAAAGTTATCCACTCCGAGGGAGGCTGTCCTATGAAGAACATACTGGAGACAGTGATCACCATTCTGGTACTCGTGTTAAACAGGCAAACATCCAAATCCATATCTTAGACTCAAAAAAATCTCTTCTGACAGTTGTCCGGTGAGGAGAATCTGTGTTTTGAAGCATATGATTAAAGCTCTTGTATTCAATAACTTGGTCTGTTTAGCAAGCATAAAATGTCATAAAAGCAAACTGCCTCATTCAATAAAAACTTCTGTAATTTAAAAAGTAATTTTAAAGTTTGTAAGAAACTGTCTATAATTTTAAGTTTGAGAAAACAGCGTCTCTTGTTGTAAGATACGACCTTTATAATTTCCAATTATTTTCTGAAGGTTCCTTCTTGCTCCTCTATAGGAACATCCAGCACTTTTTTCCCCCTCTTTTTTATGTCTTGATTCAGCAGCAAGGCTCAAAAAACACCTGAGATTTGAGAAGTTGTCGTCAGTCCCTCTTTAATTATGGAAGTAGTACAGAAACATTACTTGCATCCTTGAAAAAATAACTGATCTGTTTTCTATACAATCAAATTAAGATGACCTTTCCCCAGGCTATACATTCCTTCCCAGTATGATTACCCTATTAAAATTGGCGTAAAAGAGGATAAATAAATAATACTTCATTATAGTATAAAATCTATTACAGAAGTAAATTGATAACACTTCAAGGTCTCAGACTCGTAAGGATTAACTGATTCACTGAATGTAGAAAGTAATCATGATGGCTATTTTAAACCATCCATTAAAGTTTAAAAACATCACTTTAGGTTACAAGATTTCGATGAAGCCTCCTTTTTCTTTACAGATAAATAACTTAAAAAATATTTACTTTTACATTCAAAAGCTCTCAAGAATCTCCTCATTGTCACAAGACTGAACAAAAACTTTCTGGTCACTCAAATTTAGTAAATAAAACAAGGAAGGAGAAAACACTTATGTAACAGGCTTTTAGTTTAATATTTTGGACACCTTGACAAGGCTTACTGGATATCTAACATTTTTGTTGGATCTAGAAGAGCAAATATTAAGTGTGTTCATTTTCATATACATATAAGTAACCTCCAAGGAATACTTTCTGCTACAGAACACAACAAATCCCTACTCTGGTGACATCGTAATTTTTCTCTTCTCCTTTTAATCATATGCTTTCCCGTCTTCCAAGTGTGTGCAGTTAAAAAAGATTCCGTTTGCATGGATGAGTGGGTTCAGAGCCAGGGATCATGCTCCTAGAGATGCAGCAAACCACGGAATAAATTTACTGAAAATTTCTAGAGCAAATTTAAACAAGACTTTTATGATTTAAGTAAATAATTTTGCAACCAGAACGCAATAATTGTAGAGTCTGTGCCTTTGTGAAGGTTGAGCACTTCAAACCCACAGAATTACCCCCAGTCCCAGAGAGCCTGCAGCCCAGTCAATGAACAGGCAAAGCCTGCAGCCCTGTTACTCTCGAACACCGGGAAAGGGTGAAAAGGCAAAAATCCCCAGCCTGGCAAATCTACCAGTATGGCAGTGTGGCTCTTTGATAAGGCTTATCATCTCTTGCACATCCTGCTGTGTGAGCATGACAGGAACACTTCTGGGGCTGGGGCAGCCCCTTCTCAGCTCCCTCTTGCTCGTCCACTTTGGCTTTGGCACAGGCAGAGCTCCCTTGGCTCTGCACTTCAGCTGAGGATGCTCCTTCCCATTCCCGATGGACATGGAAGAGAGCTCTACACTTACTGTTTCCAACTCAGAAACTGACTACTAGAAGTGGCTGGCTTTTCTCACTAATAAGCATGAGAGGTTCGTTGGGCTTTATTCAAACAATACTTTGGAAGCAGCAGCAATTAGCCTAAAACTTTTCACTCCAAAAGGACAAACTGTGCAAGATCAAAGAAAACAAAGGAAGACTAAAAGGTACTTCTAAAGGCTTGAGGATTTTAAAACACTTTTGAACACACTTGTATCAAGTTTGCAATTACTTCCATCCTGCAGCAAGGTTGATCCTCCCTTTTCAAACTAGTAAAATCAAGATAAAACATTACACAGTAAGCCACGATGAGATTCATAATATTTTCAGAGCATTAAAAACCTTAACTATATCTCATTTTATTTATAGGTTAAAGGAGTATTCCACTGACATAGGTGTGGCCAAATCACAGATGCAGAATACTTAGAGCAAAACACATGCCAACAGGTTGTCAGGATGTCTTTCTTCTAAATTCCACTAACTCAAATGTTCCCCAAACCAGTTTTATGGGGCTGACCTTTTTAAACAAATTGTACCATATGTATATCATTAGAGATGCAAAAAAATCTGCAAGATTTTAATTCAGTTTAATACCATTTTTATCATTAGCTAGAACCACAGGATTTCTTCATTTCTCTTGAAAGCCCTAAGGCTACTACCAAGCTAATGAACAAGCAGGATCAACAACTTCTGCAAAATAATTCTGTAAAAGAGCAGAATGGCAGACTTGCTTCAAAATCAATGCACTAGTATATTCTGATGCTTTTCATTTTACCACAAGGTAACCAGAGAATGGTGTTCAATTTAGAACATTAAAAGACACCATCCATACAGTTTAAAATGTGCTGTAGAGATAGAAGAACAAACTATTTCACAAATAGATAAGATGAAAACTTTTAAAGTGAAATCAGTGTCGTTCTGTGCATGTTCAGCTCATCTGACACATTCAGGTTGATGACAGCCTCAAGGCTGCTTCTAATTTTCGGTGCAGACGTTATGTGACTTCTCGGTGCCTTTCTACAATCATATGCCCTAAGTGCCTCATTCCTACTTTCAAGCAGTAAGAAAAAAATATTTCTCGAGCTCTGCATCTTCTCTGTCTCCCATGAGAGCAACTTTAACCCAGACTCTTCAGTCTAAAGCACACATATATTGCTGCTCTGTGCCCAGCAAGGGCTGTGCAGCCTCCCCAATACGACATGCTCAGGGACAGGACAGCCTGTATATAACCTTGTGCTGGCCTGGGGGTTAATAACTGCTCCCAAAAACACAGAAAGTAACAAGCAGTTCGTATCCAGCAGTCAACATTTGAACACTAACCGTGGCCCTGAATGATGAATTAAACATGTACTTTACCAGATTTATTTTTTTCAGACGAACAGGGGATAATCAAAATAATTAAATAGTGAAGGACTAGAACAGAATTTCATGGTGCTCACTACAATCCCATCTTTGTTTTTTTATTCCCAACCACCCACCAACACGCAGGAGGTTAAATTAATATTATTGACTACAAAAAGGAAAGCAAAAGAACACGTGCAACATTATTGAATTTATTTGGGAGTAAAGTGAGAGATGAGATGTTGAGCAACTGAACATATACAAATCCTCTTCAAATGATTAATGACTCTCTCAAGCAATATAGAAATTTGGTCAACTAAGCCCACAGTTGAAATAACAAAACCATGATGATGAGTTAATTTAATAAAAGAAACACATGTCTCCAGAGCAAGGGGGGAAGGACAACGGCATCTATTTTATTCATAAAATAAGCTTGAAGCATTTAAAAAAACATCTCACAGAGTATCGCAAAGAGAGTCTGCACGTACATTTCTCTGATTCTTTACACATTTGCTTTGTGCTGGTTGTATGAATATAGTTTTTAAAAAGACACAAAGAAAGTACTTTTTCATGTCACACACTAAGGTTTTCCTTGACTCCATTCAGCAAGCATGAGTCCTAGATACAGAAACTCAGAATCCATATAAACCAGCTGAACTCATCAAATAGGAGTTTTTATTTGCCCTGGGAGAGAGCTGAGACAAGGGAGGGTGGAAAAAGGTGCAAGTAAAGAACCTGGATATTGCAAAATACCTGTGCAGGTAAAATGAACGTTTACATGGTATTCCCATCCTGAACTTGTGTGAATAGTGAGTGGTAGAGCCCAAGAGTTAAGTTTATGAAATACAAAACCAGTCTCTTTTATGTTTTCATCTTTTAACCAATTTTCACATCACGCAAAGACAGGCCAACAGCAATAGAAGAACACATTACATAAACTGAACTTGTCAGAGCAACATCATGAAACTATCTGGAGTCTGGACAACTATTTCTTCACTATATTAAATTCTCAGATACTCACAGAACAATTTACTGGGACACTCACTGTGGACTGTATTGGAATCCTACACACAACTTCACACAGTGAAGAGTTATGGTCCACAACTTCAGAGTTATGGTCAAACCAGAGCATAGGGTGAGACTCTGCAAATGCAACTGAAGAAACAACTGAGATTTTCAGAAACACTACTACCATTTCCATGTTCCAGCTCTAGTTTGTGTGGCAATTTTATCTATTCTAAATTAAAACAGATAAACACTTTTAGAAAAGCGGATCAGGCAAATTAAGGCAACCAGAGGCAAATTTCTTGTTACAAATCCATCTGGGGGATGGGATAACTGATAGTTTTATGAATCATCTACCCTGCAATCCAGCTTGCTTCTCTGTCTTGTTTACAAGCACTGGAAGTTTAGGGTAAAGAAGCAAGAGAGATAACATCTTCCAAAAACTCTGAAGAATCCAAGAAACATTCCTAGGATGGGCTTTGCGTGAAGTATCTGCTGAGAGCTGAGGAAGTCCCCAGCAGACAGTGGCAGCCCAGACTGAGTACATCTTGTATTTATACATTCCCCTCAGCTCAGCAGGAAAGATCACACACATGGGGGCCTCTCAGCCATCTAAACAGTTTAAAAAACATTTTGTAGCTCTCTTTAGTTAGTCTCTCTAAACATCCTAATTTCCTATTTCACTGCTCCCTTCCTGTCTCTCTGGCAAAGGATAAATTGAAAATAACAAGGGAGAATACAGCATCATTCAGTCACAAACGTGTCTGAAATGCCCATCTAACAAAAAAACATGAGGAAGCACTCATTCCTACCAGATGTTTATCTAAGATCTTGCATCTTTTGTTACCAGAAGATCATCTGAAGAATGACATTCTTAAGGACAGATAGCATTTTTTCTAAATTGTTACTATCTTCTTCACGGAAAAGAAGATAGACAGATATATAAATTCCACTGCATTTGTCTACATTGAAGGAGAAGAGCTGAACGTAAAAATTTTATATAAATTTGTTAATTATGATTGGCAAGAAAATCCTCCATTGCTTTAAAACATTTATTGTAGAAATAAAGATTAGTGCTGATACAATATACTGCCTTATAAAAAAGATTTATCGGTTTGGAATATGTTGGCTCTGAACTTATTGCCACAGCTAAAACAATATTCATAAAAATATAAACATGTTTACTGTTTGTAAGGGCTATTTTTATGGATAATTACAACATTTAATTTCTTTTACTTTCATCCTTTCTTCATTTTAAGTCTGTGACAAAACGTACCTTTATTGCCAATAGCCTTTTCCAGGTCATAAGCCATCTATAACCACTGCAATTCAGTGTCATCTTGAACAAAAGGCTTAACCAACAGGAAAAGGTATTTGGAATAATGAGAAATTCATGAAGCTGACCCAGAGGTTATTAATTCAGGCTTCCTGGACATAAGTTTACTGCACAGATGACTTACTCTGTGTGGATTCCAAGGGAGAAATTACAGTAGATATTGTTACAAAAACCTCCAACTGCCAGAAAAAGATCCTCCCTCCTAAAAAAGGTGCCATGAAAGCACTTCATTAAGCAATAGCTTGTCATTAGCTATTTTGTTGAAATAATATATGACATGACTGGACCACACAGGGATCCGAACAACAATACATACGACACATCACGGAGAAACCCTGAAATGTAACACGCATCTCAGCCATTTACTGATCTGTAGTTTAAACAAACAGAGACCTAAAACAGACTTATAAACTTCAGTGACAAAAATATTTTCAAAGACTGAAGGGCTTATGCTAATGGATACCATTCAAAATGCCTAATGTAGCACATATCATTCTAGAACAGAAATATGCCATGAATAAATCCTCAGCAAACATTCAGGTACTCAGAGCACAAATATGAGCTGAGTTTTACCTGAGCTATATGCTGACACTGAAAATTTGCAGGGTTTGTTTATAGTAAAGCTGATTGGAAATAATGAAATGTCATCCCTGAAATATCTCTAATTCCCATTTGGAATATTACTGTATTTAGAAAGAATTTTACAACAGGAAGACTTATTATTAATACAAGATTATTTTCTAATCAGAAGAATGTCTTTACTTATATATATCCTGTACTTTAACTGCTTTACAAATGACTTGCATATTTGTCAGCATCTTGGGTTCAGTTAGACACTGACAAGCCATAAATACTTGAAGGAAATGAGAAATATTCAATTTAAAAAAGCTTCTCATCTCTGTTACAGCTATGCAGAGACTTTGATGTGAATGGTGGGTGCTGCAGCTGAAAACAATAGCTGTCCCTTTATCTTGGAGCATATACACGACTAAGACGTTAATCTGATACAACACCACTTTTATGTACAGAAGAACTTTAAGGGTTTGCATCTGCACATTTTAATACCCACTCCCCAAATCCTGTGTATGACTGTGCCAGAGAAGGTGATATAAGTCTGCTTTTTAGTGCTTCTCCACAGCAGTTTTTCTGGCAGAGTTCAGCTCCCAGGCAGTTCTGTGAGCAGTGGCCAAAGAGCAAATCACCTGCCTGGTCTGCACTAAGGACATTCAGGAAGAGATCAGAATGCTGAGAGTTCATGACACACACATCCAACACATTTTCTTGTGCTCCCAGCTCCCAGTATCAATGCACAACACTGGCATCCTCCAGACAAAGTCCAAGTGTTAAGTTGGGGTTTCTCTTACCTGAGCCTCACAGTAATTACTGAAGGGCGGGACTCTGTCAGGCAAATATTAACAAGTAGCAAAAGAGAAAAGAGCCCTGAAAACACAGCCAGCTTTACTGTTCTCCATGGAAAGCACTAGGATTAGTTCACCAATGTTTTTCCCAATCAGCTCTGATATTCTTGTTTCTCAAACCTTTAGAATATTCCCAAAGACAGCCTTTGTACAACTTATCACACTGGGCAGATCTGCTGAAGTGCTGCAAGATGACGGGTGAAGAGATTCACCCCTTGTTTTTCCTTATTCTATTCACTCTTTGCTTCTTTTTACTGTTGTTAAATCTAGTTTATAAGAAATGCAGAGGAAACCAAAGCAGTAAATGTATCTATCACCAGGCTGCTAGAAGTAAAAAATTGAGCAAATCAGATAAAAATGAGAAACTTCTTACTTTACACTGGCCTCACTGGACTCTTACTAATTGTGTCTCTGCTATTAACTGCAATTCAGTAGGTTAATTAATTTGGTAAATTTTAATCTTGTTTCTGAAATTCAAAATTTTTCCTCCCACTTAAATTTTTTGTCCCCACAAAAGCAAATTCTTTTACTTGAAATCAGAAGTCAAGCTTATCTACATATTTCTACAACAAAAGCTTGCTGAAACTTATTCAATTTTTCATTAGCTACTGTTCTTCAATCACTCTGTTAAAAATGCAGGAAATAAAAACAAAAATCAGCACTTTATATATGCCATGGGAGAGATCAGTCTTGATTCCTGAGCTGCAAGATGGGAATTATAACATTTGTCATACCTGCAGAACTGAAACTGCCTGATGAAAAACCCCCACAGCGTGACGTGCCCCCCAAAGCATCCCTGGTACTTCTGTGCCCTCACATCCTCCATCTGACATATCCCCCCTGAGCAGCAGAGCAGCACTCCAGAGTCCCTGCCTGAGCTCCCCACAGGCCACACTGACACCGAGCTGTTCAAACTTGCCATTCCTGAGTGCTGCACCTGCACCTCCTGATCACACCACTTCAGCTCCCTAACAGGTTCCCTTTGGATGAAACCTTCCCACAGTAGCTTGCATAACACTGTCTAACTCCAGGCAAGAGCAACACTAGCAACACCACGAATTTAACTCTCTCAGCTTTACCTCCTGAAATAATTTCACCTCCGTAGTCAGGCCGTGCTTCTATTTTTAACAGCAACAAGGTAAGTACACCTGCCTGTATCTCAAAACCTGGAGAAAACTCTTCGTTTGACCTAATGGTTACAGGCAAGATAATCAGGGAATCATTAATCCAGAATGATTAGGCTGTTTCCTAACACACTGTTAGCACATATGGATTTGTCCCACTTGTGTGGATCCAGATCTTTTAGCATCCTAGAATAGCTAAAAAACCCCAACCTTACGTTTTACATTTTCTATCAAGCCAATAGCTGAAGCATCACCATGAGTCACAGAGGTTGAGTAGCTGGGGACAATCATGTGTTGAAATTATAAACGTCAAAAGGCTGTGATTCACTGAAATCAAGCGCCTGTGTTTAATTTATTTATATTAAGCTTCCACGTTTCTGAGACATGGTTTCGCCCAACTGCTTCCCTAGGAGTGTAAATCACCATCAAAGTACAGAAGAGTAAATCTGCAGAACGTAACTGGGTTTGAATATGACGCACAGCAAACAGTTGCAAAAGCACATAGAGGGATTCATTGTTAGAGCTTCTCCAGTCTTGGAAACATCTCCACATTTTTCCACAGTTTATGCAGGAATTCAGAATGTTGCAAGTATATAATTAGTATTAGATGTGATTAATCCATAGTGTGGGAAAATACAGAAAGAACTGAAATAGAGCTCTGTGAATCTCCTTTCTCTCCACCCAAACTGCAGTCAAGCATATGCCTATTCAACTCTCTCAACATACTGCCAGAACTCAATTTGGGAGCTGGCATTTTTCTCCTCCGGCTGTAATATTGAATGTTTCATTTTTCAATGTCACACTATTTACCATGCACATATTTTAGTCATATCATTTCACAGTATGGTTCTGGGGCTGGTTGGCTCACAGCTTCTTCATACCTATTTTCCTTCATTCTCTTTCTCATTTCTTTCTCACAAGAATGTTTGCCAACCCTTATCTGTCTATATTTGTAAAATAAGAACAAGCTATTATCAGTCCTTTGAAAGGCACATAGTACAGACTTCAAGGAAAAAAATCTGCAGGTTTCATCTGCATGGTTTGAGAAGAATCAGTTCTGATTTCTCCTCTGGCTCGCTCTGGATTTTGCACTCAGCTATGCGTCAGGATCAGAGCTTCCAAGTTTACTTGTAATGCTGAAAACATGAAACCCAAACCATTTTAGAGTTTGATACACAACAATAAACCAATTCTTAGACTACCACCATGAGGCTCAAATTTGCTTAAAGAATTCTGTGAACCTTAGCAAAAATCTCATGGAAATGTAGCTTTTAATGATAGCTGAAGTCCCTCAGTGCTTGGCATAGTTCCACAAGTTCCAGCATAAGGTTTGCAAAGCACTGGCAAGCACAGGCCTTCACTGGTGTTTACTTACCTGCAATAAGGAAGAATAATACATTCCTAATGTATGCTCAGTTTCTGCATTTGGTGTGTATTTCACCACGCTAAAAATAAAATTAAGTGAAAGCAAGATGACAGACGAAAAAAGTGATATAAGGAATAAAGCACGGGAAAAGGACCTTAACTCTGCCCAAAATTCCACATGCCTCCTGAAAAGATAAGTGAAATGGAAAAAAATAAATGCCTGGGTGACTTAAATATCTAATTCTCATTCCCAAAACTTACATTTGGCTTTAAATTTGGTGTGACCTCTGCTGCGATTAAGTACATCTATGCTGTACAGCGCAGCCCAGGGCAGCAACTCTCTTAATTCAGAGACTGAAAAAAGTGAGCTGGAAGCCGTATTACCTTGCCTACACCTTACTGTGCCCGAGTTCATCAGAATTATTACGAGGAGAGCCTATGACCTTGGAGGCAGCCTTATCCTACACAGATCACCTGCTATCCAACCCCCAGCCAAAACCTTCCTCAAGGCCCGGGGGGTGACCACACAGACCAGCCTCTTACAGAACCACAAAGGATGTCACAGAAAAACTGGACTCAGATTCTTCTGATCATTTTACCCAACAGCAAGTTACAAGGCTCCCATTAAACTGTTCTGAGCCACCCATTTCTTCTGCAGTTTGTTGCTCTGTGATTCCCTAAAAAGAGGCATTCCATACCTTGGAAACAGAAAAAAACATGAAAAAACAAATTATATTATAAATGACATATAACACTAAAGGTTCTCATAACACATTCCTAATTCTATTCATACCTTCCTGCTCTGATAATAAGTTTAATTGTGTTGATTTTAATATAAGTTCTCCCTAATACTTTTCAATCGAGGTTATTATTTTTGTCAGGTAAAAACCATATAGATCATTGATTATATCCAAAAGCTCATAAATTATTATGTTGTTGTCATTCTGGAGTAACTATTTTTAATGAGGTTCAACATAGGAAGGGGCGTGAAAACTCTGAAGATAAAATCTGTCTCTTAACCATACTTGTTTAAGTTTTCAGTCCATATTTATCTGGCACTTACTGGCCTCCAAGTCATATACCTGCACTAATTGAGGAATAAACCTCCTTGTCTCAGTATTTACTCAAGAAAAAATTTGGCCATGTAGTCTCCCCTCTTCTCTTAAATCCAGTGTTTTGTGCTATATTCAGCTTTATTTATAAAAGGTTATGTTTACTGCAAATTCTGTCTTGGAAAAGACTTTATTAGATTAAAACTAATTTCCTTCAAAATGTCCGCCCTTCTACATCTGAGGAAAACATCCTGACTTAATATTGGAAGAGAGGGAAAAAGCCCTAGTTAATTAGGGGAAAAAATATGCAGAGAGCCCCCACTATGACAACAGGCATCCTTTCATCCCTGTATGGCACAGGCTTCTCCCGCCCTGGAGCTCCCTACAAGCTGTGCCTGAGGTTTCCCACCAGGAACACCCCAGTGCTGGCGAGGCCCCTGCTGCAGATCCAGGTGCAGCACCACCGAGCCAGCCCTGCCCTGCAGGCAACTCATTCTGCTTCCAGGCCCAGCCTGTGCCCACACATCTCCAGACTGCAGGAAATATTGCAGGAGTTGGGATGCAATTACGGGATTGGAAGCCCTGTACCAGAGTCTGCCCCTTCTCCTTTGTAGTTATTCCAAAGCTGGAATGAGCAAGGTCGTTCATTGCCAGACAAGACGCTTCCCGACACTGGCAACTTGCCCACATCAGGGTGAGGAGACATCACTCGAGACCACCGCAGAGAGGAAAAGTGTACTGGATACTCACACTTCTTTATTTTAGTGACAACAGAAGACATAAGAGGTGTGCTGTCCTTGTGCTCCAGCTGCTGGGAGAGGTGAGGATGGACACTGTGGGGAGCAGGGCTCACAGGGACATGGACACTTCTCGGGAAGCACAGGGGTGAGATGGATGTGGCGTGAGGCAGCTGCTGTGGGGTGAGAGGGTGTGTGCATGTCCCGGGGGCTGCTGCTCCTGCAGATGGTGCCTCTTGAGCAAAACCAGCATCTGCAAACCCTTGACATGGAGCTCTCCAAGAGAGGGCACGGAATTGCTCTTGACAAAGGGAACTGCCAGCCATTGTCCCTTGGGGAGAAGGAAACTCAACACTTCCTCCCATTTCTGCGAGCCAATATAGCTCTGTAAGGGGTTTATATTCTCCAGATACACCACATAAGGATGTGCTTCAGAAAAGCTGATACAAGCACTCTCTTTTCACCACCACCAGTTAACAATTCATAGGAAAGGGAAGTAATGGGAAGCTTATTGGGAAGAGATTACAAAGGAAAGATCTGATAGTAGAGGGGAACAGAACTACAGAGTGACCTTTAATGAATAACTGCTATGGTCCCAAGCGAGTTAATAAAATTACAGACTAATTTAACCACATCCCTAAACTTGCCCTTCAACAATTGCATGGTCAAGGCATTGTATACAAACAGAGAGGTCAGCCTTTGCTAATGACCACAAAAAGCTTCCTCAGGGCAGCAGCGCAGACAGGCTGTAGTTACAGACTCAGGCGCTGAGTCACGGACTATACCCTTCCCTACATGTGTAAGGCATTAAGTGTTCATCACAGAAACTTAAATAAATTAAATCATTCCATTGCAAATGACAAAAATGGAACTTTCAAGTTGCACAGTTATTATGCAGAGATATGGAAGTAATAAAGTTAAGGTTCCACAGGCAACCTCAGCTTTGGACTTTGGTCTGCGTGTAGTGTGGTTGTTAATTCCACAAACCACTAATAGTTTGGGTTTTTTCTTATAAAGAACAGAATAATAGTTTTTATTTGCGTACAGTCTATAAACTCTCGATAAAGGTAGCTCTACTTTATTTAAATAATCCAGTCTCCTTTTTACTGACACATTTTTATGCACTAACATCTTTTCCCTCTATTCTCATATTTTGATGTTCCAAAATCCCATTTCTCTCCACAGAGCCCCACCAACAATCCTCACCTCTAAGAAACTAAGCAGGGTACAAAAAGTTTTCTCCAGGGATCTATCCCTTTGCATTTATCTATTAATTCACAGCATTCCACATGGGCAAGAAAATACTCGGATAAATCTAAATCTAACTTAATTGAATGTGCAGGAGGTCTTTATATGCCTATAATCTTTCATCATTATTCAGCCATGTTATTCACAAGTTTTGCAGGTTACTTACAAAATATATACTGTCTATCCTTTAAGCAAGTGATTTCATCAGCTCCAGCTGCCATACAGGTAGTTTACAGTAGATAGAAGTAATCTCATATACATTTAAAACTGAAAAAAAAAAACCTAATTCTGTATGGAAAACAGTATTAAAAATCACAAAGTCTATATCAAATTCACACAAACAAGAAAACGTTTTCAGTCTTACCAACACAAGAAATTAAAGTTTACTATTGTCCAGACAGAACATTACAATTTTGTTAAGTTGAAGGTTGTAGGGATTACTTTTCTTTTTTTTAATTTTTTCTCTATTGTCTTAAATAACCTAAACATTTTTACACTTATTCTTCATCAACTACCTGGCTAAGAATATTCTGAAAATTGGGGAATCTGCAGTCAGGCAACTCACATTGACAAATGTAGTAAAAAGGTCATCAGTGGCAAAACCTGAATGTACAACAAGTTCAAGAACTTTCTACTGTATCTGGTATAGAAAAAAAATGCGAAGGTGAAGTTCTTTGGAGAATTTAAAAAAAATTTGATTTAGTGCTTCTTATACCATAAGTGGCTGTGAAATCAATCAAACATAGACGAATACTTATGTCAGAAGTTTTTGAATCCCACCCAAAGAGAAAAATTAGATAGAGTACAACACAGCTATGCAAGAGTTCAGCAACAAAAATATTGTCTAGGGATAGCTTTGAAATATTTATAAACAAGTGTAGCGTTACAGCGGGGGGAAGGAAAACTATAAACAATAGGGTCATGTTTTAACTTTAATTAAGAAAAAAATTAAAGGCAAAATATCTGAAATACCAAAGGAACATCTTTAAAGGGACTCTGGAGGTGGGAGGGCACAGTTGGGTTTTTCAAACAACCATAAATACTCTCAGACTTATACTGGGATGAGACAAGAGTGGCATCTAGTGGCTCCCAACGTTAGGGTGCTTGTTCCCATTGAACAGCCGGGATACGGCCCAGACCTGCTTTTCTGCGGTGTTCATTCCAACTCCCTGGGCTGTAATTGAGTATCTGGTGAGTCCTTGATAGCAAAATTGGGGAATGGGGGTGTGGGGAGGTTAGCAAGTAAAGAAATAAAGTAAAGAGATTTTATTCTCGGTTTACTGGCACTTTGTTAGCAACTTTGCTTAGAGGCAAGTAGATGGGATTTTTGGTTTAATCTGGCAGGAATAAATTATACACTCTTTAAGAAACTGTTCAGTAAAGCTACAGGACTAATACTGGTTTGTTCTTCATATGTACTTGTTTACTTACCCCTGACTTCCATCTATAAAGCATATTAACAGAGCATGTTCATACCTTGTATACACGTTTGGCCATATTTTTCAAAGTGTACTTAATACTCTCATGAGTTACATATTTTTAACATGCAAATATTGAAAAGAAGTTCCCCAACTGAAAATTTTGAAAGTTCCTTATGAGAATAGACAGTGTACTCGCAGGAACGTATTTCCAGAGAGTCATTCAGATCCCCTCGGGGAGAATCACTTGCCTAGGAAAAGGGTGCAGTATTATGGCATTAGGGAGGCATGATGAGTTTTTGATCCAGGTTCCATTTTAATTACGTATTATTAATCATTTTGCAGTTGGAAAAATCCACCATTGTCTGTGTATAACTAATAAGGAACTCATGTTTCTTAAATTAAAGAAACGTGTAGAGGTTTCTTTTGCAGTGTGGGGTTGAGCTAAGTATACACTGCACTAGAGCATAAATTATCCTTCACAGTCCAAAAACTGTTCCTGTACAACACAAATATACAGGAAATTAAACTGTGTATTGTATTCCAAAACTGCTGTGAGACACTACAAACATTCAAATATCACCGCTGAAAAGGCCATTTAAGTAACCTAATCTGCTTTGCATTTGCAGTTCTTATCTCTTTGAAATGGTTTTCTAATAGTAAAAATAATTTCTCTATTAATCTCTGCACACAGTAACCACACAAGCATAAGTACATATTAATTGATATTACTGTTTATGTCTTGGATGGCAATGACTGAACATTACAAATGCTGCTATTACTATCAGCAGAACAGCATGCAAGGAGGATTTGAATTGTAATCAGTGTCAGACACAAAGCCATTAAACTAATATTTAACCTATATTAAACAGAATCCAAGTGTTGAAAGTGAATATATATATATACAGTGATGTAATTTAAAACATTACAAAATGTACGTAGCAGAGAATAAACCAAAAAATCTGTGTGTGGTGGCAAGTCATTGTGTTTGAGCTCAACTTACCAAAGTGTCTATTTACTTCAGAAGTGACTTTCTTTTTTTAGTTTTCAGAATTTAAAGTGAAATTTAAAGCTAAAATTTCATTTTTAAAACTGAAATACAAAATTATTGCAGATTTTTAGAAAGTACTTTGATTCTGCCAGACATTGACATTCACCAAGTCCAAACAGCAGGTTTTTGGCTTCTTCTTTTTCCCTGAATTTTGGTTAAGAACAGTCACACTGGCTTAATATGGTGACTGCTATGAGAAAGCTTAGATTTAAATTCCTGGAAAAGAAAGGATTTTGATAATATAGCTGCTGATTTGCAATACAATAAAGAGATTTGTTGGCACAACTTGCCAGAATTGCAAGCTTTAAGTACCATCCTCTTCTTAGTAAAGAAAATTAAAAACCAAGGCAAAAGCAAAGCCTCAGTCAGTACCTTGTCTGACTACGCTGTGTGTTTCTATCCAAAGTTTTGAGCCTACATCACCAATTTTACATCATTATAATGTTCTAGCTATTAAGTTTTCATATTCTGTGATTATTGAGAAGACAACAGTTCTATGGCTTTTTGGAGCACCTGCAAAACGCAACTTTTAAATTAGCTTTTCAAAATTTGTTTTTTCCACGTAGGCCAGCTCTGTGTGCTGGATCATTGACCAGAACTTCCCTGTGACCTTCCTGTTAGGACAGGCCGTATGTCCAAGGCTTACAGTCCAGCTAAGTGGCAGCACAACTGCACTTTTTATTTGTGTGAGCAAAGAGCAGGCAGGAGCGTGAGTCACGGATCAGGACTCGGGTGTGCTCGCTGCCCTTACAAATGCACACGCCATCACATGCAGGCATTCAAAGTGGTCCCTGCTCTCCAGTTTTCCATCTAAACACAAGGGAGGAGATTTATACGGTCAGGGGACATCCATAAATAATTAGGTAATACCAATCAGGAAGAAAAGCAACACTTTCAGATCATCAAACACCTTATTCGCTATTGCGGGTTTGCGGGGCTGGGCGCGGGGGGGAGAAGCGGTGGATAACTTGTCGAGAAAGGACAATCAAAAATAAAAGAATGCAATTAGTGAAACATTGGAAATGTAAGAACAGCCAACTCCCATCTGTAATCACCCATGAAACCCAGAGACAGCGATTGCAGAGCTCCCCAGCAGTGCTGTCCTTTGCCAACTGCAGCGAGCAGGAGGAACTGACCATCTGCAGAGATTTGTACAATACTTGCCCTGGGTATGTGAATGGCCGCTCTTGCTGAAGAAGTGGAGACATGGTCTTAGTTAATGCAGGACATTTCAACTGGTAAAATGTTACTAAATCAAAAGTATATCAATATACATTCTGGTATCGCAGCAGTTACAGTTCAGCGTGTAGGGTAACAATAATGGAAAACAGAACTTGCCATTATGTATCATTAAAGTATAATCAATTACAGGAATCTGTTAGTGCTTTCCTTCAGAGACTCAATCACAAGGAAACACAATCTACTTAAATGTGCAGATAACAAACGGAAATGATTTTTAAAACAAGGTGACTGGGTTGAAAACATTTTTAAAGATAAACTTTAACAGATTTCCTGACCTCATTTTATTAATGCAAAAGTCAAAATAGACAAAAATGCTGGCTTATATTCCAAGAATGGAATATGTAAGTTCCTATTAAATCTGGGCCTGGAGCATGTATTTTCCAGCCAGCATGCAAGATTGCATTTGCTGTATTCATCATTATATATTTGTGTGTCTATACAATTACGTCACTGTAAAGTCCAAATCACAAAACACAGTTTTTATACCGTCCTTCTGGAGTTTCCTCACACATGGGCTGAAGCAATGCTGCCCAAATTCGCCAGTTAATGTCAGGGCTTATCTGGAGACCAGAGCAGAGGTGCCTGCACACGGCTGAGCGCTCCCGGGGAGCCAGGCAACCGTGGCAAGAGCTGATGAAACCATCAGGCACATCCTCGGCTGTGAGGAGGATTTGTCGCTGCAGAAATGCTTTATCAGTCAAAAGAGAAGCTGAGCTGCAGTCTGAAGAGTGAGGGCAAGGCAGCAAATGAAGCAGCTTTGTATCCCATATCCTTTGTATCTCCTCCTGTCTCTCTCTTGATTTGTCCTAGCACACCAGGGGCTCTCCTGGTTTACGCAAGTGACACAGGTGACTCACCCAGCTAAAATAAAACTGGATCCACCCGAATTGGCCTTGACAACAATCTCACCTCTCAGTTTTGTCTTCTCACACACAGAGGGAAAACAGGAAGATGAGCTGAAAATCCGTGTGGGAGAGGACGAATGGGAGGAAAGAAAGGTCACCCATGAATGGAGAAAAAGCCACCAAGGATGAAGAGCTTTCACTCCAAGCAGTCCCCAGTTTTCCTGGGGACCGCATTTCCTTTGAGTTAAAATGAAAGCAAGTAATAAGTAAAACCTGCATTGCCAGGAGTGCAAGCGGTCCTTGATTGAAGCACAAGCGGTCCTGCGTCTCCACTTGTGTCATTCATTGCCCTCTTTCCAAAGAATCTCCTTAATACTTCGGCCTTGACAACAATCTCACCTCTCAGTTTTGGCTTCTCACACACAGTGGGAAAACAGGAAGATGAGGTGAAAATCTGTGTTGTTCTATTTCTCCACAATCCCAGCAACCCCTGCTCAAGAAGAACACTGGTGCTGCCAGAATGTAGAAAAGTCAAGGACTGGGAATTATTTGGAGGAAATACAAAGCAAGGTATTTACCAAGGAATTAAATTTTTTAAAAAGGAATTTAATTTATCTGTGGGGTTAATTGTGGGTACTGTTAGGGCTGTTATAGTAAGGAGTTCGGAGCAGAACTGAGATCAAAAATGAAAAAATATTTTGGGATTCAAGTGGTTTTATAGTACATACTACACATTTTCTGAATTTCAATTAATCTTTAGGAGATTTCTCATTCTATAACCTGTAATAGATCTCAATGAATATAGGTCCCATAAAATCTGCAGAAAATTGCAATTCTAAGAGATGAAACAGAGTAGGGAAGGGGAGCAGATATAGAAATTGAGTAATTTTTCATAACAATACCATCTTGTATTTCACCTCCTTACTATGCCTTTGCATATTATTGACATTTAACATGTAGTTAAAGCCTGGAAATTTAGGTCTTTCTAGAAGCAAAATAATCATCTGAGTTTTAGAGAGCTACCTCAATAGATATTTACCTCTATGGGAATTTCAGTAAAAATGAGGGGAATTTTCAAAAGGAAGCATAGGATTTGCCCCTTTACTGAGAGGTTTGCACTTAACTTTGAACATGTCTACCCCCTCACTGACCTGTGGCACCAAGATGTGATACTTTGTGGGACTGTTGATTTCCCAAGTGTTTGCAGGAAACAGCTGGATGCCCAGCTACTAAACGAATGCATTAGAAGATGTGACACTTGTGGTGGGGAAAGACACGGGGATCTGAAGTGTTGCTTGGCTTTCTATGACAGGTCCTGAGCAAGATATGATCAACCAGCGGCCAGGGCTGTGTGGAATGCAGGGCAGACGGTCCAGGGCAGCAGGCTGTGCTCCGGTGGCCAGGCAGTGAGGGTAAGTCAGGGTAGCGCTTTCCCAGAGCAGAGCCCCAGCCTGGCTCCCCCAGCCCGGCTCCCCCAGCCCTCGCTGCTGCCGTGGGGGCAGAATTCGAAGCAGCAGAGGGGGGAGTTGAGCCAAGCCCCTGGTGAGGACGGGAGCGTGACTGAAAGGAGGGAGGACCGTGGAGAGCAGTTCAGAACTGTGCAAGGGCAGCAAGGCCACTGGGCTGAAAGGCTTGGAAAGGCCTCGCAGCCTCCAAAACCTCCCACGGCTTTTCCTAACCTCAGATGGCCTCTGTCCAGACCATTTTACCTCATCACAATTCCATACACCCTGTCAAAAAAAAAAAGAAAAAAGTCACAAATCCAGCATAAGCTTCCACAAGCCATAAAAAGCGTACCAAATCTCCTCACCTTGCTATCAACCAGCTGGGCCTTTGCCATCCCTATACCCAAAACCTCCATGGTCCCTTCCAAAGCAGCACATCCCCCTCTACTTGTCTCTTCTTTGCTGCAAAATTCTGGTTTGCATTTGATGCTGAAAGCTCTTGAGCTGACTTTGTCAGCAGGAGCTTCACGCAGCACAGAATATGCATTAAACCTTTCACTAATATCTCTGATTGGCACCTTCTGGATGCACAGCAATATTTCTCTGAACACAAGCTCTTTGTTTCAAAAAGCTAACTGGACACAGAATAAAATTTCAAATCCTTATTTTTTTTGCCATCTCAATTGAATAATCCAAAAGCTTTAGCTAAACAGCTGATAATTTAAATCTGAAATATAAAATGCACAAAAAGTAACATTAAATAAAATTATTGTTATTTAAATACTGAGTTATTCCTTTTTTAATTAATCACAAACAAAACTCGTTTAAATTTGGCCATGTGATTTTTCAAGGAAGAGAAAGGATTTTTCGAGGCTTTTTTTCCAAGCTTTTCCCATAGGCAAGTACATCTTCAATTTTTTATTTCATCTGTTTATGTACTTAGCCATTGACCTTTGTTGCGCAAAACCCATGGCTTGATCTTCGACATGGTCTCTCCCCAGGAGGGTTTTTTGGGATATTTTTTAAGGAGGACATCTCCCACAGCCTAACCCACAAAACCAGTGATCAAGACATGCACATCATGCAGTATACTTAAGGTTGAGTTGCAGAACTTTGAACAAAATGATTAAAGTATGAGTACTAAACTATACATGCATTTAAATACGTATATTTAGTTCATACTCTCAGTCACGGCCACAAGTCTATGTGGAGTACAGCTCAAAAGGCTGTATTTTTATGTCTGAAGGTTTTACACATCACAGATTTGTCAAATTTTGAAAACTTCAATTTTTATAGTAAAAAGACTGAAAGTCATTAACTGTGGCCCTTGACATTGCTCTGTCTATTGTATGCCATGCTGTAACCTATTATTCATGGAAAAAATAATTGCTTTTGTTTTTCCAAATATTTTTTTAAAAATCTGAGTTTAAAAGTCACCAGTGACTATTTCACAAGGAGAAGCATCCAACTATCCATTAATTAAACATGCAAGAGTATTTTTATGATTAAAAAACCCCATAGTTCACTGAGTCCAGGCAAATCCTGTATATTATGAATCTACAAACCACAACTGATGAAATGATGCGTGAAAATAGAGAAAGAGGCAAAATAACCTACTTGAACCCAGAAAATTTTCAGACAATAGCCATTACCAGATTTAATTAACTTTAGCACAAATGTGGGGGCTCCTTCTGTTTCAAGTTAATGAAGCTCAGCACATGGACACTACAATTAGAGACAAAAGCATAAGTCTAAAGCAAGTTATATTTCAGGATTGAAATAATGAGCTTGGTATTTTAATTTCATAGTCAGCAATTACGTGAGATCCAGAAACAAAGAAACAATGGAAACATTAAGTTACAAATGCAGCTGGTTTTCACTCAATATCTTTCTTATAAGCCAGAGGCAAGAAAATAATTTTTTGCCTGCAATAAGCAGTATGTACAATACCCTGGAAATATTTCGACTATGATCATCTAAGATTTACTCACTTTCATACTACACGAGTCAGAAACGTGACCTCATCTAAAGCCCTGAACTGCTTAGTGACTCCTATCGTGCCTTTCTCATATATATTCATTAAATCTTTATCTAGAATACTGTTATTTCCATTTAAAATGATTGTTGTGTAGCAAAAAAACCTGCTCTCCCACAAAAACGAATAAGCCTAGATCACTTCCACCCTTTTCAATAATTTCCCTATTCCTAAATACTAGGCTGGAAGAATATATGACCCTTAACTTAATCTCATCACCAAGCACCTCCAAAGGAAAAAAAAAGGCACAAAAAGAGAAAAGATGGTCTGCCATTTATGTCTCCCATTTATAGTTTATTAAACCTAGAGATAATAGGAAAAAGGTGGAAAAAAGCAGAGAATGTCTGGGTTGTAGTATCAGATATCACTGCTTATTACTGGCTATCTGCCTAGTAATCATAAATCCATTGGGTAATATTCTCAAATCTTTTGCTTTTCAGGTAGGTGTGAGCCAAAAAGAAAAAAAGTTTAATTTTCTATGAAGAGCAGAAAACAGCAAGCACAGCACAACTGGGTACCAGGATGCATAAATATTCCTGATTATGAACCCTTGCACATAAAGCAAACAGGAAGAGTTTGAAGTTAACAGTGTGTACATCATGCAAAAGGTATCTCTGTCCCAAAAGATAGATATCACATAGACTATGAATGAACTGCTCCAATAAATTATATTATTCCTCAGAGGGGAGAGGAGAGCAATGTTATAAACAGTGACTTCAGAAAAGTGAGAACAATAGGGCATTGAATTTTGTAAGAGTGAATTAAGGATCTTTTTTTCCTAGAGGAGAGCTCACTATCATTGACCAATGAGCCTTATAAATAAAAGCATTAACTCCAGCACTGCCTGTTCTCCATAGCACCTCAGCATCTTGCACTTTCAACATTCCGTACATACATTTAGTTTCTGATATAAGTACAAGTACATACAGAATTAGAGCTTTCAAATAGATTTTTTTTTTAAAGTATACTTTCCAGAGAACTCAGAAAACACGTGATCCTGGCAGAACACACATCTCGGACACAGAGCTTTGATGAGAGACTGAGTGTGCCTTTGCAGAAGGCTTAACAAATCAGAAAACAACAATCCCTGTACATCACCTCCTCCTTGTGCTGTCAGATACGTACTGAATACCCATGGATAAAGGAAAGCTAAGCCACAGCAGCACTTTTCAAAATGAATCTTGATAGGATCGGACTCCTCAGATCTGTCACTTGCCTTTGGCACCACTTAAACCAAGGAGAGTCATTTTCTTAAAACACTCCCCGAGATCTTGACAGGACTGGGAATGCAGGAGTAAATCTGACGCCCAGTGTGAACCCTGCTCAGTGCTGAGGGCAGGGCAATGGCACAGGGCTCAGAGTTCTGCTGACCTTGTCTGCAGCACAAAGCTAAAAGCTAATTAAAAAGCATTTTCAGAAGATGACAAGCTGGTGTTTGGTTTTTTTTATTTTCTGTGAGAGAGATGTCCACTACTTTCAAGGCCACAAGTCTGAACAAAAGAAGTTGAACAACTGCCTACTATGAATTGCATTTCAGTGTCAGATTCCTGTTTGCTATCACCAATATGCCAAACATTAAGCACTGGCAACTCTAACTTCACCTTGTATGTCATTTCTCTGGCTCTTTAGCTGCTTTCTTGGTTAGTTAGAATTGGAAATTGATAGGCCCATAAACATCTACAAGAGACACATTATTAAACATATCATCTCTGTCTGCTCTGACAACGATAAGCCAAGTTCTCTAAGGTTTACAGCAATCTCAAGGAGTGTATGTTTTTCAATAACATTGTGATCTTTTTTCCTCATCTATGCAACGTTTCTCTGTCACACCCTGTGCATACTTGTTTTGCCTGACTTCTCTGAAACCTGTTTTAAAATTTTATTTGAATGTTACCTACTCTTCTGCTCTCTTCAAAGGTTTTTTTTAGTAGTTGAAAATGGTTTCTCCATTTTAGCCTCACTATAAGCAAAGGTAATGGCTCTTAGAGACTTGCAAAAAGATTACTGTCAGTACTCTTGAAACACTAAGATATTAACACTTAACAGCTTTGCCTTTACACATTTATACAGGTATTTCTACTCCAGCCTTCTTCCCTGCACTTTTCAGTCTTCTGACACCTAACCTTTTTCTGCAGTGTTTCTGCTTTCTTCTGCATCCTCCACATCCTTCCTTTCACAAAGTTTGTCCCATTTAACCTGTTCTGCCTACTGGTACATCTCTGCCATCCAGGGGCCTGGGGCTGGGTGGGATCACGTCTTCCCAAAGGACAGTCTGCTTGGAAATGCAGGGAAAGCCTCCAAGGGCTCCACTGTAAACTGTGGCTTCCATGGTACCCATGCCATTCTGACTGGGTGGAAGGGCAAAAACATTGGTTGAATCTATTCTGGTTTGGGCAGTCTCGGAAGGAATGCTGGGCAGTCTGAAAGAGTAAATTGTTTTCAAGTCTCGAAGTTCTTGCAAGTTTACACTCACTCTCAGTTTGATATGACAAATTTCACTCTAATTTTGAGGCTGCAGTAAGTATTGTTATTGATTTTCTGCTAAATGTTCATTTCATATTGTCTCTCTCCTTTTTCTTTTTCTCCCTTTTACCTGCTTGAAAATGAAAATATCTGTATTCATGTGACTGGTTTCTTCTGGTACATCATTATCCCCTTATCTGAACTAGACTTGTTTATTCCTCTGTCTGTTCTATCCGAATAAGTTAAAGAATTGCCTAGCAAAAACTATACATGAAAGTATTCCATGTTGCAAACAACAAATTGTTTTATCACTATTCCAAATACAATTTCAGTTTTATTTATTAAACTCATCAGTTTGTGTGAATATGCAAGAATGTAAGCTTTTAGTTCTTTTAAATGTCTCTAATACTTACAAGATGCATACAAAGAGCATTAAAAAAGCAACCTGGAGATACTTAATGACTTGAGAATGAGAAAGGACAAACTGTATAGTACTATCTGTATGTAATACACTCTGTTCCACCTTATTGGTGTTGTTAGATGTGACCTGTTAATCTTCTTAGTTTTGGAAAACACATTTCTTTTTTGCAGAACTGCGCTAGAGAGGAAAAGATTTATACTGCTGTTCAAAGCTATCCTCTGAATCAAGCAGGAGAGACACTCAGACTAGAGCCTCTGAGATCCAAAATGACTGCCCCATCCATCCGGCTTTTCTGAGCTGAGTGTCTCACTAACGCTTCTGCTGAATTGTTGCACATAATACAGCTAATTTAATATTCACTGGAGAAGCAACTTGAACAGGTTGCTCATATCCTGAGAGCCCCACCTATGTGATTATGAGTTGCTCCGAAGCAGAGGTTTGTCTTGCTCAGGAAAACCTTTGGGGTATCTCAGCGTTTAATCAGAGAACTTGAAATTTTGAAAATACTCATGGGATGAGAAAGCTATTTCCTTTTCATTTCTGGTAGCAAGCAAACATAATAATGGGCCAAATAAATATAAAAGGTAAAATCTCAGGAAAACAGCATTATCAGCCCGCTCATACAGTTCTTTGACAATTCCAGGTTTCAGACTTCTGTAATTATTTACAGCAGGTATCACCAGGCAAAAGCACTGCGTCCATATTTGATGGGTAAAACTGAATTTATAGAGTGTTCTTCAGCACACACCTCACACACTTCAGAGACTGCTGTTATGGGAGAGGCTGGCAAGAATAAATCCAGAAACGTCTGGAAACTACTTCTGGCTTAAGAGTACCAACAGGACGAGTCCTGTGGCTGCAGTGAGAAGAACCAATCTCCAGAAATCTGTGCCAAACTTCCTCAGAGGCAGAGCACATTATTTGCAGTAACAAATTCAGACCAGAGCTGCCAGTTCCTCTGCTGTCAAGCCCTGTGTAGACAGGACAGCTATTGAACCAGACAGGCAGAGAATTACTGTTCTTTTTGGGTGGGTCTCTTATAGAAGGCAGAACAGCACCAAAATTACAAAATTGCTGAAAAATCATCTCTCCTGCATCTCTGCTTCTGAGACAATGAGTTAAATTCTGTTCTTCTGTGCTCAAAGCCACTTTTCAACAGACGATATGAACAAACAAAAATAAAATCACTGTAGTTATTTACTTTTGATTTGTTTGTAGTAAAAGAACATGGTTCTTGGAAAGATAAATGTGTGGAAGGAGGAAAAGTAATAGAAATTTTCCACTGATCATAATTGTGTTAAAACATCAAAAATATTCCTTCAGTGCTCAAAAAACCCCAATGTACAAAACTCCAAAGTGCAAAAAAATAATGAAGTCGTTCATCATTAGAAGATGAGCTGAAATATTGCTAGCCTGGCTTCGCAGAATTTTGTTTCTCTTTTTTGCTTCACTTGCCACAGAGGCAGAAAACATCAAAGCTTTGAAATTAAAATAACCGAAAAGGTGCACGGCTCCTCCTTCTCTGTACTCTCTTCCTGATAGTTAATCCCTGCCACGCATGCAGAGTGAAGGCCAAGTGGAAGTCTTCCTCTGAAGATTACCTTACTTTGTGCATGAATTCCGCTGCATTTTTTAACCAGTTACATCTGAATTCACTGATGTCTCGATAGTTTCATACTCATTTCAGTTTTCCTCTTGCCAGTCTCAACAAATAAATAGGAAAGAGTAGACGAGCTAAAATGCTCTCCACTGAAAGGGCTAAAAATCTGAAAATCAGTTTGTTGCAGTATTAGAGCAGTTGGGAAGTCCTTAATTTGAGCTCACAGAAATCAATACAAGAATAATACAAAACTAAGAACTGCAAAGACAAACCTTTTATCTCTTTCAGAAATAAAACTGAAGTATTTTATGAAAGAAAAAAATACCAAAGGCAAAACTAACACCAAATAAAAACTCTAACAGATGCTTTTATGATTTAAATGTGGTCTGCTGTACCTTGTAGTTCATTAGCTCACTAGACACTCATGTTTCTGTGCATTTTTTGCTTTCTTTTAGCTCTCAAACGGCACTGTAATTCTTAAGAGTTTGGGCCTTCGGTGATGCAGTCGGTTTTTAAGGACATTCTGAATTCTATGCTCACTGCCTTTCCTTGATCTCCCTTATCTTTTGATCGGTATGAAAAAATTCAAACTCTTCAGAATAAGAACCACACCTCGGCAGGTCCTGGCTGCATTTTACATCATAGCTGTAGCCAAACTATGCTTCCAGCTGGATGAACAAAACCAGAGACCCCGAGTGGCAGAGTGAGACAGAGACGAACCCCTCGAGAGCAGATCCTGGGTGAGGCACTTCAGGAAAGAGCTCCAGAGGCAGATTTTACAGATGAATTAACTGCAGGGCCACTAGAAGTTTACAGCTTAGATTGGTGTGAGCTAAGGATCTCTTCCTCCTCCTGCTTTGTTGCAAGCTCCAGCTGCAGTGTCCATTCCCCACTCAAACAGAGCTGGGAGCACTCGGGCCTGCAAAAGTCTAAAAAGGAATTTAGGCTGTTTCCAGGCTTGGAGTTTAGACAGACTGATTTCTGATTTAGAAAATAAGCAGCTAGGATAAATAACCCATGAAGCACATCAAACTTCAGACGCTGCACTGCTATTTTAAATGCACTTTTCAAAAAGTCATTTCAATCGCTCATTATAAGTGCTTGAAGTCCAACAGGCTTCCCTTTCCTGTTGTGGATGTTTAGGACCCTTCAAGAGCTGACTTCAGACTGGTGGACATTATTCTAACAGCCAGAAAAATATTATTAAACTGTAAATCTAGTTATCATGTGCCTCATGCAATATTAGTGAGATAATAAATACGCAAACAGACTCGTCTGAAATACTAATATAAAAGTAATGCCTGTGATATAATAGGAGTTTAATAAGATTATGTGGAATAGCTGCTCTCAATTGTCTTCTGTCCTTGTATTTTCCAGTACCTGATGTCAATGTAATTACCATCCATTTGTTTAAATTTTGATTAAATCTCTAAGCATTTAAGAATCCATCATTACAAATTTTTTCCTGGTATCATTATACTAAATAAACATTTACATCAGATTTTTTTTTAAAGTAGCATCAATTTAAGTTATGATTTTATATCTATATTTAAGCTCTATATCTAACAGCTAAATTTCAAAGTTAGAAAAAGTCAGGTAGCTCCCCTTAAACAATAAACTATTGAGTAATATTAACAGTTGGAGCATTAGACCCAGAAGATGTAAACCATGTGAACTGGACTAATTGTGTTCCTCTGCCCTCTTTTACTATTTGTGCTTTCTCCTAAACATCTGAAGTATTACTTTTCGTAGATTTTGGAAATATGTATAAAAAAGTACATTGTTCACATGTGTAAACCACTGGAAACACTTTAACTCTCCAGCTGCTGATTTCACAAGATTTTTTATATAGCCAACACACACAGTCTAAGGATGTGATTTTTCAAGGACACGAAATGGAATTCAGAGTTAACAGACAGCAAAATCTGGCAGACAGGTACCTAACTCTGGTATAGTTTTGCAAGCCTTTTCCTTCAGGCTCAGCCATATGTCACAGATCTTAGAAAAATGGATAATGAAAAACAGCCTTACACCAGTATTCTTTTTTTATCCCACTAAATTAACTTTAAGAGTATTCTTAAAAGAAACTAATCTTTTTCTAAAAGTTATTTGATTAATCTTCTTCTAGTCTTTGGACATAAAACTGAAATGAGGTCAACCATCTTAACACATTGACACTTGAATCTCTCCTATCTTATGCAGGAAGTAAAACTACAACAATCAGAAAAATATCTGGTAATTCCAGTGCATCAGCTGTGCACCGGTTTGATTCTAGCAGAAAGAAATAACCTTGCTTTTTTATCATCACACCACACACATGCAGAGAAAACTCAGCAGGAATGTAAAGCAAATGAACTAATGAACTTAATTAACACACAGAAAATAAAAGAACTACCCTGCAGATGTGTATTTGTAGTGAAATCAGTCAGCAAATGAACAAGTAGTCATGACAAAATTTTATATTACTTCCTTCTGTCATTGGGGTCAGAAGAAGAAAAAACTAGATAGGAAGTAAGTATTATAAATCTTTATTCTAAAATTAATGGGGTCTTTTTGTTTGTTTGTAAGAAACAAAGCCCAAGTTATTTTTACTGTTGCACTGAGAACTCCAGCATCAGCCCCACCACTGAACATTCACCTCCTGAGATTATGGAAACCCAGAAACAGGAGTCCTAGAGTCCCTCTGTCCAGATGGTGACAGCACAGGGGTCAGTTCCAGTCACATGGCTGGCACAGTGAGCCGAGGGCTCGGGAGCCACCCCAGCCCCGTGGCTGCAGGCTGAGGGTGCTCTGCCACTCACTGCAGGAGAGCAGCAGCTGCCTAACACATTGGTGCTTTTTTACCCTTCAGAAGCTGTCCAGTTTCCAGAGGTTTGATGAAATGTGGTGGGAGGAGGGAGCCTCTAAACACCTCTGCGGGTGTATCAGCTGCATATGCCACAAATTCTTAGGTACATGGCAGCTCCAGGGAAGAGTTTTCCACTTCAGAGCCTCTTCCAGGCATCTGAACAACAAATCCACCACAGTGTTTCTGTGACCCATAACAAGGCAGTTCACATCTTAGGAAACACTCCCCCAAGCACAGAGGCAGTAAAAGATCAGGAGGCCAAATTTCAGTTAACAATAATTATAAATTATTTGAATTTTTTTTTTTAATAGATCATCTCCTAGCAGAAGATGTTGCCCTTTTTATTATCTTTCTCCAAATTTTTTTCTCTGGCAAACAGCTAAGCCAAGAAAACTAAAGGATGATTGTAGAATCACTTCAAAACCTGTGACAGGCGATACTCTTGCTGAGTATGAGTTTGGCAGTTGACCTCTGTGCTGGGGGTTTTTCCATCATCTTAAAGTCACAGAATCAGGGGAATGGCTTCATTTTAAACAAAGGTGAGCACAGACATTCCCACATAAAGGAAGAGGAGCAATTCTTTACACCTGTGAATATATTGTGACAACAAAGGCAACTTGCTGTAGTAATACGTGTGGTAACTTATTTTACATCCCCAGATACATTAGGCATGACTAAAGAAATTCCACTTATAAACTTGAAAATAGTGTTTAATAACACAGAATGACTTGCACCCATACCCATGAGGTAAGAAAACTCTGGACTGAGACTCAAATAAAAGTAGCATCTAGATGGTTATTTCTTTATAACCTCACATCCCTAACAGAAAGAAAAGAATCTCTCAAACCCCAAATATTGCAGGGTAAATCTTTAAAGTCTGCTTTCACTGATTCATAGTTTGGCCATTACTCAAACATGCAATGTATAATGCTGATGAGTTAAACATCACATCATCCATTTTGATTTATTCTTTTCAATTCTCTGGGAATTTTTTTTATGTTTATAACTACAAGGTTGGTGGTGCCAATAGATTCGGTCCAGGGATAGACAGTTAAGTGCTTAGACCATTATACAGAATTACAGTATATTGATTAGAATACCTATGGAATAACTAAGGACAAAACTAATAATGTTAGTAAGAAAAATGCCCAGAAGGGATCAGGTTTAGTCTAACCAAGTAATACAGTTTCAGCATTGCTGAAGAGAATACCAGCAGTCTAAAAGGTGAACTCTTACAGTTATTATTTTCTTTAAGTTGGTGCTTTTCTACAGTCAATAAAAATATTAATACAATTTTATTTCTCCCTTTTATCATTTTTATGTACTAAAACAGTATTATCTATGCTGTCCTCAAGACACAGAAGGTGATGTTGGACGAATAAAAAGCAAAAAACCACTTTTTTTATGCGCTCTCTGAATTTCCAGAATATCTGAGCACAAAGAGCACAGGCTGGTGCTATATCACATATCACTAATTCAAAGCATTTAATCCTGTCTTCCACACGTCGGCCAAAGCAATACAAATGCCAAAAAATTCCTCTTCGATAGCAGAATTGTGTACATTGTATGTTATATAAGCCTTCTGTCCCCCTCCACTCGAATGTACACTATCAAATCATCCTGGCCATTACTTTCTATTGAGCAGATGGCATTATGAGATTTTTGATAAAGAACAACAATCACCCAGCAAGGGTTGCAAAGGGGTCGCTGAAACCAAGATTAACAATTGATTAGCTTTAATGGACCGTGGCAGTAATAAACAACAGAGCTCCACACAAAGATTTGATTGTCCTGTTAATGCTGCTGACACAAATGGCTTTTAACTGGCTTCCTGAAAGTGTTAATATCGCCAGAGCCTCGGCACATGAAGGACTTCGTCAAAGGGAGAACTGTCCTGCAGTGAAGAAGCATTTACTGTAGCCCTCTAAAACATCTTCTATAAAGTGTGTTTCTGATTTACTCAGACAATAGTTCCTATTTCTCCAAGGCTGAAAGATCAAATGAAACGCAGCACACCTCTGCAAGGCTGGAGTGTAATAGAACTATAAAGCATTTGAATACAGAACCCAGCACTCCTCAAATATTCAACAATAATGTGAATTATCATTTTGTGTGCTCGTTTTGTCCTTACTCCAACCTGGGCTGACAGAGCTCAGTATCACAACCTTCTAAACTCATTTTTTTTACGCTTGGCTCTGGTAAGTTGACTCTGTTGTGTTTTTTTTTTCCTTTCTACACAGAAATCAGTAATTTGCATCATATTTTCATTAAAATAAAATGGTTGTGATTACTGGAGGTAACCATGGCAAAATCTGAAAACAGAATTTAACAGATCTGTTTATTTCTTAGATACACGTATGGGAAAATGTCTGTGGAAAAAGTCTCTGTTTACTTTAATTCTTTAAGCCCAAAACTTAAATAGATTTATGGCAAACATTCACAGAAGGTTTTAAAATTAAAACTAGGTAGAGGCAAAGTAGACGAAACTCCACCTAACATGGCATTCAAGAAACCACGGATATAGGGATTCAATTAAAGGTAAGGAGCTATTTACTCATCTAAGATTGAGTGAGACTTTCTGTTAAACTTTCAATGTCAGGTTAAATTACTTGGTTTCTAAAATCAACCTTTTTTTTTTTTTTTTTTTATTATTTGTCTAATTTAGTCAAAGGCTTTTCTTTTAAACATTTTTAGCTGTGAGCTGCCACGGCACTGCTCCCTCCTGTGTTATTCCTAAAGGCAACTCGCAACAGTGGTGCAGCTCTAAGGGCTCCTAGGAAAGAGAAAAACCAGCGTCTGCTCTGGACACACATCCAAACACAAACCACTTGCACAAATCAAGGTCATGCTAATCTCATCCCTGTGGGTCCCACCCCATCTGCAAATTCGACTCTCTGCAGAGCAGCTCCTTACCAGCCCACTGCAGGGACACAACACAAGGCTAATTGCTGTGTTTAAAAACGTGACCTACACAGATATGCAAGGGAATTTAAATGACACTCTGAAAGAGTAAATTCCACCTGCTTGGTGTCCCAACACACAAGCACTAAGTACATAACCTGTCAAAATACTGAGGCAGCCTTCATTAATTCCATTTTCCGTAATCAGCGTCCTTCTATGACTCACATGCCTGGCTTTCTACAGCAGCTCTTCAAGCAAGCTATTGTATAAACCATTGTGAATACTCTGATGATAAACATTCAAGAAAGTAATTATTTACTACCTGTAAGTCAGCATCGAATTCATGTTTCAGGTAAGCATCTTCTGCAGCTTCAACAAGGCGCTGGAAAAAAAAAAAGTGTGTTTTTGAAATGATGGATAACAATTTTATAACCTGGTATAAAAACAGAGATTTTTTTGAGCATTGTGCAATTTCTCTGCTAGCATACTTCATTGAATAGAAATAAATGATCCAGATTAAAAAAGAAAAAAAAGGACCACTTTTTTAAACCCTCAGTACCCACTGTTGGTGGTACAAAACTCTCAAAAGAGCTCAACTATTAATAAATAAAGAAATAAAAAGTCACTTTTTCCACTGGTGCTCAGCTTCCTGCAGCTCCCATTCTGAAATGATTTTTGAGAGAACAAAAATAAAGTTGATTTCACACTGGACTTTATTTTGCACATAGGAACTCTTTTCAAATCTTCCTTAACATTAAAATAGGAGGTATTCCCTAATAATGCACTTGATTTCAAGAAACTGACATAAAAATGAATTTCTAAATTACACACCAACCATAAACGATAAGAAAAATAGAGACTAGGTTTGTTTACTGAGCAGATTGAAATACTAACTAAACATGGTACATCATCACAAGATTTTTCTGCAATTACAGAAGTAACATATACTGAATGGCAGCAATTCAGTAGTACTTTTTCCCCCTTAACAACATCCAGAACCCCCTGTAGCAGTTATTGCTCCTCACCATTATCATCTGACAGGAAAAAAGCACGGTTGCACCAAAACACAGCTACCTGAACCATTTAATGCATAGAGGGGTTTGCTGCAGATATTCTGTTGGGAAACCCTGTCTAAGATTTTACTCAGGGTTCTTCAGACTTCAGAGTATTTTAACCATGGAAGAGACTCCTTCTAGTTTTCATTTAATCAACCTGAACATTCATATATGTACAAGCCAAAATCAAAGAATGAATACTCTGTGTCTTTTATTTTCTTTGCTCTAGCAGACACTGGTACACATAGATATTTTCAAATATTTTACATCACAAAGCGAGGTCCAGACTCTCATTAACGATACGCAGAGCGGGCAGCCATGCACACATTTTTTTCTCCCTTTTCATAACAGTTTGCACATTTATCAAGTCTTTGGATATAAATCAAAATGGAATCAGAATTCATATTGATTGCTGTACAGTTTGAGCTATAATGGAAACCGAACCAAGAAAAATATTTCTGGTTGCCAATGCAGAACAAATGGTCGAGCAGAACGCTGACAGTTCGAGCAGAGCCGCAGTGGCTGCAGGGAGGGTTTGTGCTCGCCGGGGTCTGCAGAGCAGCAGCGAGTCCCAGCCTTCCCTCGCTGCTCCATCCCATCTCCCGCTCACCCACGGCCAGCACGAGCCCCAAAAACCCCGGGGCCTCTGCTGGGCTTCTGCCCCCTCCCTGGACACCCCGTGGGGAGGCTCTCCAGACCTTTTCTGTGGTGCAGAATTACAATCTCAAGCATACAGTTAAAAACTGGAAATACTCCTGATACCTCGGCTGATACAGAGGAGCAAAAGGCCACCTTCCCAGAGCCCCGTGCTGGGAGGACATCCCTGACATGTGACTGGTTCCAGCTTTAAACATCTTGTCCCGTGACAACCCAGCTGGCCACAGTAAACCCTTTTGACCCAAACTGGAACCGAACTGAACTGGTTCCAACACTGGGCAAATCAAGCCAGAACCGAACTGGCAAAATGTCTGAGCTCACCTTCCTATGTACAGGGTAAAAGAACCCAAAAATAACAACGCATCCCAAACTGCTGCAGGAGGGGCATCCATGGAAAAACATTTCAAATGAAACAGTGAACTTCTGTGCTGCTGTTCCCACTACTCCTGTACTCTTTGAATAGTAACAAGAACAGACCTTGCAATTAATGAAGCACTAATGTTAGTGAAGCTTTAATGAACTTTCATTTGAGCCACAAAATTTTTGTCTTTAGAATCTAAAAAAGGAAGTAACAAAAAT
Organism: Cnemophilus loriae; assembly: GCA_013397755.1. Lineage (NCBI taxonomy): Eukaryota > Metazoa > Chordata > Aves > Passeriformes > Corvidae > Cnemophilus > Cnemophilus loriae. The sequence goes on along the minus strand of VZTF01009188.1, from coordinate 207,659 downwards.
TTTCTCCTCTGAGGAGGAAGCCTTACAGCAACTGAAACAAATGCATACACATTTGAACGTTCTCAGAAGCCCATCTTTATTTAGCACCCTAGTGACCTTCTGAAAGGATTTTACAAATAAAGCCCTCATTTTTCAAGCATGAAAAAGGCCTTTTATGTAAAATAACTACTCTAATTCAATGCATTCCTGCAGATGAGTTTCCCTTTATTACAAAGCCATAGGTGTATTACTACTCTGTGCTCACCTGATACAAAAGTTCATGACTGATGAGTTTGAGAGCAAAAAAAGTGAAAGGATCAAAAAAATTCTTCATACAGAAAAGAATACAAGGAAAAGAAAACCATGTTTTGCTTTTTGTGCTGAAATATTTATTTAATCATCAAAAGAAAAATTATTATAGTATTTCATGAGATACCAGTGATATTAGATATTAGTACCTAGCGGGCTAGAAAAATAATTCATGGCTTCTTATATAGTTTGTATTGATCCCAAGGTGTTTCAATTACATTTTTGCCTCAGCGAAATAAATTTAAACTAAGATTTATCCCCACATGTAACAAATAACTAGAGTAGCATAAGATGGGTAATAGTAGAAACATCTGGTAACAAGGGCAGCTCAGAAATGAAAAGTACTGCTTGGTATTTTATTGAATTATTCATTAAGATTTCAGTTGTTACTTTTTTTTTTAATGTACAGTTCAGCAACATTCTCTACAAGAAACTCAATGACAAAGAAGTGAAGTGTCTACTGATAGGAATTTTTCCTTGAAGCTGTAGAAGCAAATATGTAAGCACATTTTGGGCTTTGGCCTCACAAAACTAAATAAAAAATTAAACTTCTGGTACATGAAATGAAAACAATACAAGCATATGCTGCATTTCCTATGTATCAGTCCTCAACCACAGTTTGCTTTAAGTATCTCAACACCATTATGAAGGAGAACATGAGAAATCTGGGAGAGCTACAGAAAAGGGAAGCCAATAAAAAGCCCAAGTCCACAAAATGACATATTAGTGGATACACACAAATTATATCAGAATGAAGAAATTGAATGCAAATGTTTCATGGGATTTTGTTGTGTTTTGGGGGGGTTTTTTGGTTGGATTTTTTTTTAAAGAAGTCCCCAAAGGGATGAAGCATGATGGAAGAAATTCCTTAACATTCTGCAGGCAGAAATATAAAAACCACATGTAATACTGCAACATTTTTATATATAGGCAAAAAATCCCTTTTAAAATATTTTAATGACTGAGCAGTTCTCTAGCAACGGTTCTCAACATTAGCGTGATTAGCAATTTTAGCTTTAATAGTTTATGATGACACTCCTAATACAAAGGCCAATATATTTTCATTTGAGTAACCACACTCTCAAATCCTTGCTGTAGCAAGTAAATGCTTCCCAAGCTGTGGCTATCCTGAAGGGAATTGTGAGTTATCTGCGTGCACTTACATGGAATGAATTACGAACACAGAGTGAGAATTGGTACAGTTACACCATTCAAGACTGTTTTTCGAAGAATTTAGCCGCAAATGTGGAAAAGTGTCTGTGTGCACGTGAACAGGCAGGTCACAGGCAGCACACAATCTTTAGATAAAACAATTATAATGTTCTAAGGCACAGCTCAGTTGAGGTTCCCCCAGTTAGGGAACTAATGCTTAGAACTTTCCCAGTACACATAAACATGAGAAAGATGAACTGCCTGACCCAGAATATCACAATGCAATACGGATGAAAACAGGGCATGAAAGAGAAGATGAACAAATCACATATCCACAAAAAACTTCAAAATGATCACCAAAATGTAAGGTCAATGACTGGTATATTCAGTGGTACTGGTATCACAAATAACAGAGAAAAAGCTGAGAGACGAAAAATATATGTTTGTTACCTCACAGTATTTTTTTTTAGTAAACCACAGAGCTATCTCTGAACAGGGTAATTTTCTTGACAAATGATATTATAATTTCAGTGAACCAATATTCCCAGATAAATTCTCTCTCAAGTTGGTTTCTTATAGCTAGAGGAAAGGAAAGGTGATACAGAATGGGTGAGAGGGAAAAAGAATCCAACAAAAAGTAAGGGGGAAAAGGAACAGAAAAGGAAAGAAAGGTGAAAATAAAAGATTAAATAACTTAAAGAAAAAAAATCACACAAACATCAAGAGGATACGGTAGTTATTTTAGCTTCTGAGATCTTTTCTCTTTTCTTGTACTTTTTAAGGGTTTTAGATTACTTCTCAATGATTCTCCTTCATTAGAATCCCATTTTGAAGTTATATTAAATAAATTCATAAGCATAACCAAATCTGAAACAGTTTCTGAACTCCTGAACTGTGGAGGGTTACTAGTCTTTATCCATAAATGCTGGCTGAAGTTATGCCCTTCTCTCTTTTCTGCTGTGAAATCTTAAAAAAAAAATTATATTTCATTGTTTCCTTTCTATTTTTCTAAGATAAACAAACTGCAACACATAAAACCAGAAATGCTTCTCAAAATTGTTCTTCTGCAAACCAAGCTGCAACAAACCACAAAAAAGGATAGAAGATGGCTCTAATTTAATTATAACTAGTGTCACAGAGGTACTGGTATCATTTCAGTCCACAACATAAATAGTTTATATTCCAGTTTATAATATAGTTTATAATATTAATATAATAACATTTCATTCAAAAATGCACTGGGATATCACAGTCATTGAAGTGTAAATAAACCTGTAGGCTGCTCTTTTATTCATTCCAGCATCAAATGCATTCAACCAACAGCAAAAAATAGACTTGAGCCCTAACAAACTTTGTCATTATTTTCCATGGCATCTGTTCGAGGTTCCTAAAAGCTTGACTATAACTTCAAGGTGGATTTGAGATGTGTTTTGGAAGAAAAAACAATAATAATAATTCATGTAACATTAACAGGCCTGTCTCTTTGACTCCTACATATGTAACTGTAACCAAGATTTCTATCTCAATCAAATATAATGAACTTTGTTAAGAAAAACAACAGATAACAAGAAAGGAAAACCTATGCCTGTTTTTAAAACCTTATTTCTTTCATATCTTGTAGCAAGGTTTCTGGTACATTATCAACCAAAAACCAGCAGTATTCTGTATACTGAAACATCAGTTTTCTCTGTACAGAAAATACATACAACTACCAATAGTTACCCTTCTTCAGGTAAAATATTCAGTGCAATTTTAATAACTTACTATTGATTTGCATGTCTAATATCCAATCAAAATTTACAGTAATTGAGCTGTGAATATGCCAAAAATATTTCCTAGAGTGCTGCCAGATAACTATTTAAACACAGTTCAGCAGTTGAAAGTATTCCTGGGAGAGAAATGAGATTGTGTTTCCATCATCAGAGCAATTTTCTTCACTGGCTTCTCCGTGAGAAGCCTACACCGTGCATGTGGGAGCACACAGCAATAATCACTGAACTTTAAAAACATTACCCAGGTACCTTCCTATGACTTCCCCATTTTGGGGTTCATTTCAGACATAAAAAAGAGGTTTTCCTCTCCAGGAAATAAGTAAGGCCGCAGGTGCTTTGAAAACTTCTGAAAAGGTCGGGCTGTTTTGAGAAAGAACAAGATTTATTAGCATTAATTGATCTTAGGTAATATTCTGGCATGGTGCTAATTCTGCTGCAGGTCCTCCTTACTTCCCTCAGAGTTCTGGGGTTTGCTCCTTTCACATCTCATTTAGCGGAGAAGTTAAAGAAGCCAAGAGAGATTTTGATGTTGTTCTCAGTCTCACTATTATTTCCCACGCTCAAACCCAGTATCATGTCAGATAGCAATGAAGGCCCCAGTGTGCAAATGTGCTTCCAAATCTCGGTGTTTTACCACAAAAACCTTTGCATGTGTTTGTCATAACCCACGGAGAAGCATCAGACACAGATGCCGACCTTGGAGGAATATTTGCTCCTCTCAGAAACACACGAGGCTTTCGACTGGACAACGACACCAGACTGGCAGTTTGGCTGGTTTAATCCTTGAGGATGGTGACACACAAACACACAGAAGGCTTCCTCTTTTCAGGAAGCCTGGCAGCGTATTTTATACGCTGGTTTGTTTTCTTCAGCTGTGAGGTTTTTCTAGGAAATTCTATCACTGAAATTGCTGTTGCTGTGACTAAGATGCACCGAAAATTATTCAGTGCCTGTTATCTTGATATTCAAGTTCCCAGTGCTTGTGGCTTAAGATAGATATCAACCTTGCAACTAATGCCATATGAAGACTGACTGCTTTATGACTACTATCAAATTCCACTGCAACCCAGCCAGACAATGCTCAGCCACACTAAGTGCAGCAAAACACAATCAAAGCAGAAATTATAAATAAGGGATAAAAATAAATTAAAAGCTTAGCATATGCAATTATCACAAATAACTTCAATTATCCACTTATATTCATTCAAAACTGGCAGATATTCAGGTTGATTGTTGTTAGAGTGCTAGCTGGTTTTTTGAAGCAACAAGAGTTCAGCTTGGCACGGTGCTGGACAAACAGAAATGAAACTGTAAATGGATTAAAGTACATGAAATTCACACATTGCATAACAGGGGTTAAGACAATCCTGGAGTAATTAGATGCATTTCTACTTAACTAGGCCAACACTATATTTAATTATGGCATCTAGAGATTGCCAGGGCATGGAAGGAAGACTCCATATGAAGAAGATAACACATTTGTCTTGTACCAAGTTCTTCAGTGCTCAAAGGCTGCACAAAGCCAATAGATGGGATATAAAATATGCAGATTATCAAATCTGCTCCTACCATGTTATTATGTCTAGCACAGAGCAGAATGAGGTGCTAAAGAGGGTTTTTTTCCATACTTTTAATTCCGTATGTCCCAGACATCAAGGAATCAGTTCAGTTGCAGACACAACTTAGAGCTGTTCCAGGGATATTTAAAATGCGATTTGCCTGGCTGGGATACAGCATCAACCACCTCCTTCAGCCACCTCTCCTGCCTCAGGGCCAAGAGGAAGATTCTTCAGCATTTTGCACCAACCATGTATCCACCCAAGGTTGTGTAATTCTCTGGCAATACTTTATGCATCCTCTTAATTTCACTTTCAACATGGCAATACAATTTGTAAAGTTTTACTTACAATGAATAATTCAAAACCAGTGCATTGTCCTCTTCCACACAAATTTAAAAATCTAATCAAAATGTTACTTTGTAAAACACCTTCCAAAAGCAAGGGAAGCAGGCCCGTGTATGAGTCCGAAGGCCATACTGTTTATCTAAATATATTGTCAACGCTAACCTGTGTCATGATCCTTTTCCCCCTCTTCTATACTGAAACCACTAGATTAAAACATCTGATTTATTAATCTTTTTACATTTTTAGAGTGCCACAGGTCATACTCTTTACCTGACAGTCACAATTGCTCTCCTGCTTGGATAATACCAGACTGTCTCTTCTGCATTTGAGGACAGTGAGGATGTACATGGCTGAGCAAAAATAGCTTCCCCTCGGGTCTGACAGCTGCCAGCACCACTGCTGGATGCTTGGCAGATCTTGGTTGAGAAAGACTTGGGATAACTGTTTTCATGCAAATTCTTTTAATGCAAAATTCTTCGTTGGTAGGATTTATCTCACCTAACCTCATCTATTTCAAAGTTAATCATCTCTGCACTGAAGTTTCCTAAACATCCTTCATATGTAGAGACAGAAAACTTCAAAGGTGCTGCATGTCCCATTCTAAAATAGCTCATAAGATACAGAAAGACCTTTGGAACTTTTCCTTCACTCTTTTCTTCACTAGCTGTTTAACTTCACATGATTGAAACTAAGGGAGATGAATCCCACACCATATGTGCAACACAAATCAGCTAAAGAGAAATGGAAATATTCCCATGTTCACTCAGTAGGGGAAAGGACACTTGAAGCAGCACTCTGTCCTGACAGCAGTCCTGGGACAGGTCAAGGTGTTTCTGTTCTGTTTACCTTTAGAAGCACCAAGTGAAATCAGTTGTCTTTGCTTTATTCCCTCGCTCAGCTTTTTCCTCACGTCTTCACTAAGGCTCAGTCCCCCAAGTTAATTCAAATTCAACTTGCAATTTGTGGTCTAGTTCAACCAAACTACTCATGATATACTGTCCTCCCTTCAGTTTCCAACCAGATTACTGTCATGCAACAGTAGAAAAAAAACCCTCAAGATTTATTGCTCAAAACAAAGGTCAGTTCCAGAGTTTGCAGAGACTTACTTCCATTGTCTAGCCCAGCATTCGATCACAAGGCACAGAGCCTTGTCTTCACCTTCAAACCAAGAAATGCAATGCCCATTGGACTGGTTTTTAATTCTCACAGGGTCAGGACGTCAGCTGCCAAAAGATTAACTGAAAGGGAAAATTTTAAAAAACTGAAAGGAAAATTAAACTCCAAGTGTTCAACTAAAACCTTCCCAGCTTCCTCCTGCAAGTGGAATTCTCTAAGATAGATATTGAGGCAAATAGAGCATTACTGTGAAGATGTGAAGAAAGCAGCTGATATCCATTTCTAAATGCATCAGGAGTGGATTTTTCAAGCATTCACCAAAGTCTTAGAAATCCAGTGTTACAGCTCAGGTTAAACAGGCATGGATTCCATACTAGAATGTACCAAATTCTGCCTTCAAACATAGCCATGGCTTAGTCCTGTTACTTTCCTTACTGAGCACAGCCCTAGACCTACTCCTATTTCTTTCCTACTCCTGTCTCCATATCCTGAGCTCATTAATGTCACATTGGGTATCCCAAACTCCACTGTTAAAGTTTTTCATACTATTCTCCACTTCTTCTGTAGCATCCACCAATTAATTCTTTCTTCTTTATAACAGCTTGGGTGTTCACACTGTCAAGCATGTTCATGACCAATCTTTTCTAGGCCCCTACCAGTTCCTCACTCTGCCAATTTCCATTTCCAATTTTCCAATTATCCTTTGCACTCTCATTAAGCACATCTAGAATATCTTGCACTAGCAAGTCCAGCTCTGATCCCTTTGTCTCTTTAGACCATCTATTATTCTCCAGTCTCTGCTCTCCTTGTGGCAGTACCTTCCTCAGCCTCTCCTAAACCCATCAACAGACTCCCTTGGCTGCTGATCCTCCCATTTTCAGTACCCACAGAGAGATGAGAACTCTCTCCTGGGTCCAGAAGGCACATCAACACACTGACAGTGCCTCAGGGGAGAAAGACCCCATTTCCCCTGCCTGCTGCTGCCTCAAGCAATAAGAAAGTAATGATCCAGTTGGGGGAAAGTCTTGTTCAACCCCGTACTGAAAATTCACAGTGCAAAGAACTTTCAAAGATTTCACTTGCAGACAGTCTTGCTGTGATACATTTCTAATGGCCATATGCCTCCATATGCAGAGTTTCCAAATGCTAGAAACTTGATCCAGCTGGAACAGAATTTCAAAGAAAACCTTGTGTCAAGGCCCCAGCCCTGCCAATTTCAAGAGCTGGTTCCCAGGCATAGAGGTGCTACAGAGTTTTAATGAAAAGAACATCAGTATTATGTTCAAAAGAGTAAACCAATGCATTTCCCCGGGTTTCTCTCTTGTAAAAAGATAAGTTCAAAGATAAAATTCCAAGCTTCTTTGGTCTCCTGAACCATACTTTGTAGTTCTGGAAACTTTGTTGCTGAGAATGCTGGAAATAATTACAAAATCAACTATCAGACTAAGTGATAATTTAGCCCTTTCATAGTTTTGTATATTCTGGCTGGTCTGGTACAAAAAAAGAAAAAAAAATACTATGTTGAAACTCTCTGGTTTTGGACATTTTGGAAAAACTTTCTAGTGTGGACATTTGTCCAGACTTAGTAACTGGACATCAGTTCCATGCACCTAGAAGGTTTTGCTTCTTCAGGAAGCCTGTGGATTAACGCTGAAGTCCCAGAGAGTATAGGGGTGTCACTTTGCCAAAGTCATGCTTAAATATAGACTGGCAAGTCTGTATTCAGGTACAGACTCTGTCCCATCTATTAATTTATTATTTTTTTTAAATAAATATTTTTTGTAACAATAGTATTTTCCCATCTGTCTTAAGAAAAATATTAAACTGTCCTTGTAATTAATGTCAAATTGCAAATTCCCAGACCCAAAGGAAAGGCTGCTTTGTATAATCAAAACCTTATCTGCTTTGCTTTGTAAGGGTAATGAGTTCAAATCCAGTGGGTGTTTTGTTCCTTATTAAGAAGAGTCTTGTAACTTGTATTCTCCTAGTGACTAAAAGATTGCTATACTTTCACCTCTTAATTAGTTTTTATCAACTGAAACATTCACCATTTAATTATCACATGCAGATTCATTTGGAAAACAGAGTAAAATATGCAACACGGCACATCACATCGTTTCCATTAAGTTTGACACACCTCTAGATTTTGGTATGACCTAGAGAACTCATTTCATAGAATAATCCCATTTTTCTTATATTTTTTTTTTCTCTTGACTCTCAAAGTACTTCTAAAATGCACCTGGGGAACAATATGAGTCTTCACAGAGCCAGCCAACACCTGCAGGTTCAAAAAGTAACAACCAAGACTACAAACAAGCCAGCAAAAGCCATTAACTTAAGTTTGCAGAGGCAGTGAGTAAATTATAACAATAGTTTTCCATTTTTCTTGGATTATAGGAGAATTGTGAACCACCCCACGCTGCTGGCCTCCTCTACTGGCTGAAAGCCCTCACCCACCACCACAGGTTCTCCCACCATCCACTCATTTACAACCAGCAAATGTGCTCCAACCTGCAAAGTCCTAACAAGGAAAAAAAAAAAACCCGCCGAGGTCATTACTGTTGCTACAAGCAGTTTTAAGTCTCAGTCAACTCTGACCCTGAGAAACACATGCAAAAACACTTCCATGAACAAACCATGAGGCCAAAAAGATCTGTAGCTGTTGATGCTCCTTGCCTTCTGTGGCCGTTCAGTCTAAAACTCACGCACTAATGGAGAATCACAGAAATAACAGGAGAATGGAAAGATCTAAGCTAACGCTGTGGTTCCATATGAAGGCAGGCTCTCCTTTTATTAAATCCTTATTCCATTAAACTGCTTATGTTTTGCAGGCTGGAACCTCTGTGAACACCTTGACTTTGTGCACTCCAATAAATCCGTCCTTGTCACGGCAACGGCATGGCCAAAGGCGGGGATGAGAATGGGTGATTGCTCCTCCAACCTTTGTGGGGTGATAGCAGGACACACCTTCAGCAAACACTCAGGGCCAGCCCTGGACCATATCTTCATGAAACCCCGCTGGCACCACTGAAAGGGGCTTATGATAGACCTGCTGTGTTTGTGCAGTGTTAGATTGTAAAATTCATCATCTATTGGTCATTAAATCTGTTGGGCAACCTCTCACAGACTTATGCATTAGATTTAGCTTTAAATAGAGCCTTTCATGCCCTTTTAATAGTTACAACTCATTCCAAAGTAATAAACTGAATAAAGTGATTTGCAATATCTGTCATGAAAACTATGCTAAAGTACCTACAGGAGCTACAGGAGAGCTGGAGAAGGATTTTGTGCAAGGGCATGTAGCGATGGGACAAGGGGTAACGGTAAGGCAGCAAGTTTAGATTATAGATCAAGAAGAAATATTTCTCTGTGAGGGTGGTGAGGCCCTGGCACAGGCTGCTCAGAGAAGCTGGGGCCGCCCCATTCCTGGAAGTGTCCAAGGCCAGGTTGGACGGGGCTTGGAGCAACCTGGGATAGAGGAAGGGTTCCCTGCCCATGGCAGGGTGTAGAACGAGACGATCTTTCATGTCCCTTCCAACCCAAACCATCCTATGTTTCTACACAAAAGAAGATGAAATGAAATGTATTTTCTATGACCATACCATTATAATTAATGTTTTCACTACACCAGGACACAAATGTGAGTCAAACATGCTCAGTAATTAGGCTTTCATCATAGGCCCTTGCAGAAATGAAGAGCAAATTGAAATGGAGAACACTTCTGTGTAACACTTAAATGGTTCAGAATGAGTTCTCACCAACTGGATTTCTTCTATTTCTGATATCTCACATAATCCACATAAATTATATAAGACATCAATAATGTAAGTACCAATAAATAGTCATAAAAATTTTAAAAAGACAGAGCAATGACTTTTTTCATCTGAAAACATCTCAGTGGTCTGCTGTAACTATTGGCAGAACATCTGAGATAACCATGGACTGAAAAACCTCAGGAGAAAGATTCAGAAAGTTAGACAGAGAGTATACAGAGATATTGCATATATAATAAACACAAGGTGCAGCTCAGTTTACACTGTTTCCATGCTCTTCAATTGGTGACAAGAAATTTGCCTGCCACACTTTTGAATTCAAAGTATAACACCGGTAAGTTCTAAAACGTCTTAACTTTTCTCACTTTTAACTCAATAATGTAATAGATGTTGGCACATTACTAATTTTCCCAAGCTTCTTGGACTACTCAGATATTTCCTCGGCTAAGGAGAGGAAGCCCTTGCTTTACTACAGGTCTGACAGAGCCCTACCAAAAAGCCCATCCTCCCCGCACAGCCTGAGCAGCTTTTACTTTAAAAAAAACCAAAACCACAACAACAAAACCAAAAGAACTACAATTTAAAACACAAAATATGAAGCCAAAGTTTTGCACATATTTAGCAAGGCTAGCATTTATCATCAGTTGCCTTTTTTAGGCTATTTTGTAAGAAACCAGTCTGCGCTTTGCTTGGATCTAACCGAATCACTTGTAAAGAAAAATCAACAACTTGAACATGAATTTTAATGGAAGTGGATTGTTTCTATTCATTTCATCGGGTTGATTGATGAGCACAGCACCCTACTGACCTAAAGCATCAGATCCTAATAGCATCTGCAAAAGCTGAAGTACTTCAGGCACTAACCAAATCTGAGACCTAAGTAGTTCTTGCTCATTAGCAGTCTACTTGTGAAGTGCTCTTTCCCCATCACTGCTCCCTTCCAAGCTTTGTTATTTAACATTCCACTGCCAAAATAAAATATAACTATAGCTATGTCACCCTTAAACTTTCCAATATAGGAGGTTTTACCCTGTATGTCTACTTGAAAAGTAATTTTTATTATCTGGTGTAGCTAGGAATAAATTATGTTTGCCATACATAACATTTCCTAGAGAGCACAGGATTTCGGGGACAAAGACTGCCACCTTTTGGCAATAGTCTGTAACAAAAAAACCACCCAAGTTTGCTTACGTAAATTATACTATTCTAGTGAACATCTTTATTATATTACTTCAGCATCTTATATCCAGCAAAGTGAAGAACAAAACACTGAGTTTAACTGAAGCCAACCTGAAAAAATTCCAACGTTTAGGATTGTTGCATACAAGGTTTTTCAGCACAGAATCAGAGTAATCAGACCTGGGTGGGGGGGGGTGTTTCTGGAGGACACTCTGAGTAGATAGCCCTGGCACACAAAGTTGAATATTACACCGGAAAACTCATTTGTTCAAACATAAAAATATGATTTTCTTAATGCACAATTTTTTTACCCCTGCAGCACTGATTTAACCTTTGAGTAAGTCTGCTCTGTTCATTAGGTCAGAAGGCCTAAAGAAAAATCATTAAATAATTAGAAACTGTGTCAGAATATAAATAATCTACTGCCAAGCTTAACTGGTATTTTCTACTTTTTCAGTGCTTGACCTTGGAAACAAAGATTTTTCACGATGTTTTGAGTGTTGGGGCTTTTTTTGTAGCTGAAATAAAAAGGGGTAAAACCAGATTCCTTCACACAGCACAAGGGGTACACTCTCAGGGATTCAGCAGAAAGATATTAGGCAATGTACCTGATGCAAAAAACCATCAGGGATGCTGGAACCACCAACCAGCAGGGTGTCACAACTACCATCTTGATAGAGCAAGGGAAAAGAATTACTGAAATAAATAAATTAACAGAATGTATGGACTGTTTGGATTCCATTTGAGAAATGCAAAAGCATACTGGTAGAATTCTCCTAAAACATGGACAGAAGCTCTTGGGGAATATTTCAAGAGTGGTTTTAAGCTTTAGAAGAGTCCTTAGAGGTTCCAGAAAATACTCATAGCAAATGAAACATGCCATGAGTATGAAATATGCTGAGAGATCCAAAAGTAATCAGTAATACAGAGGACAAAGGAAGGGCCAAAACAGGACAACACAGGGCCTGAGAAAAGCTTGTAAACCAGCAACATGAGGAAAAAAATTATCCAAGTTTTTATTTTCACCAGATAATGTAAAAGCCAGAACTCACACGGAACAGCTGAGAAGACGAACAAAGATAACACTGATAGAACAAGATTAATTTGCAACTTCAATACGTGAAGAAATCGAAGTTAAAGAATGAACACACAAATGGAGATATATTTTTGTTAAAACAATTATAGAAAGATCAAAAGAGTGTTTTACTGAGCTTCTCAGTGCTGAAATTCACAAAAGCAATCGGCCTTTTTCCAGACAGCTGAGCCATTTGTAGAAGAATGAAATTGTGAAGAGCTTCAAGAGGCAATCAGAATACTGAGGAGAAACAAAAGCACCAGGTGTGAGTAATCCTGGCACTGAATTATCAAGAAGAAGAGGGGGAAAGGAAGTCAAACAGTTTATAGGGGCATTTGGTTGGTTTGAGTTTGGGGAAAATTTTCAAACATCAAAAAAGACACATATGCTACATTAAAAATTTGACAAAAATAATATCGTTTCAAAAAAACCCCTAGTCTTATATTGGAAAATAGAATTTTGAAACTTTAGCTTAAAACGCTGTTTTCAAAATCAATTACATTTCCACAATGTTAAAAACATATCTTTTTCTACAAATGTTGGGGGAGGAGGGGGGGTTTGCGGGCTTGTTGGGTTTTTTGTTGCTGGTAGCTTTTTAATTGTATTAAACACACATAATCTATTAAACTCAGGAACTTGAACAGCGCTCTACTCCTGATTTTAAGAACCTAAATATCATCAAAATTAAAAGCTCATCCCCTTTAAAGACTGCATTGAAAACAAGTGACTAACCCTGTGCCATATGGAATTTCATTGATTTAACTGAATTTCAGCAGTATAATTCTGCTTTTACTAGTGGGAGTCATGAAAGCAGATGAAGGGTAGCAGAGCACAGCAGAGTCTGCTACCTGTCTGGCACCATGGCCACCCTGCACAGATGGAAGGGGGATATGGTACAGGCTTCCAGGCTTCCACATCGCACCATTCCCAGCTCTTGGGAGCAGGATAACAGTACACGCTGCTTAGAAACTATTTTGCTGCTGTCAGCAGGACTTCCATATGGGGACTGCCGTGTTCCCACTGCACGTATCACACGGCTTGCTGAAGAACGTGCCATTCCCAGTCTTTGCAAAATCATGTCCTGGTGGTCAGGCTTAATCTCTGCAATACCCTTGGCCTTGATAGTTTTCAACTGACTGAGGAAGTAAAGAAAAACATTTTGTTAGCACTCTTAGGTATAAAAGCTGGGCTTAGGGGTGTAAAACAGTATTATCTTGGCAGCCTCAACCCTGAATTCCTTTTGCTGTTGAATTTTGGGAGACATCTTTATGGGGTGGAAGGAGGGGGAGATTATTTTTGTTTTGGGATTTTGAGGAGTTTTGCATATGCTGCTTACTCTGCTCAAGTTAAGTCTTTTTCCAATAGGTATTCGATCTGTTTGCCAATGATAGTCAAATAAAAATGTGTAAGACGTTTCCCATGAATCTCTAAGAAGTATGAATGATGGCTAAGTCATACACTAATAAAACTTGCAAGGTCAATTTTATTACACAAATGTGCAACAGACCGTGCAAATGGCAATTAAATCCTCAATTTCTGGAAGCTGAGATACTGCTTTCTTCTTCAGACATACAGTAGAGATTTCCAAAAGCAGGCATTGAACCCCAGGGATCTCCACTGATATATCTAGGAAAATATTTCAGTTCCTCATTATGACAAACAGCAAAAAACCAAAGAATAAGCCCTTTTAGAGTAGTAAAATAGAACAGTAGCTGTAAGTACCGCAATGGAACACTGGCATGTATAAATATGGGTACTGATTAATTGAGATCCCATTTTGGTACAAAAATACTAGCCACCATCACTCTTCACCATCTGCTGAGGAAAGGTAAATGGAAGAATAACACAATGTCTTAATTTTACTTTTTTATACATGTGTTGTATGTATTAACTTTTAACATCTGCAAAGAAACAGTCAGGAAAATCTTCAACCCCAGCCTTACCCTGTTTACTCTGACCTATACAGAGAGGGTGACCTCCAAAGAAGAAAGTTATTGTCCCACAGTATTTCACCAGGCAGCTACTTTGTCTTTAAATCTACTTCGGAATCAATGGAACAAACCCACCTTAAATAAAAATTTTGAAGAAGATAGCTAGGTTAGAAGCTAATAGAAAGTCCCAATATTATTATTTCTGACGATTATCTGTCCCACTCTTAAAAGCAGTTTCACAGGCAACACTTTCATTTATGCAGACTAGACTGGCTTGGGCTTCTTTCCCAAAGCATTTACACTGTGATACAAGTTTGCACTGTTCTTAAGACAGTTTTATCTCTGTTTTAAAAGACTGCAGAAAAGGTGAAGAAAAATTTACCACTCTTAAGTGAGCCAACACAGTAACAATATTGTTTTGTTTATGAGTCCCTTCTCTATTTCGGTTTATGTTTATGTTTTTCCTGATGCCATGGAAGTATCAAAGGATATGCTAACGATAAGCCATAGTGGCAGGGCCAGATAACACTTGAAAGGTGACATGCATAATTCTCTAATAACCTTGGTAGGACAGTCACCTTCCCTGAAACACACAGCAAAGCCACTCTTTTTGCATCACATTACTTAGCCTCAGAAATTAAGAAATAAACCTCGGGTTTGGTTTGGGTTTTTTTTCTCTTCTGGGTTTAATACGTCTAGAGCTAAAATTTGTTTGGAACTATGACTTCTTTGAAACGGATAGTGTTTTGTTTCAGGTTCACCAGTTGAAAGGATAAATAAAGAGATCTTAGCACTGTAAGAGAGCTGATTGTTTGCTGCAGGTATTCTGCTAATACTGCACAAAAATAGCTGTTCAGCCACCTCACACCGCAGTATTAAATTCTTGAGTTCTGTGTGGCAACTGCTATATTCAAATATTGTTTATATATAAAGATCAAACCTTGAAAAATTATGTGGTTTGCTCTGCTGAGGTGTCTAACTATTTACATCCCCAAAGTAGCTTGGAGTAATTTAGTTCTCAGCTCATTTAACAGATTTTACACAGATTCCTTCCACATCAATTAATATTGTCTAAAACATTACAAATTTTGAAATTCTTTCATGAAAAAGAAAAATCAAATATCAGAAACATTTCCAACTAACCTGCATCTAGCAATTATCACATTTACATTATGAAACACCACAGACTCTGCACATCACTTCCCATTTTGCAATCAGAAATCCTACTTTATTCAGTCTACTTTGTCTTTGCATGTGATTCTAAGGCAATTGTTTTGAAATGCTTTACTCTAAAAATTCAAATGCAGAGGAACCTTGCATTTTCAAGCCATATAGTAATATTATTATAGCACAGATTTTTGAACAAATGTAAGAATGAGAATTTTACATCTACTGACTAATTTATCTAACAAAATCCCCAAAACTACAAGAGATGTTAATTAGTAGCAAGGTAGCTTGCTGTCCAGTATGGCCAGACTTGAACTGAACACCTCAAACCTGACTCAGGATATTTTACCACACCTGACACTGTATAGGAGGGCCAGCAGTGCAGCAATCTCCAACTTGTCACAAATAAACCTTTTTCCTTCTCCCAAAAGCTGATAAATATGCACTGTTTATTTTTAATTTTAGCAATGTTGCCTGAGAAGGTGTTGATTTGTTACTTTTCAGTCATTCATATGCTTTTTAATCCTGTATATTAGGATTGCATACAGTGGAGAGAGCAAGAAAAAAGGATTGTGCTTTGTATTTGGAGTGGCCAAAAGGAAAATGCGAGGTTATTTGCTGTGCATTCCTGTTAGAATTCATTCTCCTCCCGTGAAAGGTAAACCCACCTCCTACAGGCTTTTACTGGGGAACGTTCCACTGCGCCACAGAAATGAAGTCATTGATGATGCTCTTCACAATGGAATCACATATTCACTCACATCCATTTGCAAGTCTCCAACAGTAATTTGAAAGCTATTTTTGCCAGGGTCCCCAAGTATGGAATTCAGTCAGGGATCTCCGGAATGGTATCCAGCAGAACTCGTACTTTGCTATTCCAAGAGTTTAGAGGGCAAGTAGAAAGTGCTCAACAACAACACATGTTCATTCAAGAATTTCAAATTCATCCTTTGGCAAATCAGGATTTAGAAGTTTAGGACCACCAGACAAAACACCACCAAGAACCTCCTTGCTCTGGGATCAAGAGAATGAGTCCTTTCACATCATTCACATTGCCTACGGATTAAAACGTCACTCAAGAGAGCCTAACTTAATACCACTTTCTCAAAAATTATTGCAAATCTTTTGTTTTTACAAGTTCCCAGCTTATGGAGCATTACAGGGCAGGAATTTGCCTGATGTGCATCAGAGAGTTGTGTAACACCAGAGCTGGGCAGCTCCTGGAACAAGGGAAACAGCACGTGCTGTCTGAGCACAGGCACTGCTGGAAAATCTTTTTGGAGAATTCAGTGGTGTTTGGGTTGCTTCGTTCATTTTGGTTCCCCAAGAAGGTAATAAGCAAATAAATACTCTTAGATTTCAGAGTACTTTCTAAGAGGTACCAGGACAAAATCATCATCTGCACAGATGCTTGAACAGCAGTGAGAGAAGCCACTTCCATCAGAGACATGGAAATCATTCCAATTTCAATTTCACATCAAGTGCTAACAGAGGATTTTAGAGCAGGCGTCCGACCCAGCCAGCGCTGCTCTGGTTCCAGAGCGATTTGGCTTCCACAGAGGCTCCCTCTCACAGTCACTCATTGCAAATCTCTTCCTCAGAAACATAGATTTGGAAACTTCAAAGCCAATTAATTCTGTCCTTCAGTCCGAGAGAAAAACCACAAAGCTTACTGTGTCTACAGCCTGACCGTGGAGAGAGGAAAAACAAAATCACACAAGCTGCTCCTTCAGGTGGCAGAGAAAGTGCACTGGGGAGGAGGGAGGCTTAGTAATACCATGCCTTGCTTATTAACATGCAGGAAGATCAATATCCCAGGTACAGCTCTGTATTTGCATTCATGGAATTATCAGGGACCAGACAGAGAGCGAGTGCAAAGATCTGTAGATCCTTCCTGGGCATAAGAGGGCTAAACCAGCCAGAGAGCTACAGAAATGGGAGAGACTTCTGCTCACAAGCCTCCCTCCACAGAAGGGTACTGGGGAAAGGAGCACGGCTGTGGGGGAAATGCTAATTCTGGGCTGGTTTATTGTCTTCTGGAAGTAATGAAATGAGCCATAGAGGCACTTCATCCTTGAGGTTTAAGATTTATTTTCAAATCCAAAGAAAATGAATTTCTGGGATACGGTGAACTCAGATTGACAGTTTTCACACAGCTTACCCCAAAATTAATAAATGCCTTGGTGGTGTTCTTTTCCTTCTTTTTTAATTAAGTGACTTCCAGATAGAGCAGACAGAAGTATTAAAATTAAAGGATACACCAAATCTTATTACAAGTTTTGCTGTTCCACAATTCCAGTGAGAATTTTACCATTTCCAGAAGCTCTCTACATGTCTGCCTAGTTTTTGTCTTGTTCTGAGGAAAATTTGATGCCAATTCCAGAAGATGGGGAAAGTGCCATACAGAATTAATTTCAGCTGCAATTCCTATTTCAAAGTATGTCTTTGAAGGTAGCACATGAGCAGATTTTATATTCTCAGAACATATGCATTCACTGCATATCTACTTTGCCTGACAGTTTAAGTGAGATATTCAAATATTCTCTCTCGATTGCAGTGTTCCACACTTCACCTACATCCCACAAAATCCCTTGCTCTCAACCTTTTCCTTCTATATCACACAGTACCTATCACAACATACTGTGAATGGTGAGGAACATCCACAGAGCAGAAATACCAGGTATGCCCTATGGCAATATTCAGATTAATTGCTAAAATGAGGAAGAGATCCAAAACACTGCTTGGGGATCACTTTGCAACAGTATCTCTTGCCAAAGGCAAGTTTCTGAGGAAGTAAAAATGGTCCTTTATGAACCCTCAAAACTATCAGTACAAGAGCTGAACATACATCAAAACTAAAGAAGATTAAATGGCCCTGAGGTTTAGAAATAGAGACCGATTTCAAACAGAAACTAAAAGCACAAAGCTGTTTTTCAAAAATTAGCTAGATTAAAAACTTGTCAGGCTTTTGTGTGTGTGTGCAGGGAGAAAAGGTCATGTCTGGTACAAGTGAGAGAGACCTCTGAATGATAGCCAAAGATCTGGGTAACTGCGTCCATACACCCTTGTTTGGCTAGATGGAGTCTAGATTTGAGCCGACCTTAATAAATACCCTCCCTGCAACAGAAATTGTTGACCACTGACTTTTTCTTACTTCGGTTTAGTTTAATTAGCGTTCAACGCAGAAATCTATCTCTCCTTGCTAGGAAGCTGCTGAGTCTGCCCTTTTCAGGCTCTAACCACTCCAGAGCTAGACTGGACTTCCCTTCCTCCAGCCGAGAGCAGGTACGTGCACTCAGGTCACAGAGCCCGCCCAGACCAGAATCCGGTCTCAGAAGCGGCCAAAAGAAGAAATCCAAGGAAGTACAAAGTAACAATACAGTATATCTGATAATGCTCCAGGGGTACCCCGCCAAGCTTCCAGCCTGCAGCTCTGGTTCTTCACAAGATCTGGGCAGCCTCCCTCAGGCATTGCACTGGAAAACAGAGCAGCTGCCTGCCCTGCAATCCTCCCTTCCCTTCGTGATGTTACTGACTCCCACCCTCAGCTCTTTTTCTCGAGAATGAGGAACTGACATGCATGGAATCCTCTTGCAACAAAGACATTCCAACCTGCAATCGCCTTTGCTTCTCTCCTCTGAGCTTTTTAAGTCCATTATTGCTTTCCTAAGACATGAACGCTGCACTGCTGAAGTTGCAGCTGTGCTGTGAACTGGCAGACGGCTCACACAGAAATGAGACCGTTCACAGCGGCCTTTATCACACCCAAAAGCACGCGGTGAAAAGCCTCAGCACACACCTGAACGCAGCTACCGAACCATGAGCGAGGCTTTGGGGCCTCAGAGGGGATGTGATGGAGCCTGAAGGTGAACACCTGAGCCCGGTGGCTGCTCCTGCTGCACCCCTTGCCTGGACCATGAGACCTTGGTCACCACCAAGTGCAAGCTTACAATATTTCCTGGTGCCAGTCACTACCCATCACAATATCACTTGCACTCAGCTGCTAGAAACATGCACATTTTTTGATAAAAAATAGTAATAATAATCTATGTTCTAGGGTTGGAAATGTCTTCTCCGAGTTTCTACTTATATAAAAATCAGGGGTTTTTCAGTGTTTTTCACTTTTTAAAAACATACCTAAGGCTATAATCTATCAATTCAGAATCCAAACATTTTTCAAAAAAATTCTTTTTCTCTTCTGTACTACTTATTTTGAGATTAAAAGGAATTAGAACAGAAATACCGAAAGTGCCATCTAGCATTACTGGGCAAGGAGGAGAAGTGGCTACACTGGTTAAGACACCTGAAGCACTGGAAGGGCTTCCCACACCCTAAAAAGGAGGTGGGGAGCTCTCCAGATCTGCATTAAGATACTAAAAGTTAAGACATGGAAACAAGCTCCTTTTCAGTTGTTACACATAGGAGACATTTGAATTTCTCTATTCCCTTCTCCTAAAATATAATTGCATGGATTGAAAACTCTGAGGTTCATACCAAGCCTTGAGATGATGAGATGGAGAAGGATGGAGAACCTTGGTTTTACCAGAACGTTACAAAAGATGAGAACATCACCTTTACCAACAATGTGATCATATTAAATTTGCAAAGTTTAAATCTAATATAACTTTAATTTTTCTTTTTTTTTATCTTTTTTTTTTTTTTTTAATCACAATACTGCATGTTTTCATGAAATCACTGGGAAAGACCAAATCGCCTCTGCTGGAATTTGATAGGACAGTGGAGCACCTACTCAGAGACTGCCAAGTTATGATTCACTAAGCAGAGTCAAGGTTAGACCCAGATGCCAATAAAGATTCATTAAGTATGAAATACAATATCAGCAGTGTCTTTGTAATGACCCGAACGCTAATTTTGGCTCAGAGTACTCAAATTCCCCAATGAGAGAAAGGGAAAGGGGAACAATTTCACAGCTTTTAACCACAAATGTGATAATATGTAAAACATTTGAAAATATATCGGGAGCTATGTAAAAGTGAGAGCAGGCAAGTGAAATAAAACAGTGCAAATTAGACATGTTTACTTACATTTTTCTTTTTTATTCTAGTTCGAACAATTATTCATTTTCCTAGTTATTTTAATTTTATTATAATTACTGCACAGAAAAAACATGTTAAAATTATTTTCATCACCTAATTCATACATGATGTAATACCAGAAGACTAAACCAGATGAATAACACTACAGTATTTAGAGAAAGGGATAAAAGCTATGCTTAATTTTTCTATTCTCAAGTCTTCATAAATAAATAGCATAAGAAAATTAACTACTAGAGAAGTAAGGCTGGATTTTCAAAAGAAGTAGAATTGTACAGGAGGAAATGTTGAGTTTAAAAGGCCCTTTTTGAAGAAAAAATGGAAATAAAATAAATAAAACAACGAAATGAAATCTTACCCCAATAAAAAAGTGTGTTAACCACTTCGTGTTTTTATTAAATTTTATAGGCTCTTTTCATGCCAGTAGGTTATATTTGTTTGTCTCCCTAAAAGCATTATAAGAAACTAATACTGAAATCAGACTGAATGAAATTTCATCCAGGATTTAATTTTATGTTCTTTTACTTTGGACTGAAATTAAATGTTCAGCCACCATGGATTGCAGTGCAATTAATTTCTGGAGTAAAAATCACCATAGCACTTACTCATTTCACTTTTTAAAGCATTAGTGCTTTGTAACATAAATAAGGGGAAACAAATAACAGACATTTGTAACAGATAATGAAGGCATTTCTCCTGTAAAACACTTTCTTGAATTCAGTCCCATTAGCAATAATTCAAATGTGCCGTTGCAGGCTGGTCCGAGCCCTCTGTGAAATCAGTTGCTGGTGTTAATAATTTCTGTCTGGACAAAGGTCCACACCGTGCTCAGGGTGGCTCAGTCTGTATGTTACTGTGACAGACTGAATGCAGGGGATTAAGCAGGTTTTGAAACCGAGTTATTCTTGTCACCGCACACGTACACTGAAAGGAAAAGCAGCCAAATTTACTGTCCAAGATGTTTTCCTTTATACCAGCAGCAATGATAACAAAAAAAAGCATTTTATGTGATATTAAAAAAAATTAATTTCTTTTATTTTTTTTTAATCAGAGTAAATTTTATATATGGCATCACAAGTTTTTCTACATCAGAGCTTTAAACTTTTACAGGGTTGCAGTCAGTGAACATATGTGAGTTTATCTTGCCCTTTAACTGCCTTGGAAGACTTTAACTTCAACAAATTAAAATTAACAAGAAATCAAGTATACCATCCATATCAGCACTCACAAGGGTCCTAGCCCTGTAAGATTTGCATGAACAGCATGGATTTATCCTGTATGGGAGCACAGTAAATGTAGGGTTACACCAGTGCAGCATCTGCCCCAGGATTGGCACTAAATTCTCCTGGAAGAAACGCACAGCGTTTGTGCCTACTTATAAATGCCAAGTCCCTGAATTCTGGAACAACATTGTATTTACACCTGAAGTGCTGAGCATCCTCCTGAGTCCTGCTCTCCAGCACCATCAGGACAATGCAAGATCAATTTGTGTCTATGGCAGGAAGCACTACGTTACACCACAATCCTCGTCTTCTCTGCTGTGGAACGAAGCTATGTAAGACTTCGTTCATTCACGTGTAATATATGAAAGGCTTCTACGTTTGTCTTAGCTCTGCCATTTCAGATGATACATTTTATATATGTCATTTAGAAAACCTAGAGTTTGTGCTGACTACATCCTATGCCTCTCTAACTCAGGGAATCCTCAGCGGGGCAGACGGACCTTCACGATTTTGCAGCTACAGAAGATAATGTCTCTCCTTTACCTGCCACATTCTAACGAGCTACTAACAGTAAAAACACATAGGCCTACAGATTGTCACAATAATATGGGCGATAAAAATGTTTTAAGAACATATAATATAAAAGCCATAGTTTTGTACTTTACTTTTTAATCACTTTTCAAGTATGCCGTATTTCACTGCTGGTATTGTAATAAAACCACATCCTTTCCTGTGCCATCACTTGACTGTATCATCAGGGATTATGATGACACAACTTCATTTTTTCACTTGTTCCACTCATATTCCATATAGATACAGAAAGAAGTCTTGCAAAACTCAATCTGGGTTATACCTGCATGACAAAAACTGACTTCAAATCCAGTCAAATTAATCTTTTAAGATATTCTAGTAAACTCCCTTATTCCTCCTTCAGTTCCTGCAACACAATAATTCTTAATATTTCTTCATAATAGGTGACTTGTTGCACCAAAGCTTTTCAGATGTGGTAGCACAGCTCTTAAGTAATTGATGTTTAAAATGTGTATTAATAAACTCAGATTTAAAAAAAAGAAGTTAAAGCAACCTGGTTCTAGACATGGGGAGGGGCTGGAGTCACTGCATATTTCTTGGTGGCTCTCTCAGGGGGTAGACAAAATATAAAAGCATATTCTACCAGGCTACACCAAACTACTGTGCCTTCGTCTTGAGTATTTTGTAGAAGAAAATCCAAGTAGCTTTAGCTACAATCGATTAATTTAACTGGTTTCATTTCTGTCATCATTTCTAGAACTCTGAAAGAGAAGAAGTCTTGTTTTCAAACCCTTACCTTCAAAATAAATACCTCATTTATACCCACAACGTATCTTGCGACCTTTTATCGCTTTCATTGTTATTGACAGCTGTAAAGTTCCCTCGTCTTTGTTTCTTCCGAGGAAAGGCACCTGTCCTGCAAAGTCATGCACTGAAAGCAGTGAGCACCAAAAGGGCTTACAGCCATTGGTTCTTTAGCAAGCTGCACACTCAGACAAGAGAAATGAAAAAGATTCGTGGAATTTCACCTCAGGTCAATCACAAAATAATCCCTTTGTGTTTTCCTTTTATGCTCACAGTGAACATGTAAGCCTAAAAGATCTGTTACATTGAAAAATGGACAGGTGAAACGTGAGATCAGGGCAGTGCTGATTTCATTAGTTTTATAACAGCAAAGACAAATAATTTGATTAATTATGGGTGAAAGACAAAAAAACACCATCATAGTTTAAAAATATCTCAGGAGCAAGGCAGTGGGTAAACAGAGCAGAATGCAAGATGAAGCACCACACGATGAGTGACCCAGCAGTGCAAAGTAGAATTAACCACAATTAAGGAAACATAATTTACAAAGGACTGAACATAACGAGGGAAGAAAATCAAGAAGCAAAATTAAAACATCCAATAAAATATTAGAAAAGCAGGAGAAATTCTTTTAGAAGTAGCAAATGTTGACAAGGAGACAGCCAGACCACACAGGATACGGGAAGAAAGTGTCAGACAGTATTGATATAGCATGGAACAAGCACATTAATTGCCTCAGAGTTCAGTACAAAAGACACAAAACAGTGATCAGGAATGTTATAGCATTTTTTAATGAGAACATATGCTTTAGAAAAAAAAGAAAAAAGAAAGAACCAAGGTAATTAAATAATTTCAATGAAACTCCAAAAGCAAGAGTCACAATAGCTTCTGGCTTCAAAAAGTCTATCAAGGCACTGATAATCCCTTTGGTGAACACTGTCACTTGGAATTGCCTAAAATAATTAACTAATCTCCATTGCTGCAGCTTCCCATCCACACAGGCCTTCTCCTTAGCCATGAAAAATGACAAGCCATTCGTTGGAGTGCTTATTTGATATATTGCATTACAGTCATCAGGAGAGAAATGAGGTAATAAAATGTATTTCTCCCAATTAATCGTGTCCTCCAATGGAGAACGAGGTACCAGGGAAAAGTTCAAACTGCCACCTGCAGCCAGGAACAGAATGCAGGATACTGCCTGTGTTCCCACAGAGATGCAGATCTGGCTGAAAGAGGTGAACAATGTTTGATTGTTATTAGAGGAAAATATACCTCTTCCTTCTGCTCACATCCATCAACATTCATGTGTAACAAAGCTGTTCCAACTCCAAAGAGAAGACAGAAAAAAAAACCCTAAGGACCTCAGACTACTTTAAACCCAAGGCATCTCTCTGGGTTCCTGTTAATTTTTTTTTTTGTCTTTTGGGGTTGTGCTGATCTAGTTCTGAGGGACTTTTGTTTCACTTTTATCATGCAAAGGTCTGAGTTTCTCCTGAGCATTACTTTGGGTTTGCACAAAGCAGCCTGGCCAGTGTCACCTGCATGGTTCACTCTTCGAGCTCAGAAAACAAGGTGATGAATGAGAAGAAAAAGCCAAAAGCATGCAACATTTTTTCGAATAAAATATCATTTTTTAGATAAGAATACAGCAGCATCCAAAGAACTGTGTCATAAGCTCGAACTACCTGGTCTTTCAAAAACATGGCATTCATCTAATAACTTTTTAAGTTCAGATATTCGAGTTGTTAACAGAATCTCAGTAATGAGTGTCAGCACAGAGAGACAAAAGAGAGCTCCCAACCTCTCTCCAGCAGTGGCCAACAGTGATTGCTGGAGAAAAGAACTTGAGAAATAAGACAAAAGCCTTTGGCTGTTTTCTCAGTAAATGATTTCAGCTTATGGCAATCTGTGTTTTATGGGCTTCCTGATTTAAAGGCTGTCCATTAGTATATTAATTAGCCACCTATGGACTCATCTTTCATGAATTTTTCCAATTCCTTATTGAACTTCAATCAAAAATAAAGATCAAGAGGTTAGGGACTTAATCTCTAGCTCATGAGCACGAGTTATCTAAAAGCAAAAGGAAAATAACTATTCTCATTTCTAAAACAATTCATAGTGACATTTAAATGAAAACTGCTTAATTCACAAATTAAGGCAAATTTTCCATTTTTATATGTCAAAAATATTTGCATTAAAATAAGATAATTTCATTTTCTTATGCCAGTCTCTAAAATAACACCATAGTAATATTTTTCAAGTGTAAAAAAGTGAAACTCCATAAATATCCACAGATGTAACACAATTAAGATAAATTCAAAATTAATGACTCAAGCATTACTAATTTACTGGCACATTTACAAAGTGCTAAATTATCATCTCACTACAAGTCATGGGAAATGAGTGACAAAAGTATGATTTTACTGACAAAACTCAGTTTTTTCAATATAATGGAAAATTATAATATAAGCCAATCTTTTTTAATTACAGATGTTATTCTAGCCTGCTCAGTGTGCTAAAAAAGGAGAAAATCCCTGCGTTGTGCTAGCCCCAAGGGGTATCAAAACTAGAAACTCCACTGATGAAAGAAACTGAGGTATTAACTAGCAAATAAAGATGTTTACCAGGGCTCTCCCTGAACGTGCTCCCTACCTGTACCAAAGGTTTACCAGTTACAGTGGTTTTAAACAATGTTTTATCCTCACACTTAAGAATTAAAGCATTAACCTCAGATGTTCCCAGATTTTTTTCTGATGTTTAGAAAGTTGCCCTGTAATCCTTTTGGGGAGGCTGTAATGTGTAGCCCACGCTATGATACACCCGGCAAGGGCGATGTGAAGCTACGTGAAATCTCTAAATGCTCCCTATTTTTCTGCACACAGATTTTGTGTCCCTTCTGCAGCATAGCTGGCTTCTCCAGTTCCAGCTTCGTTTTAAAACAAAGAATCACAGCTACAGAGCAGTTCTTTCCTTTTTGCTTGCATATACTATTTCCATTGCTCTTAAATGACCCATCGAAAATACAGGGCATGAGATTTTTCTGTAACGTAGCATTTCTGTAGTGCTTTGTGCCACAATGATTGCTGTAATTTAAACTTTATGATAAAAAACCAGACTAATCAATAAAATTTCAATTTATAGTATTAGTTTGGAACTGTTATTTCTTACATGAAACACTTTTTTTGTTATGATTTACTCAAACAATTTGTCCTCCTGGAGTACTTGCACAGCACTGCCAGAAGCAATCATCCAAGATATGCTGCACTAGCTTAAATGACAGAAACGCATTTGGGCCAAGAATACATGGCTGTGTATCTATTCATATGCAGGTAAAAGAAATTAAAAAGTGTTCTCTATAATTTATTGTTTGTTCCCTTCATTGCAACTAATTTTAAAACATATACCAAAGATAATGTGGCATAATTAAACAGCATTGAAATCAAGATGCTCCTGAAATAAATGACCTCACATGTCCTTACTGTGGCCCCAGCACCAAAGACAGAGCACCACGTGACACAGTGATTAGGAGAATCTTAGCTACACACTATGCTTCCTTCCAGACATAAAATACTACAAAACCAAAGTTCTGCTCCCCCCACCCAGTGATTTTTAATTTGGTGTCTCTTCAAAACCAAAAAGCAAACTCCAGCCCAGGTGTCGGGTTCTGCACCTGCTCCCACCCAAGTGTGCTGCAGTTCTTGCCAGAGCTGTGGCCTCAGCTGTTCCTGCCTGAATCCACACCATAAACGTATTAGGACGCTTTTGGCTGTGGACATGGAAAGCATTGCCTAGACATTTTCGTGAAACCTCACAGTCTGGGTCCATCTTTGGAAGTAATTTGAAAACCATTAACATTTTAATTTTAAGCATAATTTGATCAATCAGTAAAATCGATCAACAGCAAAATTATTGTTTTAGTAAGGGTCTTTCCACCTCTCCTATCAGCACTAAAGCCAGTTGATCTCCAGTGTCACAGACTGAAGTACTAGCAGAATTTGAGCACTACAAGACTCAGGTTGCAGTAGGTTTATGTTGTTCCTGGGATGTTGCCCCTTTGCCCATCAAAAGCCTCAAATCTGTCCATCAATATGTGCCATGTGTGAGCTACCCTGCCTTATTGCCTCAGAAAATGAAAGTTTAAGTCCTGTTTATATTTTACTGAAGGTCTAGAGTTCAGGTTACTGATTTGAAACATTTTTGCTCAGACACCTACAGGCTGAGCTGGGAGCTCAGCTCTCTGCAGCTACCATATGTAAGGAGCTGATCACCTACAAACAGGAGAGGAGATTCTCACCCGCTAGCAGAGCATGCAGCAGCAAAGCACATTTAGCCAAGTGAAACACAAAATATCAGACCTGAAGTGACTTACACACAGCTAATTAGACAATTTCCCTAAACAGCTGCAGAGTCACCAGAGTTTAAAAAAATCATCCAAATGGGGAGCTCGTTCAATACAATCTTAAGTCATCATCGCCAGTCCCATCAGAAAATAAAAACAGCAGTGTTCATCAAATGATCTAACTCCTTCCTGTCTCCCATCTCCTTCCTGGGCCCTACTGTTACAAGTATTTTTCTTTTCATGCAATGAACAAGATCCTAATTAATCTAAGGGAAAGAGAGCCTCTCTTAGCTTTTTGTTTGGGGGTTTCTGCACTGGGTAATTCTCTGGTCTTAAAATTCTCAGACTATTCTGCACAGCTTTGCCACAGCTCAGTGGAGCAAAAGCAAAAAGCAGAAAGGAGAGGTGAGCAAGCACCTGTGGAAGCCAGAAAGGAGACTTCTTCAAGAGCCATTTCCAACTTGCAAGTACAGCAAAGTACAGGCTAGGACAATCCAGAAGTCTAACGCTTGCGAACAGAACTTGAGCCTTTTTCTTGGTATTCATCAAAAGGAAGATTAGTTTTGAACATTCGAAATTCTAGTTACAGCATCAAATCTGATGTTTTCTTGCAGTTGTATTTCAGACAGCTGTTAAAATACAACTTAAAACAAGACATTAACTAAATGCTTGGTTAACTCACTCTCAAAATAAGCCCCTCCTTTTCCAGGAAAAAATTTAAAAAAAAAGGACGCCGCTTATCTCACTGTTGGTCTGCTTTTGTCTCCCAAAACAGTTTCGCATACTGTTCGTAGTGATAATTCTGATGTTCTGATTTAACTCCAGCAGAAACTGTGACCACCTGAAATTCAGTGCTGCTGGAAAGAGTTTCTTTACCCCCACCCTTGCCAGCAGCTGCCTGGAATGATCAGAGAAGCCTGTGAGCTCAAAAAGCACACTGCAGAGTCTGTGCAGCTCTCCAGTGTTAAAGAAGCTGTTCAGCTGGGAGAAGGAGCACGGTGGGTTTACTGTATAAACCTATAAAGTATAATTCTATTCAAATTAGAAGAGAAAAGAAACTGTAGCATCCAGAGAAAATAAGATGAGGTAGAATAACTTTTGAACCAGTAGGCATTAAAAATCCAAAAAGTGAGAGAGAAAGGAAACACACTGACCAGTGCTGGGCGTGTTTGGCATACATAATCAGCTGTTAGAAACACAACAAATTAACTAAGATGGAAGTATTTTCGATTAAGCAGGCCTCTTCCTACCTAATTACACTAGAGTCAAACTCAAGAAAGGTGGGAGTGAAGAGGATAAATGGGGTATTTGCCCTCAGTTATCTGTGTAGGAGGCTCTTCTCTTGCAATGGTGCTCCCGGGGCAGGTCAGGCTGAGCCAGCACACCTGAGCCAGCACACCTGAGCCAGCACGGTCCCTGCTGGAAGCTCCATCACAGAGCAGAGGGAAGAGCTAATGCTCGTAAAAAAACATTAATGAATTCTCTTTACACCTCTTTTCATTGAAATGCCTCTGAGCATTTCAAAATGAAGAATCACACAGAGATGATAGTTTCTCTCCTCCTCAAAATATTGATAAATGACCATTCATTAAATCCCTCCAAGAAAGCTATTAACAGGCTCCTCCTCACTGCTGCTCCTGGTGCTCCCTCACGCTCCACAGACAGAGCAGAGGAGGTCGGCATCATTCATGGAACAGAAAAAGGAGGCAGCAGCTTGAAAACCTGCTCTGCATGGATGCAGGCTGAGAATTCTCTAAACAAAAGAACCTTTTTTATTATCTAAGCATTAAAGCAGATGAACACAAGGTTTCAGAAAACAGGCTAAAGTTATATGAACAGCAAGTTATAGTGCATCTTGTCAAGAAAATATTCATAATCAATTAAAAATAGGCATCAATAAACCCTCTAAAACTGATCTGACACTGATCATCCATCATTTATTTATGACGTAAAAGTACCGGTATTTATTTTTTATAATTCCAACAAATAGATTCAATGATATATATTTAAAACATGAGATCATAATCATGATTGAAAATTGAGAAGATGACAGTTGTGCAAGTGAAATTAAGTTTTATTTAAAACATTACTATTTGAAGTGACTAGTTTAAATCTCACATTGAACAGAAAAAGTTGGACAATATGACTAATTTTGTTAAAATAATTAATGTTAATGTAAAGTACTAAAATATGCTAATACCCTAAAACACTGATAAGAAAGAAGAATAAATGAGGCTAATTTATCCTGCTTCATTCTTCCAAAACTACTTTACTGTTTTCTTCCTGCTGTCTGAAAAACTATTTTATGTTGATTGCAAATACTGAATGTTATGTACTGTTGCAAGGAAGTCTAATACAAGAACTAATCTGTGAAGTGGCTGGATTTCCTCACTGCATTTTCAGATAAATGCTCTATAGTTGAATGCACTATCTTTAAATTCTTTTTACTTCTTCTCTTGGCACTAGAGATGAGACCATCATAATTGTCTCCAGCAGCAAATGCTTTGAAGTTTTCTCTTTCAATTTTCCTCCTTTTTATCTTATGAGTACTTTTTCTTTTTTCTAAATCTGAACTTAAAGAAAGTCACTAAATTTCCTAAAATTGACTAGACCATGGACTATTTTTTTTCTTTCAGCATACAAACATGCCAGGGTTTTAAAGACAGACAAAATCCGAAGATGGCTGAAGCTGCTTTACTTTTTGTAGGCATTTCTTTCAAACTGTACCCAGACGGTGAAAGCTCCACGTTTGCAGAGCCACAGCAGAGTGTGCTACAGCACTGACGCGTCTGGGAGCACGAGTTCCTGGACACTGCACATCCCGTACACGACTCCCTGGAAATCCTGACAGATGTCCCCTGAAACATCTCCCTGCAGTGTTCACTGGTTTTCTTTTCATTCTCTCCCACTGAGCTTTTCCATGTTTCACCTCTTCCCCCCTACCAGGACCTGTTCTGACAACTCTGCAAACCTGGGGTTTAGGACATACGAGAGTTAAATATTTCATAAATGCACTCGGGCTCCCTGGTATTACTGAGAGAGTTCTACAGACAAAAAAACTAACTTCCATTAAACCTGTCTATTCCACATTTATTCCATTACACATAGGGCAGGTATGAGATAAATTGATAGTACCTTTTTCACCAATTCCTCCTGTTTACCAGCAGATGCACCTGAGGACAGTCTGAGCTCTCACACCACAGCCATGGCATGGGAATGAAGGTTAAGCAGAAAAGAAGCCCATCCACACTCCAATAAAAATAGACTATTTCCCCCCTTTCAGAACTCATAGCAGTATCTGTTTATAAATACACAAATTTCTTGGCAAACTCAGAGAATAGAAAAGCAAAGCAGCAATGTGGCATTTAGTTGATCTGCACTAGAATAGGTTTGCCAATCCTTCATTTGTTGAATATCCTGAATTCTACACATTTACCAAAAGCAATCTTCAAGCCCAATAGCAATAAGGAAGAAAAATATTTATTGTGCCTTTAAATATTCTCCAAATTATGACTATTATGGTTATGTATTATGCTATTGAATACTCCACTGTCAGTGGATTGCTATCCATATTTTCATTTTCCAATGTACTGTAATTTGCAAAAAAGTAAAAATAAAGCTCTTAATGCTTTCAAGAACACAAATCTATTACTGACACATGAAAGAGATAAGTAAAACTATGAGCAAGTTTAAATGACACCAAAATTAACTAGCAACAATTACAGTTACAATACTAAATGTGAATACAAAAATATTGCTGAAAACCTTTAATTTGTTAGCAGTAATTAACACAACTGTAGCCATCTCTCCTTTATTCATTGTGTCTTTATTCTGTCAGTTAAAACTATTTATAGTAATACTGGGTTGATTCACCATAATTTCCTTCCACCCACAACCATTTATAATTTTTTCCCTCAGTAATTTTATAAACTTAATGTTGAGGTTCTTTCTTTTTCATTTCCATCTGCTGATAAAAAAAATCTCTTTCTTACTATATTTATAAAAAAAAAAATCAGGGGTCAGTACAGCCCCCATTGAGCTGCAGCTGTAAAGAGTGTACATTGATATTAATTTTCCTTCTAATCCTGCAGATGCAAATTAGCCCAACGAAGGAAGTTAGTTTATTCTATCTTTGAAATAGGGAGCCTAGAAAAGTAATAAGTTTTGACATTTAAGATCTATTTCTATTATATTATATGTACAAAAAATATGAATGATTGTTTGCTTCTCTTCTCGAGAATGCCATTCCCAATCTAGCCTTGATCAAAGTGATAGAAAATCAGAATGAAAATGCAGTGCAATAAAATACACAGTGGGCATTCAAACCAGTGCACATTTAAAACAGTCTCAAAAAAAAAAAAAAAAAAAAAAAACCAGTTTGAAATTCACCTGAAATACTCCTCACTGCTGCCTCAAATGGGGATGAACTAAGTTACACACTAAAAATGAGTTAAATTCCAAGTACACTCAAGGAAAGAGTAAAGTACTTGGAGGTGGTTTGTAAATAAAAGCTACGATTACTGACTACAGTATTCAGTATGAATTTTTCACTGAGCTTTCATACACTCTATGGAAACATTTTGTAGTGCTCTGAATAAAGAAAATTCCTCTCTTTAGGAAATTTCATTCTCAGCTTTGAATTACTTGCCACGCTCTTTGTGTTCATCAAACCAAGTTCATTTTGCACTCGCTAACACATCACTTTAAATAAAAATTAATTTACTGACCAGGACAGCAATTCACCAGTACTTCCTTGGAAATATCTGAATGCAGTGCATGTTGTTTAATATTTGTCTTATGTATATATGTACATATACATGCAGAAAAACAATAGCAAATTGCATGTGTTGATGTTGCACATACAAACCCCAAAATGCACATCTAAAGATCCGTACCCACACAAATACACACGTGCATACAAAAGTGTGCACACCACCTATGCATATGACTAAGCACAAACGTTTCAAACACATACATTACTTTAACTGTGCATAAACTGTATCATCCTAATAGCATCTAAAAAAAGCTTAAAGACTGGTGTAAAAATCATCAGTGGAAAAAAATCCATTTCTCTTCATTGCAAATGTTTGTTAAATGTAAATGCTGATATTCTACTCCTTGGAAGAATATTTGTCTGCATGTGGAGTTTCATGATAAAAAGCTTTAGAGTCCCAGGTTTCTCCAGATAAACCCCGCTGGTTTACTGATGCATGAATGCACTGAAATTGAATTACTGTACAACAGCAATTACTTTTCACAGCACAGTTATAATGAGAATCAGCTTCACAATGAACACCAGGTAGCTCTAGTAAGAAAAGTTAATAAAGAGAAGCCTCTTATTTGCATTTTCCACTGCAGAAAGGGTAGTTGCCTTAAAGAAAAACCATCCTTAACACTTGATTTGCCATCTTTCCAGTGAATCAACAACCATTTTTATAGGATCTCTTTATTTGCAAACAAGCATTAATGAAAATCAAAATTTTAGTGCACAGCGAAAGTCATAATAATAGCTTTTTGATTATTCCTTAATAATTATCTTTCATTTTGCTTTCTTTTTCACTTCCCTCTAGCCTTCTTCGATTTTTTCCCATTATGCCAATAACTAGAAAAAGTAAAAGCACCAAAAGAACAATTTTAACTCCATCTCTTTTTCACTATCAGGTTTGTTGCCATAGCTATTGTTACTGAGCATTATGTCACAGTACTTCATTCCTGTTCAGTTTCAAATTAGTAGAGCCACTAAAGTATCATAAAGCCTTCCAAAAATTATATTAAAAAAAATCACGGGTAACTTTAAGACTGATCAAGCAAACTTCCTAAGAGTGAAATCACTAAAAGTCCAGGAAAAGCAGCAACACCACAAGTGACAGCAGACTACCCAAGGGTCTCAAAGGGATTATTTGTGTTTGGCTGTAAAATTAAAACAACTACGGAACAGTGCAGGAAACATTTCTATGTCTGTCGCCTTAAGGGCAATAAGATTTTTCCCATCTCAAGTGTCATAATATCAAAAGGAAATGGATACATTTACCTTTGTCACGGATAGAAACCGAACATCAGCGGCATTGAATCAAAACCACTGCTCAGGGATTTTAACTTAATTCACCTCACAAATACTTCAAAATGAAATACAAAGTTGCCTGCCTGAAATTCGATGAAGTAGGGCAGCGTTAGGAAGGAAATGGTTAACAGGAATATCCTGAACTGACATAAACCCAAGGTAAATAGTGAACACTGGGGAGAAAGGGGGGGAAAATAACGTTGCTTGCAAGAGTTTCCAGCAGTAAGTAGATGACAAAAGGTTATATAATTGGTTTAGTACTTTCAGTTTTCCATTTATCTTATGTATCTGACAGAACAAAAATAGGACATTCTGTGATAGGATAATTGCATACTGAAGGGTAATTCAAACAGGGGATGAATATGATAAAAATCACATTGAACCAACTAATCACTATGAAAAGCGATGAGACAAAAAGATAAAAATTCATCCAGAATATTAAGGGGGAGGAGGGAAAAGAGTTCAAATGTGATTAGTAGCTTCAAACAAGTTCATCTGTTCGAAAGCATGAAGGAAAAATTNAAGAAATAAAAAAAAAAAAAAAAAAAAAAAAAAAAAAAAAAAAAAGACAAAGCCTGAGGCATATCCAAGGCATCCTATTTTTGTATTTCCAGGTCTTTCTTCTTGGCCTTTTCTACAAATCAAATACTTTATGTACTATGAATTTCTGAACATTTTTCAGAGAGCTACATCTGCTAGAACCTGAAGAAGCATGTTTAACCCAAAATGCTTTTGGATGAAACGTTTTAATCAACCATGGCTTTTGATGTCTACTCAAAGCTAATTCACCAAGTGGCGTAGGGTAACAATTAGGGCTAACATTGTAACACATTTTCTGAGTCTTTGGATTGGCAACCTCATAATCATGTCTCCATTATTTCTAAGGCTGAGGGATGTTTTCTAAGGTATTCTTCATTTAGTACTTCCTCCAACATCACCACCACTATATCTGACATATAATTCTGAATTCTACATTTCAGTGCTCTTGCACAAGTTTCCATCAAAAGCCTTTGTCAAAATTCTAGTATTTTAGAGACAAGATGATCAAGTATCAGGAGGGAACAGAGGTCTTAAGTGCACAGGAGTTTTCTAATTCCCACCTAACCTTCCCAGGTAGGAAGGGAAAAGTAGTTGTGATGTACCAAGGGTGAAACTTCAGCAAAACCTGCATGGCAGCAAAGGATTTTGTACTTCTCAGGGTGCAAATTACTAAGCACTACTTACTACCAGAACAGAACAAGTCACTCATTACATCTATAGCACCAAGAAGGACCAATTTATATAATTATCCAAAAATTAATAACTTCATTGGAAAGTACACTAAACAGATCATTTCTTAAAAGAAGTCAGCCTGTCCAAACCATGCTTTTAGCTTTCTTTCCAAAGATGGAAACCTTCCAAAGAAGGCTCTGGATTTCAGTCACTTTTTCCAGCACTAAAATCCATTCACTCAAGATTACACACACGGTTTAACTTCACAGAATTTGCGCTCGTTTTTACTCAGAGCATGGTGGTCTATATTGATCCTGTATTCTTTTCCTCCTCAGATAAAAACACCATCTGTATGAAGAGACCAAACCTGTTCTAAACATTTGTTACGAAGTTCTAATTGAGACACAAACTGCTCCTCCCCACCAGCACTCCTCACTGATGGAATTCTACCCCCTCACCAGCCAAGTGTGCAGCTCGCTGGTCACTTCTCGCTCTAAACAAGTGCTGCTCCAAGAATGCTTTGTTCACATTATGATCTCGGGGGAGCAGTTTTCTCTGCTAAGAAACAAGGAAAAGAGTCCTCCCCCTTCCCCAAGTCAATATTCTTCAGGCTTCTGGAAGCTGTTGCACACATATTAAAGCGTAGTTTTTCCTCTGAAAAACACACTGTAAAAATAGCATTGCGGGGTTCCATGTTTATTGTCTTTCTCTGCTTCCCTGCCAAGTGTGCTCAGTTTTACAAGCTGAAATATGTTTTACTTCACTGCCAGCCCTGAAAATTCAACCTCTAAAACATAGCCAAATTCTTCCCTCCCTTTTGCACCATAACAAATAATAAAAGGCTGGAGGCAGAATTGTATCCTCAGTCACACGAAAGGAATCCCTGTCCTCGGGTGATACCTCCAGCTCTGCAGTGGATACAGGAGGATCTTCAACTCAGTTGAGCAGACAGGTCTGGCTGAAATAGAGCAGCTGATGGCAGCATCACCATAACGTCCTGTGGGTTTGCTGACAGAGGTGATGCCACAGGAACTACTGCTCCAGGCAGTCACCTCAGTTTCTAGCAAAAATAGTGCAAAAGGAAAACTACTACAGGAAGATTTGTTATTCTTTAGAACACGTGTGTTACAACAAACTCCTATTTGATATAATAAAACATAAAAGTCTGAACATTTGCTTGGTTTTATGGTCTCATAGACACCAAAGCTACTACAAAGCGAGGATCAGATGGAGATTGAAAAAATCAACAAAAAAAAAAAGAGAAAAAAACACAAAAACTTATGGATGTACAGAGAGCTGTCTAGTTACTTAATGATCATTAATAAGCTGCCTGAAGAGTGATGTAGTACTTACCACAATTAAAGGAATTTTGGATTTAATCCCATTTGAAGTGTTTGCATCTTTTTCTGAACTAAAGGACAGTTGTTGAACTCAGACATTTCCCTGCAATACTATTTTTATAATAGTGAGCAGTGAAATTAAGTCTGCTTTGGTTGGATATTTTAAAATCTAACATTTTAACTCACAACCATATGCAGTTAGGTTTTACTGCACACAAGTGATACTTTACAAACTCCTATTGGAAATTGGTAGTCCAAATCTCGTTGCACACTCTTACATTTATCTATTGATGGCATAAATAATTTAAATCTATTCTCTTGAACAGCGATCCTAAAATACTTCTGAATGCTTTAGCATTTCCACTTCAGCACCTTCAATTGCTAGTACAGCCTTCAGAGCAGAGCCTCAATTACATATTTAGTTTTACATCATAGGAGGAAATAGCAGATTGATCTGCTGCTTACCCGTACGGCTTCGGATTTCTTATGAAACATTTCTTCCATATTCTTTGCTAACTTTTTCACAAGTTGAAGGCCATCAATTTCTTCTATTGCAACATCCTTCTCATATTCTTTGTATTTCTGGAAGAAGAAAAGAAAAATAGGGAAAAGTTACTCACAGGGAACCAGCTGAAATTTTGACAACTAATTATTCGTTTTATATTACACTTCTGCTGACATTCTTCATTTATTTGATGTTTATGTGCGTGACAGCAGGCTGCATCGTGCCAAGATGCTGTCATGGGGAGAGAACAACTGGATTAGAACCAGAACTCCATTTAAAAAATAATAAAAATATTTATCTCACGCACTGTAGGAAAACGATAACTCCCCTTCAGTGTTTAAATTACTCCCCCTCACAACTAAACAACAGCCAAAAAAAGTAGCAAAAAATCCTTGTATTTCCTCCAAAAATCATGTAAAAACAGGCGTGTGATTGGCGATTTCTGTGCCTTAGCAACCTAGAATCCTCCTCCTCCTCCTCCTCCTCAGCTGAACTTCCCGTAGATGCCTGTTTCACGATGTGAAATATCTATGATTCATGATAGTGTAACTATGAATACTTATACTACAGGCTTATCTAGACATGCTTAACTTTTCATGCATAGAAAAGCCTAAACAAAGCACATGAACATGAGCCTTCATCCAAACACAAACATAAAAGCATCCTTTACCCAGTATGGGTGAACATTACCTCACAGCCTTGTTTCACAATGTGAATATCTCTCAGAATGTCTAAGCACTAAAAATATATTCAAAACAATTTTTATCCTCTATTTTCTGCATATCAATACATTTTTCCTTATCAATAGCTATCAGAAAGCTTGTAAGAATTAATTATCAAAAAGAATTTAATGCTGAGAACCTTCTTCTTTCCCACGCCATTCCACTGCAGCCTGTACTCTAAGAACTGCTGGTTTTCACCGCAGTTATTGTTTTCCTCTCTCTCTAAAACATGCACAGTTGTGTTGAGCTAATCACTGCCCATCACCAACCCCTTCACCTCATCACAAACCTGCCCCTCCATGGCACAGCGAGGGAGAAGGAAGGCACACCTGCCTCCTGCCAACTAGCCTGTGTCCCAAAAATACCTTCCAAACCTCTACAGCAGACTCTCGGGGCAACCCACACTATTTGAGTCAATAAAATGAAATGGTATTACTAAAAAAATTTGTTATTAGAATTTGCCTGCAGGATGATGATTCTTATATAACTCCAGAGAGAGAATGAAGAAGAAGGTGATCAAAAATGGTGGTTCAAAGTACCTGGATGAACATTAAAATGGTCAAAACAGTGAATAAGTCAGGACCAATCACGTCTCGGCTGGTGATGCAAGAAAGGACTCTTTTGTTAAGAGAATACCTGCACATGTTGTACTCATTTCCCTCAACAAAACTAATTTTCAAGGTAGAATGACCCTCTGGACTTCCTTTAAAGTTTACAATTCTCTGTAAAACCTTGTGTGAAGGTTTTGGTAATGAAACAACTTTTAATAAAACATAATCTGCAGACAATTTTAAAACAAAGATAAAAACATAAAGTTGTCAGTAAATATTTAGGGCAATATTTTAAATATATTTTATTAATATATATTTATTATATATTATTTAAAATAGATTTAATATATTTTTAAAATATTAATATAAATTTCAGCAATAATTTCATTTTTCCACATTATTTCTTGTTATGAATCTCTAGTCTGAGACATTAATAGCAATCTAGCAACCTAAGAAACCTCAAAGAGACCCTTTGCATTTTGCTCCCTCGAGGCAGAAAGGGAGATTTGGGTTTTTTCTCCTCTTTGATCTGCACTAAGATACCATCAACAGAGTTCTGATTTCAACTCTTGAAATCCATTTATGTCATTACTAGAGATAAAAGTGACTTTTCTAAAATAGAAAAGTACAATTTTTATTTTTTATTCACTGGAGAAAATATAAGAACACAGTAGACAAGAGAGGTAAATGCTATTGTAATAAATACTGTGATAAAATGCAGTAAATGATCAGTAAATTGAAAACACTGTCAGTTAATTAATGATGTCAAAGTCTGTCCACATCCCACAGGATTTGAAGCTTTGCAGAATTTAAAACAAATCAAGTACAAATTTGAATCACTTATTTCCAGCTGCACAGATCATGTTCAACATATCACCTTTTGATAAAAATGTTTCCCTTAGACTTGACCTTTGAGTTCTTAGAAAGTATTCTAAAATGCATCACTTGAAGAGACAGCTTTCAGGTCATCAGATTTATTGATTTAAGCTTTGCCATCAAGTGAAGAAAACCAGGAATTATTCACTGCGTCTGCCTGAAAACTGAATGGTACTGTTGAGATCCACAACATTTTCTAGGCACGCAGAATCCTACCACATGGTCTATTAGGCTCTTGTGAAAGCATAATAAAAAGACACACTTCTCAATTTTGAGTAACTGGTGCTTTTCAAAATTAAAAATAACTTGCACTCAAAATAGATGTGAATGATTTCTTAACTCGTAATTTATGATTTTGTAATTATGCCAGTTCATAGTAAATAAACTCATCTTTCCATAATTCAAATGCCAAAGTTCCAACACGAAAGAGTAAATTGGAAGAAACAAAAGATATTGTTTCAGATCTATTTGAAAAGACCCCACATCTTGCACGGTGTATGTCTACTCAATTGCTGGAAACCTCCAAGAACATTTGCAACAGAACTAGGAGAGCTTACTTGGTCTTCAAGACCCCGGCAACCAAGAGGTTTATGTAATATGAATTTTATATTCAGAATTTCATTGCCGTAGAAAAGCACTTCTATCATTTTTTCAGCCATCGTTGGAAGGTTCCAAAACAGGAAAATTATGTGGCTGGAAAAAAGTTCCAGCTGTTTTTGCTCTCCCTGTGCCTGGAGGGGAGAGGTGCCGGCCTAACCTGGGTGTGTCTGTGCCCCTGCTCTCGGTGCTCACTCTGCAGGACTCTGGGGGCTTTGATTCCATCTGCGAAGCAGCTGATTTTAGAACAACTATCAATGCAAGAAACATGAATCATACAAGATAGGGAAAATACACAAAACCACAACAAAACCACGACAAAGGCCATCATTAATACTGCATTCCCCTCCTTTCACGGCAGAGGCTGTCTGACCTCCAGGCCCTCATCCTTTCCCCACCATTAAAATATTCACATATTAAATTTGGGTTTCGTTTAAATAAATTAAAGCAGAAAAGACATAGTTCTTTTGAAATAAATTTGAATTTGTTTTTGAATGAAATTATTTTATTTTAATGTCATCTCGAGAAAACAGCATGGCACTGTTGTTCCAGTTAAGCAAAATGAGTGGAGAAAAAAGCTTTTGGGCCAGTCTTGCCCTTATACTCCAGACTTGCAAACTACCTTGCTGTACTGCTACCATCAAGGTGCTCATGCAAGCAATGCCTTAAACTGACATTTCCTTTCCCTGTAAAAATGATGAAGCTGATAATAAAGTTGTTGTTTTGTTTTATTAAAAAAAAAAATCAACCCTCAGGTTTTTTCAGTATTCCATAATTTTACTTCATTAAGAGATACTGGAAATTCTCATCATTTGTAACATAGCCAATAATACATGTAATATTGTTATTAAAAGGAGAGAAAACAGCTCTAACTTTGCTATAAACAACTGACTTGAATAAAAAAGAGTATGAAATATTAGAGTCATAGTTGGAAATTTCTTTTGATAATTGAATTTCCAATTGTCTAGAAGATGAAGCAGATACAACTTCTGATATGCTGCATTATAAAAGAAAATACTTGAAATGCTGATTCTGTCTGCTTGCAAAAATCAGCATTTGGTAAGAAATTCTCTAGAGAGACAAGAACATTTATCATTTGAGAAAGCCCACAAAAAATACATTATTTCTTCAGTATCTGTTTTGCCAGATCATTTCACATAAGCACTGGGGAAAGACAGCCAGTATTTCACTGTCACAACTCTTAATGCTTTTCACGGGTTTAGGTGTGGGGGTTTTTCTTAGTAAATGATCATCTAGAAATAACAAACCAAAAGAGCAGTCTTTACAAAACTCACCTCAGAAGTGTTTCATGCAATCCAAATATTTGGAACTGAAAGAACAACACAAACACACACAAACCAAAAAGTGCTAAGAAAAAAATACCGAAGAACCCCTCAAACAAACAAAGCCAAAACAAAGCTAAACCACACCAAAACCCGCAGCGTTTGAGTGACCAAGGCAGGAAAATAAGTCCACTCTTGAAGCAAGACTGTCAGCAACAGCTTGAATTCTTTTCTCCTTGCTTTTATTCTAAAGAGAAACATAGTCTTTTTGTTCATATTTGTATCTACTTCTATCAAGTCTTATCAAAATCAAGATATTCACCTTTATGCTGTATACAAAAATATTTCAAGTAACTTACAAGTGTGCCCACAGTCCTTAGTCTCAGTCTTTCAGCAAAGCTCTGGTTGCTTTGTACATCTGCAGAACACTACACCCATTTATGATGAAAATTCTTCCCACTCCCTGGGATTTTTAGAGCCAGTAAATACCACTACCATCCTGATTAAAGAAAGGAATTCAACAGGAATCTTGTAATAATACCTTAAAAGTGATCTCTCTGTGCTGCATATTTGGAACTGTTATTTGCCTCTGAGGTGCATTCGTAGCTGTACTGCACACACTTCACAAATGTTGCTGGTCGAGAGGTTTTGTCACAGGCATGTTAAAACTATATGTGCATATATACATTTTATGTTTTATAATGAAAAAGCAGAACCAGCATGCAAATGGCAGATCAAATATCCAATCTATCCATTGTTTCCATGAAAAAATTAAATGTGTGTTTACTCCATGCCATTTTCTAAAAACCACTTTCAGATGTTCAAGCCTCAACACCGCAAATGTAAAATGAGATTGCAGAAACATACACTTTTGATTAAATCACCAACTTTTGATTTCAATTAATATCTCTGGCCCAGTAGAAAGGCTGTGCTATGCAGTGGTTGAACTGTTCAGCCTTGCTTCACTCCCTCTGCCATGCAAGTTCTAACAGTGACTCCCTTCAGAGAGGCAGTGCTGGACTGAAGGGCCACAGGAGTTCATAAACTTATTAGAATGACTTTGATTCTGTACTTGAGATCCCCAGCAATCAGATGTAATCAATGAATCAGACTGCAAGGCTGCAAAAAGCTCACACCCGATACAATTTGCAGCTCTTAAAGCAGTTTCTTTAGTTACAGAGTCAAAAGTTATGCCACAGTTCCGACTTAATTCTTTACCCCTAAACCCATGAATTTATCACTCAAGTTGAATTTCCTAACTGATGTAGCCTTGAATTTTTATGTCAAGTTCTTTTAAATTGTAGGGATCAGAAGGCTGATAATAAACTACTTTTCTATGCATAAAGAAATTCTTTTTTCTTTCAATAATCCATTCTTCATCACAATCTAACATTAAGCCACTTCATTTTTCTTTGCTCCTCTTAATGTATAACAATTTTTCACATGTATTTTTTTTAGCACAACTGCACAAAATTTTTTAAAAATGTCATTTACTCAGGGTGTTTTAAAAACACCTCTTCCTCTTTGCACTTTATACAGGGTTAGGTTTTGCAGGCTTTTTAAATTACAGAACCCAAAACCTGCAATATACATAGAGCAAACTGAAAATGTCTCATTAGTTGCTGCCTTACCCCATTAACAGTTCTGTTGAAATTAAAGAACCTATGCACAGAGCAGGGACTATAGCAAAACATGGCTTTGGGCTTTTGAATCTAAACAAAGAATATAAATTACTCTCGATCTGGAAAATCTTTCACAATATTTTATAAGACAATATCCATGTTCAAACTGATGGGACAAAACCAGTGACAGTTCAAACCTTACGTGGCACGAGCTCTTGCAGTGCCATACTGTACCAGCACAGGTCCCTTCTGCATGTGGGAGATGGTAGATCTACTCCCAGCAGAGGATTTAGAATTCTACAGCACAGCCTCTGAAAGCTTCATTACAGCTGGGGGGTCACTAACCGTGTATGCACTACTGGGATAAACCCCACTGGAAGCCAAATCAAAAACCTTCTCAGCATCACATGTGCATGTGAGTGGGAGTCTGAGCTTTTCCACTGAGCAGAAGGGTACTCAGATGGCACAGGCACAGCAGAGATATCAAATACAGATGGTGCACTCCTCCGACAGACTCATCTGTGAATCTCTTATTCGTAAAAGATTTTGCATTTTCCCCTTATCACACTGACCCTGTGGAGGGGTGCTTTCGTTAGAGCACCACTGTTACGCTGTTATCTGGTTCTCCTGACTCTAAAATGCATTCATTCAGAGAAACAACTTTAACAAAATAAACAACTATGTTTTTTTTATTTTGCTGTTGAACAAAATTATTTTAGTTCAGAGCTAGTATAAAGTTTTTCATCCACACAGGTTCAAAGACTTTATAAAGCATGTATCTATCAAAATCTCCATGTAGAAGAGGGTATTGGGCTATCTTAAATTCAGTGACATGCCCAATGTCACACAACAGTTCAGAACTGCAAAGAGAACAAGCTCTCTTGGTTATTCTTCCAATGCCCTGCTCAATAAACCACAGTCAACTTTTTTAACTTCCTCCTCATCTGCATGGCAAGATCAGTCACAACAGCACATTTCTCCTCACCTTGACATTAGAGAACTCCTTAGTAATTGAGAGTTTGTGTTACACCACATTACACACTCCTATTAACCTTTCCTGAACCTCTTCGTGTGGATGAAATCCATCAGCAATGCCCAGTGTGATGGCACACTCATTTTC
Organism: Cnemophilus loriae; assembly: GCA_013397755.1. Classification (NCBI taxonomy): domain Eukaryota; kingdom Metazoa; phylum Chordata; class Aves; order Passeriformes; family Corvidae; genus Cnemophilus; species Cnemophilus loriae. Next base: position 164,462 of record VZTF01009188.1, on the reverse strand, counting down.
TGCAGAGAAATTCTCACTCACTTCATCAAACGACTCCAAGGAGCTCTGGATCAGCCTGTCACATTTGACTCTTGCTCACACTGGTCTGAGGAATTCCTGTTGCCTCAAAGTCCAGTTTGATTACTTCACAAAATACACTTTAAAATACAAAATATTGGAATATTTTTTGCATACTACTTTATTGTGATTAGCTAGTCAACGCTGTACCTGGTATACTATAGGCAAAGATCATCTATCCTGGGAAATTTGTTATCATCAGCAGACTTGACAAGGATAGTTACTGCTTTCCTTGCAAAATAATTTACACACTGAAATCACTGCAAGGGCACTATACCCCCAGCATATTTAATCTTTACAGAGATATTTACTTCTGACCTATTTTTACCTCATGGCTATATGTAAATGCTACAAAACCAAATCCATTACAGCATTAAGCTGAACGATAATGAAAACCAAACAACCCAACTCCTGATTTAGCAATATTCCTCTGCCTCGTCTGTGAAATGCCACACAAAGTGTCTCCTTGAACCTTTCACAACTAGATATGTACATCTTTATATAGAAACATATATAGCATCTATAGAACCAGAGATACCACATAAACAGCATTAATGAGAAAAGTCTTCAATTCAAGCATGGTTCAAACAGCTGAGCTAGTGGGAGAAGATAAAAGCCACTCTACCACAGAGTACTTCTCATCACAAATAAAATTTTAAAAAAGCAGTCACATTGGTGATACATAAATTAGAACATCTAATAAATAATAAGATAAGGAAGCACACTCCAGGAGGCTCAAATGCTTGCTCTCTGAGATTAATTCAGTATCATAATTTTTACTCGAAGTAGCTAAATAAAAAAAAAAAAAAAAAAAAAAAAAAAACAACACCACAAATGGGTGATCCAAATAACTAGTTAGGCAATCTAATTCCAAGCAAACAGAAGCTGGGAGTACACTCCCATCTTTCCCTTTAACAGAGTTGCTTTGGTCAGGGCTAACCAGAGTAACAAACGTTTGGGAAGGTTTGCCTGGCTGCTGCCTGCAGAGCCCCATGGCAGAGGCCGAGGGCACTGGGGACTCCTCTTACAGGAGTGTCACCTCACCAGCTTTCCTGAATATGAACTTAATCATAACTGAAAATAGCTGAAAAAGCAAACGATTGTCCTGCAAATTCTTTCAGACACCTGAAACATCTTCACAGGCCAGCAAGGACGTTTTAAGAGCCAGTTAACAAAGGCTATTAAAAGCTGCTTTGGAAATATATTTCACAGATGCTGTCCATACAATTACACATACCTTTGCTTCTATTTTAGAAAAGAACATAAAGCCCTCATTTAAACTGGAAAAGAATATTCTGGAACTGCCCTGGAGACTCCTTTTTCCATAAGGCTGTTCTTGATACTCTTGAAAACTCACTACAGTATTTCACATGAACTGCTTTACTTGAGGAACAAAAGTATTGGTATAAATCTGCAGAATTAAACATGACCCAGAGGGCATGTTCATCCAAGGCAAAGCCATCATCATATTTTCAGGTGAAAGCAAGTATATTAAAAGCATGTACAACTGATCTGCTCCTCACAAAACACTGAAGCAGTCTGAGAATGCAATCCTTTCGCCCTGGACACTTATTCTAAGCCACTGAAGATTCAGAAGTAGGGAACCTGACAGCTTGCTACCACCACCAATTCTCAGCAGGGATGAGATACTACATTTTCTTTTGTACACAAAACTGCATTAGTCTTCTCCAAAAGCCTCTATGGTTACTGGAAACAAGAACAGCCAAAAGAGACAGCTTACTTTGTGCTGTAAGTCACAGGATACAACCACAAACAAATTTTTTCAATCAGACACTCTGGTAATGATTTTTTTTTTCTCTTTACACTCCTCTTATCATTTCATGTCTCTTTCCCTCCTTATTGTTCCCTCTCGACCTATGCCTGCCTTACACTCAGCTCTTGTACTGGGTTTTGCTATTCCTATAGACTTTTATTAGACAACACTTATTTTCCCATCTAAGAAAAATTACACAATTGTCTTCCCACCCTTCATGGTTGTCCTTAAATGAGCAAGAAAATAAAATGAGCAGCCAAGAAAACTTGAAACACAGTGGAATGTATTCCGGGGAAAAAAAGTGTTCCAAGACAAATTACTGCTTAGCAATATCCATGCCTTTTGAGAAGGTCCAAAAGCACTGCTTTTAAGAGCAGCTAATGGGTTTTGTTCCTCAGAAAAAGAAACACAATCTCCTCAGGACACAAACTGTGTTTTGCAATGTTCTCTATCACGAACATTTGTCTGCTTGGATACCTCTAAACCTTTCCCCTTTGCTTTGTGTGGTACCTTCAACATTAACTCTTACATGAGCTCTATATTTCATTGTTTGTCGCTCTGAAGGACACGGCATTGATCCCTGCTGCTCTGTCTCATCATTGCACTTTTCTGTACGCACCTGATAAAAGTATTGCTATTGATTAAGGGTTTCAGACAGGTGTCAGAACAGTACAGATCAAAGGGGACTTGTAATAACAAGAAAAAGCATAACATCTGAATATCTGAACTTAGGCACCTAAATTTAGGCTCTCAATTCTTCCTCTCACCACTGAACATTAAAAATTATTATGTTTTCAAAAATCTAAACTCCCCTCAGTCACATCAAAGCCAGCAACATCAGTCTATTCTCAGCATCTCTGCAAATCAGACCACCTGCAAGTGGTCTGAGTGCAGATGCCTTGAGAAGAATTCAGCAAGTTAACCATAAAAAAAAAAAAAAGATTTGGAAACCAAACTGTAGCATTTGGCACTGTGTGGAAGTGTGAAAACATATTTGTGGTTTTGCCACACAAGCTAATGCTTTTCACTTCCATATGTGACTCCCAGTCACTTATAAAACTTCCCAAGAAAGAGCAGAGGATGGCCAGCCTTTCTGTGCACTTATGGAGAGCAGCATATCCATCGTGATTTCCTTCAAAGCTTCATGAAACAAACTGGTGAACAGACAAGGAAAAACGAAGGGTTGAAGTTCAACTGCCAAACCACCCTTAATCTAACATTTCATAACTGCCTTTGAAAGACTGTAGTATGATAGAAACTAGTGCCCTGTACAGCAGAACTTGCACAGACCCTTTTCTCTTTGGACCATTTAGCTATGATGCACATAGTCTTAGACTGGCATCTGCCGTGCTGGCTCTCAATATGTTTGTCCCCAACAGAGTTTTTTATCTCTCACGCTTTTAAAAATAAGGCTTGAAATTTCACTAAGGAAAAGTCCTGTGCATCAAAATCCCAGCCAGAGTTCTGTTTGTAGCTCTTGCTTTGTTTTTTTTTTTTCCTTTTTAATTTTGTTTTGTTTTGGTTGGTTGTTTTTTAATGAAAATTGAATAAATAATCTAGAGAATAGTAGCCTTTGTACCATATTTTACCTACAAAAGGTATTCCCAAACATCACTGTGAAGAGTAAATAAACCCTGAGCAATTTAAAGTGTTGCAGAGAGGACTAAAGTACAGCAGCCTCAATCTCTGCCCGCATTTCCCCCTGAAACTCAAAACACAAGACATTTTTATGAAGCGTACATACCTGCCTAATGATATCACCCTCATCAAAACCTATCATCAAAAACGAGCCAGATTCAGACCCTCTACTTAGAAACTTGTATAATCTCATGCCTGTATTACAAACCTGGCTTTTTTTCCTCTCTCAAAAATCCCACAAAACTAAACAACAAAATAGGTTGGCTACCAAGCTAGAGTAGATTTATTTTTGTGTACTCGCGTGTCAGTATCTGATCAGAGTGGAGGCATTTCAACAAACCATCAGTTTATTGCTGTTTTTGAAAACTTAAAAGACATTTGCCCAAATTAAATCTGAACCAAATCTATTTCAAAATGCAGGGCACATTATTTTTTCTATTACTTAGAGAGTTTTCTATGTTCAGTTAGCTGTAAAATACAAACACAAACACGGAGGTGCCTATTCAGCTTTTTTCTCATTCTCAAAAGGACCAGAAAGGGTTTTTTGTAATTTAGGAATTCATTACATTACCAATAGAGTTCATCTCAGGCAAAAAACCCATATTATCTATAGCACCACAATAGATCATCACCCTAGTGTATAGAAATAAACCATCTAACCCCAGAGTCTGTAATGGACTGCACAAACGAATACATTTATCAGAAAAAGTCCAGAGCTTTGGCACTAGAAAGGACCCAACAACAGCTTTGTTTTGCTTGGTCAATAAACCACTATTAATGATAATGTATCTATGAATTAAAGATGCATCAATCTGCATAGCAGAGAATAGAAGCTGTGAATAACAGCCAAATCAATACTATGAAGTTGTAAAGAGTACAGTGTGCTCTCCTGCAGGCTAGTGGTAATTAATTTACTTCTGCTGCCTTCACACATGAGAGGAAGCAAGTATAAGAACACTGTAATCACATAGAATTTGTTAATTAGAAAATGAACCCATTGTTATCTCCTTACTGTATCTTTTCTGTTCATAAGTTTAGAGCACTTACAAAAAATATTACTTTATTTGCAAATATTCAGAGAAAACAGCTTGTGTTTTTGGGAGCATATGCACATACCGGCTGACACTTTCAAGTACTGCAATTTGAAAGTTTGCTTCTTAAATAAAAGGTCTTGTTCTGGTTGGGTTGTTCATTAGTGTAAATGACCAATGCCTAACATTACATTTCTGCAGCACAAATACTCTCCTAGTGAATGTAGCTGTAGAAACGTTTAAGCCTTGTGTGGTTCAATATCCCATAATGGAAAGCCTTATCACTGAAAATGACATTTGCTTATGCTGCAGCTTAGTTTTTTTGATTCAACTCCACTAGTTCATTATAAATAATGCCCTTTCTTTGCAATTAAAAAAGACAAGGTTTAGGTGATCAGCATCTAATAGAGGTGTCCCTTCTTAGGAAATAACAAATATTTGGAGGTCCTGTTAATCTGATGGACTCTGTCCAGACCAGCAAGCTTCTGGGAGAGGAAACAAGATAAAGTAACTGGTTCTCTAATTCTAAAGAGAGTGCAGTTGCTTTCTAAAGAACAGAATTTTAATATTCATTGTGTTAAAGTTCTTCTAAGTACTATTTTTGTACAAAGTAAACCTTAAGCTTCTATAATTAACAGTGCATTTTCACAGACAAGGAAATTAAAGCTTCCATTTTTAAAAGATATTCTTCGTGACAATGTTCAGCAAACTGCCATCAGCAAATCGCTACTATTTCATTGCTTAGCAAAAATACACAATTTCACTAAACCTCAGAACATCAAACAAAGGCACCACAATCACAGGTCACTGGGAGGCAACCTATTGATAAATTCCTCACTTTGCACCACAAAGCAATGACCTCGGTGAACTGCATTCGGGCCTCTAAGCAGCAGAGTAATTAACATATACTGAAGTTACAATCACAAGTGGTGCTATCAAAGCAGGCAGAACAAGTCAGCACATAAAGATAACTCCACATGAATTAGGGTCTCAGTGGTCATTTCACATCCTTCCGTAGTTCTGCAAAACTGCTGCCCTCAAATGTTTAAAAGCTGAGTTCTGAGTTCTGAGTCTGAGCTAACCTTGGGCTTTTCACTGTGTAAAACACTCAAACTGGGGACACATCTCCATCTTGTGAGCTTTCTGAAAGTTTTGCTGTGAAACAACATAATACAAATAACCAAGGGAAAGGTACTCTCAATTTGCAACACCGGATTTTGTCATGTTGACCTACTGAAAATTATTATTTCGATCCTCTTCAAACTCTACCCCGCATTATAAACACCCTTAAATTTACTTTCCCTTTTCCACAACAACGTAATTCGTCACTTATAATTACAAACACACAAAGAATAGTATACAGCAATAAAATATAATTGTGGCAAGGGGACATCATCGTGTTTGCATTCGGAGGCACGGCAGAGCCTGTGCCGCATGCACAGCACTGCCAGAGGCACACATCTGTTTGTGCAGTTCTAGTTCAGTAGTTTAAGGAATGAAGTATCACCTCATTACAGAACTGCCATGTATGAGTGAATTTGTGGAGCTTGCCCTCCTCACAGTCAGACAGTTCTAATCTCCTTGCAAACCACAGTGGCAGCACAGAGATGGAGTGTTAAGCTTTTCAGGCCTCATCTGTACCATCACCTACTTAGTTAAACCCAGGCCATCCATTTCTCTGTCATTTCTTTGTTCCTGAGGTGCCTGAATGCATAATAGCCACTGGCAAAAGATGCAAGATATCTTTAAAGACTTCAATAGAACACCACCTACAAATTTTTTTTAAACACAGGCTGAAAACAGTTCACAAAGACCATTTTAATCATGGGTTGCTCTACATGCATTTCTTCTCGCTCTAGAATTCTAACTTGTACTATCACCACATAACCTGTTATATTGAGCTATACATTTATTTTATATTTACATTCAACTTTTGCATAGAAATACCTGACTCTGAAAAAGCTTGTATTCCTATCACAATTGGGAAGAGTTCTGATAATTGAAAATTCTAAGGCATAATAAAACCAACTTTACATTCAACCACTCTTGTTGGGCATCATCAAGCAAATCAACAGTTTTGTTTCGGTGACAAAATAAGGATTATTCTTCAATGCCTTTAAAAAATTAATCAAAAAAGATTGCCTTTAATTCATTCAAAATGAAGTTCCCTTCTAACCATCTGTAACACAACCCTGCTTTCAAAACCATGATACCTTATGAATTTTTATTTCAGGAATAAGGTCCAAAACTTTACAGATGAGCACCCACAGGATATCTAAACCTCTGAGCTGGCTAGAATGCCCTCAGATCCCAGTCATGCTGCTGTTTTTGGGAGGTTCCTAGTCCCCAGCTGAAGGAGATTCCTCCTCTCACCCCCCAGCTGTGGTGGGAGGACAAGTGAATCAGTTTGATTAGGTTAGTCAGCAAGGCAGCCACCCCACACCCTCCTGGTGACGGCTCAGGTGTGCAGGTACCTCCGAGAGGTGCACAAGGAGACACAGATACCTCTGCAGACCCGTGGTCACCGGCAGCTATCAGCCACAGACAGGGAACAGACCTGCTCCAGCTGTGCTCCGTCTCTGGGGTGCTGGGAATGCACAGGCAGAACGCTGTTCATCCCCACGTAAACAGAGCAGCACTGCTGATACCTACACCCAAACTCACCTCAACACCTACACCCAAACTCACCTGGACACCTACACCCAAACTCACCTCCACACCTACACCCAAACTCACCTTCACACCTACACCCAAACTCACCTCCACACCTACACCCAAAATCACCTTCACACCTACACCCAAACTCACTTCCATACCTACACCCAAACTCACCTCCATACCTACACCCAAACACACCTCAATACCTACACCCAAACTCCCCTTAAGGGCATTTGAACATGGAAAAGGTCTTTTTACAGCAACAGCCCAAGCCTGCCTGCAACACTTCACTCATATCTCCAGAGCTTGTGTGGATTCCTGAGCTTTATTTATGCTTTAATGGTGCCATCTTACAACTCTAGGTGTCTCTAGAACACCCTGATCAGATGGATGCTGAACGATGCCTTAGCTGATAAGATAATGTTTTCCAGCCTTTAAAACAAACAAAAAACTGCACTGTTCATCATTTACTTTTGGCTCATTCTTCAAATCTTTCCTGTTCCAACTGGTGATTAAAAGTCAAACCACAAGAATATTGCCAATCACTTCATCAGTGGCTCCTTGCAAGTCAGAAAAATAAAATCATACATTTATACGAAACAGTGAAAGGGAACATTTATTACAATAAATTAGAATATTTTGCAACAGTTTATATTAAGGAATGTTATTTTGATTCCTGTCAGTTTTATAGATTTTCTGTCAATACTGCATTTGAAAAAAAAGTCAATAAGTAAGTGTGTGAATATTCCAATCACAGCCCAGCCCTTTTATATTCTTGGTTCAAATGAAGAGTGTTTGGTGATTGCTTTAGAAGAGATTTGGGGGTTGGCAGAAACTTATTCCCAAAACAACAAACAGAAAAATCACATTAACCCACTTGCTTAACTATCTAAAAATGAGGGTTTAGGGCCTCAGGGTGTGAGATAAGATGGATTTAAAAAACAGCCACTAGAAGCCCTGACAAGACAATATTTTTAAATAAAACAGTGGAGTAGAAATTGAAGAAAATGCAGAATATCTAGAGAATATCCCAAGAATATCTGATCTCTGGTAGTCAGTACTAGAAATGAAAACATTCTTCAGCAAACTAACCTTTTATCATGCTGTCATGCTTTCCAGTAAAAGGTAACTATCAGTTACCAGATTTGGAACTCTTTGATGACCCTGATAGCTGCAAAAATATCTCCTCTATACGTTAGGATCTCCTGCCAGAACAGCCTGAGGATACTCAAATTGCATCATGTATTTTTGAAGAGTGAATCACTTCACCCTAAACAGTTTCTCTCACAATTAGTGCTTAAAGAAATCACCCATCCTCTATCCCTTTTGGTGAACCATTGGCATCCCACTAAGAACACCAGCACTAGATTATTTTCTTCTCCCCATCTGGTTCTGCTGACCTAGTGGGTAGGATTTCTTCTGGAAAAGATAAACCACATGGACAGAACAAGGTCTCTTTCTGTGAGGCCCTCGTAAAAGTCTCTGGTTACTGTGGGATGACAAGAGGAGACGTGCCAAAGCACACAACAGCACAGCTGACAGGAAGATAATGTCCCAGTGCAACTGTTCCTGGATATTTTACTGTTATTGCTTCTGTAATCCTCATCCCTTTGTTCCATTAATTAGCATGCAGTGGCTATAATCCTGCCCAGAAAAAGTCTTTGTTCCTAGATAATAATTTCACTAACAAGCAGAAACATTTTACAAATTTTATAACAACAACTGAGTAAAGGTCATAATCAGCTGGTCATCTCTGGCTTTCCTTGGAATTCTTCAGTAATCCAATTTCTATATAATATCAGTTAACAGCATATGAAAGGATAAATAGATTTAGAAAATATATACAATTCCATGACTGTTAGAGCCTAACTTTTGCATATTTTCCATAAAAGTGTAATGTTTCCCTTCTGGTGTAAGAAGGTAGAGGTGGGTTTAAAGGTTATGTATCTGGAAAAGATAAAGGGGCCCTCTTTTTGCACAGTACATTGAGTCAGAACAAAGCACTTGCTAAATGACAATTGGGAAGACAACACAAATCTCCTGAGCACTGCAGCTGTCTTCCCTGCACTGCAGCAGCCTTCTGATGGAATTATTTTAACCTTTCTGTGTCTGCATTTCTTCATTCATAAAACAAATTAATTTTGTGTTTCAGGAACAGTTTGATGCTGAAATTGTTATCATTCTTCAATATCCTTGTACTGATAAGATGTATAAACATTTAAAACATATTACTCGTTCGTTCACCAAAATATTTACAAGATCTTCTGAATTAGTTTAAGAGGACCAGGTATTAGCATATAGCACAGAGCAAACTGAATAAGAATGAATGAATATCCAAAAGTACCATTACATTTATTTCTACTCCAGTTGGCATCTTAACAAACCAGATCATCGAAACTGTATCTGAAAATTGAGTTCCTTTGAAAATATTGTGCCGAATAAAACACTCACTTTTTTCCTCAAGCAGCACACACATTAGATATACAATACTTCAGACTTCTTTAATATTCCATTTCTTTCTCAATAATTTAGAGCACCCATGATTACACTCCTAATTATCTGTTGTTCTTCCAGTTACCGGTCCAGGCTTGTTGCCCTTTTTCAGGGCTGTACTGTAAAACAATTCCCATATTATTCCAGATGGAGTTTCACAAGTTGCATTAGAAGAAATCATCATTTTGCTCTATGATCAAACATCTTCTAGACAGGCAGCATGTATTCATACTCCATTTTTTTGTCTTGAATACTATATTTTTAATTTTTTAAAGCGAGAGCTACAATATAAATCAAGTCTGATGTCAAATGTCCCTCTACGGCAGCTTTAAACTTTAGAACATTGACCTGTCACATTATTAATAATTCCTCCAGGATTCAGCTTCCATTCTATAAATATATATTGAGAGAGAGAAGAAATATAATAAAACTTTGCTTTGTAGTTCAAATATTGCTGAGATAGACACAATCTGTCTCGTTTCCAGCAACAGTTACAGTAAATAATAAAATGATCTATAATATTATGTGGCAGAGGAAAGAAAAATTCACAGAAAGCATAAAAAGCCTTACTATTTAAGCTTAAACATGTTTTCAAATATCAGTTATTTTACCAATAAATACACCTTAATAATAGTCAGGCTTTGCAGAAGCAGTTTTTAAGTCCCTTGTTACTTGACAGTAACTACAGAAAATTTGAGTCAAAGGGATTTTGGTTTTGCAGTAAAATTAGCATAAGTGAAATTTTAGGTTAAAATCAAAGCTACTTTCTTAGAAGAAGAACGGTCTGGTGCTTGAGAAATTAACCTTGGACTTGAAAGAACTGGGCTCAAGTCCCAGCTTTGCCACAAAGTTTTGCATGACCTTGAATTAGTCACTTAATTACTTGGTGCTTCTCTTCTCAAGGTATTAAACATAGATAATAATATTTCCATGGTCAGCTTCACCTCGTTCTCTGGCTTAGTCTTGCAAATCAGGAAGAAAGCAAAAGTCTCTGAAAGGCCCCAGTAGTTTAGGCCCAAGAACAATTTGTTTCAGAACTAAGAATTAGTTTCTGTTCTGAAGCCTTGGCATCAGTCTCAGTTTGCATTGTGGGATCCCAAACACCAAAAATCCTAGCAACTACAGTAATAAAAGAATCAATGATAAAAGAACTCCAGCAATAATATTTGTGTCATCTGTACTGTATCTACATAAAAGGCAAAGGCTTACTACATTGATTGCTAAAATAACACTAGCAAACTTCAAACCTAATATAAAAAGACAAGTATTTGGGATTTTTCAATATATTACTATAGTTTCAGCACATATACACTCTGCATGCAAGTGTTTAAAAAACTGAAAGAATATAGAATTTTGATTAAAACTTGAATCTGATGAAATAAAATGTACTTTTCATAATTCATGTGCAAGAGAGACGTACACAGCCTAAGAAGCAACACTCTTTATGTAGCAAGAGCACTCGGTACCTGTGACTCTGAGAAACTGATGCGTTGAAACGAACATAAGAAAATCTTTGTTATTATCTTCCATGAAATGCTTATGCACATAATCTGTTATTCAATTTGTAAAGTTATCCACTTTTCAGCTTATGATAAGTATGTATCATAAAGCATCACAAGTACTATATATAACTTAAAAATAAAAACAACAGTTTTCTGTATAGATCTCCTATTTTTATTTTTCTGAAGAACTCTTAAGAAATGAATTGCATAAAAAAATATTTTCCAACCATTTATTTAAAAGCTGCACAACTCCACAAGAAATTAACTTCAGTTAGAACCACAACACACTTATTCTCTCTTTAAATTCCATAAAATCATGCACATATCAAGCTAAGAGCTTTTATCAAACACAAGGTCATAGATTTTAAGCCTGACTGATGAGCAGCTTTGGACATTTAAACAAGACAGCAATAAAACCATTCTAAGTACAGCTGAGATGTCAGTTTGCAGTAGTTTGAAAATGAAAGGTGTTACTGCTCCTTTCCATAAGCTTGCAAGAAAGGGGGAACACGCTGGGAGCACGATAGGTGTCACGATAGAAAGATGTGGGGACACACTCCTTAAAATGGTAAAGAAGGCAAGGTTCACGTTTTGAACAAGAAGAGTAAATCACATGAATTTGGAATTAAGGGCCTTGAACAGGAATTAATTCTTCTTCTGGGCTCCAGTGATGGAGCACCAGAAACCACCCAAGCTTCACATTTGAAGTTTATGTCATGCTCAGAACTCCTCAGTGGAATTATGGGTCTCTAATTCACAGTTGTCACTATTTATTCTATACATTATGGTTCCCTGGATTTCATTTTCACAAAGCGTGCCCTGACACACTCATTACCGCTGGACCATTATGTACTGCATAAATCATCATTTCTTTTGTTCTAAAGCTGAGTGTGTAATCCATCCCAATGGAGAAACAACAAAATCTAACTGCATAAGCAATTTTCTTGTATGTCAGGTCTCTCTAGTCCAAAAATAATACAGAGTTTTCCACACAAACTATTTGTTTCTCCTTCAGTTTCCCATTCAGAAACACAAGATGTCTATACTCAGTTTCTTGGAAGTTGTAAGAAACAAACCAAAAGGGGACAAAATATTCACACTGTCTACCAAATCTAGCCACAATATTATCAGATCAAACATTTTTATTAGCCACAGCAAAAACCTCAGTGAAAATGAGGTACCAAAGTAAAGTTAATGTTATTAAAATAGCTTGAAAGAAACCGTGACTTTACTAACCTGTTTCATTATGCTACTGTGGGGGGAGAGGGGAAGAGATCTGAAAAAAAGGCATTTCATTAGCCCAAAAAAACCTTCAGGTAGGAGTGGATGAATCTTTTTTTAGGGTTTTTTCCCCCATAAACATGAGGGGAATTGCTTAATGCATGGTATGCAAGTGTTCTAAATAATTTTAAACTAAAAGAAATTTGCATACAGTATGTGATACATTCCTGCAAAGCCTCCTTCACCTACTTGATCAAACTGCCATCAGTGCAGCTCGTACTCGTGCAAACAGCAGTCACAGGAGGAGCAGCTACCAGAAAAAGATTTTACACTTTAAAGCCTATGTAGACAGCATGAAATAAAAGATCCACAACACTGTCAAAGTAGTATGAAATATAATAATCTGTAATTCAAACAGCAGCAAGAATCAGACTTATATACAATCCAAATGCAATATAATACAAAGCAAAATGCTACTGCAACCAAATAAATGCTGTGAGTGATCTACATGAAGCCCTAAACCTGCAGAGGTACTGCAGCAAACAGTATTTCATAGCACTTCACTCAGGGTTAACAGGAACGTTTAATATTGTATTTATTTGCTAAATCTTTAAAATTTAACTGACCCCATCTGAAGTTTTTACTTACTGTAGTTTATGAAAAAGGTGAGAGGTTTCAAAACATGGTTTTCCTATAAAATCTTATAACCAGAGGACAGTAATTTGACTTAACTGCTGTCATCAATTTCTATTAATCTAAAAATACAATACTGTAAAAATCCTTCATTGAACTATTTATTTCAGATTTGTGTTCTATTTAATCCAAACATAAAAATCAGTTTTATTACTATTTTAAGAAGTCATCCAACAATTACAAATCCCCATTGAAAAACATGTTCCTTTTTAGGAGCTGATACTGTACTTCCAATTGCTACAGTGGCTCCAGTCCTCTCACTTGCAATTTTGTTTGAGGGCTACAAGCCTGAAAGTGCACCAAACCCACCTTCTTGAAAAACCACTGAAAATGCAGAATCTTTAAATTCTAGCTTGAAATTTCAGTCATCTGTATACAGAAATTCATCTATATCTATTCTACGGAGTATTGATCCAGATCCAGACTATATTTTACCAGGACAATTTGGTTACCGTGCCTGCTCTGTAAATCTGCCACTGAAACTTTCTCGTTGGAAACAAATTCACACACAGGCACGACGGTTGCTTTTTCAAACCACAACAACCAGATTCATTTCCACACACCGTTTTTATATATTTCCTCATATTTGCACTGTAAATTGTCCATTTTGTGCACTAAGTCTTTATGTTCTCCCACATAAAAGGAGAAATGGTGAAGTTTTGAACTATTTTTAAAACTCCAGATACATAGTGCAGTATATTTATACATACACACACACTAGAACCTGTTGCACTATTATTTTCAGGTCTAACACTAAGTCCATGAAAGAATTAAAGATTTTCAACTTATACAGAGCAGAACACTAGATTACATGCATTACCTTCAGCTATCCACATACAAATCAATTGAACTCAGGAATGTTCAATGGTAAACTGAATCAGGAGGATAAAAATAAAAACATATAAAATCTCAATATATTTCTGTGGCACAGAGCATTATCATTCTATCCAAGCTCTCACAGCTGCTGACCGGGCTCCGCTTCACCATAACTGCACCTATGGCTGTTCCACCTGCACAGGTTCATCCCACGTGCAAAGGAAGCCCTGACAGCACTCCGAGCAGGTCTGCTGGGGAGCTCTCGTGGTGGCAAGACAACTAAGACAGCTTTGTCCCTGCTGCCTTGGTGGGTCAGACCCAGGCAAGGAGCCCCCACCCCTGGGTCTGTGCGTGGCGAGCAGAGCACAGCCCGGCTGGTCACACCTGGCCCATCTGCCCAGCAGCTCCCTCCTGCACTTGTGCTCCACCTGCTCTCGGCTCCTTGGCTCCTGACAGGTTTTACAATCCATGAGCTCTGACTCAGGAAATCCAACCAGGAATTTTCTAGCGTAAGGCTGAGGGTGTGCCCTCAGTGCTTCGGGCACTCAGAGGCTGCAGTGATGCCTTCAAGGGCCTCGGTCTCCGCACGGTGCCCACGGGGTAACAGCACTCCCAGCTGGGACCTGCAGCGCACCAGTGCCCACCATCCACCTCAGACAGAGCCCAAGGACAAAGCCCCGGAACAAAACAGGGAGCAACACAAATTCCTACTGTGGACAGACCAAATGTCATCAGAACACTCCAGCGTCCATTAGATTTTACAGTCCTAACATGCCCAATTGCTTTCAGCAAGCACTCCACATTTTCAAAATTAAGTCACTTCAGCTTTACTCCCCAGATGCATGGAGAAAGGGTGTGGGGGGAAGAGTAATTCCTATTTATAGACCAAGCCTTAGGCAGACAATTGCCAGCTGACAGGGGGTATTTTGTGACCATGTCAGATGAATAACCAGCACCTGTGAGAGACAGATTTAGGACCGCTGGCTCAAGTGAATGAAAGCAGACTTTTCATCCATTTTTCTCACAAGTTTTAATCATACAATGCATTATAAGTGCCTACACTTATATTATCCGGGATTAAAGTATAAATAAGGAAAGAAATGAGAATTTCTGAAAACTAGCATACATATGCAGGCATACGAGATTTTTAGAAAAAGTGATTTCCAGCTCTGAAACAGACAAACTTAATCCTCAAATCTGCTAATCCAATCAAAGCATTTATATACTGAGCACTTGCTACTTCAAATATGTCTGTTGGGAATGGAGACAAATTCCTGCTTTTAAAGGCAGCATTTGGTTCAGTTTCAATAACACACTCAGGTTCATAACTGTACCAGATCCAGGGTGTCAATAGCCACAAACCTCCCTCTGCCCAAGTACTTCCCACTCAGAAGTATTCAGCAGTTTTTCTTTATAGTCGCTTCCTTCCTTTATTTATTTTGAACTGCTCCAAGCAGGCAGGTTTTTTATGCAAGAAGGGTGAATTTCCACTGTGTAACAAAGTGTAAAATAGATTTCAGCTGCAGGGTAACAACACAAGGGGAAAAGAAGCCAAGGTACACCTGGCAAAGCTCTCAGACAAAGAATCTTTCTTTCTTCAAATTATCAATATGTACAGAAATAAAACAACCTCTCACAATTTCAGGTTCATGTAATATTTTCATTTTTATAGTGTTCAGCAGGTAAATACATAGCCTTTACTACAGAACAGATATGCAAAGTTAGCAAATAAAAAGAATCAATGACTAGTTAAGCCTACAAAATGTTAGGAGACTTATCACATGAAAGTTTGCATAAATATTTTCCTGACAGTAGTTACATTAACACTAGCTAAAAATTTTAACAGAGCTTTTACATAGCAAACAGCAGCAAATAAATGGAAGTTTTGATACCTTAATACTTTTTAATACTTTTTTTCTTTTAAAAATCAGCATGAAGGTAAATACATTTGCCTGCTAAGACTCAGGAAATAGCGAGTTCTGGTTTTTTCATCTAAATTTGGTTTGATTTTAATTTCTGAAGAAGAAATAACCAGTTTTTATTAAAACTGTACATGTCGATGTTTAGGCAGAAACTAATACAATCTTTTGTTTTTAAAAGAATATTGAAAAAAACCTTGGGTGCATCAACTGCTCCACACACACTCCAGCACAAAACCTTTCACAAAAGAGAAACCTGAAGTAACAAACCAGCTGTGGAACACTGCTCAAATACAGGAGCCACCAAAAGTGAGCATCTCAGGGAATTTCAACAAGGAAACTCATTTCTGCCACTGAGAAATGGAAAGCATTACTTGAAATTCAAGGAGGGGATTATGTTCTCTGCCCAGAAGATTTCTGGCTCAGGTGAAGCTGTCCACACTGAAGATATGCAGCTGTTATCTACATCTGTGGGGCAACAGCAACGCACTTCAGGATGCCTGGTCCTACCTACCCACTATTCTGCCCTGCTATATTCCCTCCTTTCATCTCTAAAAGCAAACCATGCACTGTGATTGCCTTTTTCTTCTTTGTATCGCTGAGGTTTCTATCCTACAAGAAACTAAACTTGTTTAACTCGAGCAAGCAAGCTTTTGAATGTCTTCTGCTGGCAATTTAATAAAACAAGCTCAAAAATCAATACATGTAGAAACAATCTCAAAACTGTGACTGAGGGTGTATTATATTTGATACCCTAGATAAAATAAAACTCGAGTGATCACAGATCACACACCAGAATAGCAATAAAGCAGACAGGATTATGGTAATTAAGAAGGAGACAGATCAATAAAATATCTGTTGTATTTTGGGAAGTCAGCAAGAAGCGGTTCTTTGAGTTTCTGACCTAGAGAACTGTCTGATACATTTCTGTTGTTCTGGCATGATCTATCTTCAGCAAAGAGCTTTGTTGTGTGTTTAGCCTAGGGATGAATTAAAGATAAATGCTAGATTTCAGTGAGTTCATTGCAAGAAACAATTTCAAAGCACAAGTCAAAGCTCAACAACAAAATAATGAGCTTCAAAAAAAGAAAGTTTGGTGTTTAGGGGGAAGGTGTCTTTTTTTTTCTTTTTAATTCATGGAAGAACCACCATAGTTGATTAATTTGTGTGCAAACTTCTGTGCATATTAATTTTGATAGATATATAAATATTAATTTTATAACAAAATTTAAAAATCAATTTAAATTCAAAAGTTTTGTCACAAGATATATTTGAAAGCATAAGTTCCCTGCTGACTGCTGCAGCACAGATACATGAGGAAAAGAGAGCACAAAGCTAAATCTCTCTGACAGGTGTTTTGTATCTCCTAGAGTTGAGCCACAACTGGCCCTGGGCTTCCTTCATTTGTATTTGATTCACTCCTGCATCCTGGAAATGCAATTTGAAATTCAGATGATGGCATAAACTTCAACTGGTTCAGGCAGAAAAGAACCAAAAATCCAAACAAGTTAAAAAAAAAAAAAAATCTCTCAATTAGCACAGGACAAATCTTGAGCCAAATGTTTCATTAAATATTTGAATTTTTTTTCTGTTATTTTATACAACTCAGAATATTTCTTTCTTTCCATATATGAAAGTTGATTTAAACAAGCGACTTTTTCCACTTTTAAATAATACTTCAATATTTGGTCTTGCTGATACACACTACTAACACCTCAGACCTTAGAAGGTGCAGTACAGCAGGGCTGTATTCTATAAATAGACCCAGGACACTTGTAAAACATCTTTTAAAAGTTCTTATTTCATTTTAAAATGAATATGGGATAAAGTTTCAATTAAATGCATTTTGAGCTATATGTTTTACTTAAATATTATTTCAATATTGTACATAATATTTTTATTATAAAATCATTCTAAAGATCTGTTTAAAGCGATAAGCAGTCAAAAGACAGTGGCAGGGAAACTGCAAATGAACTCTGTTCACAGATCAGTTTGAAGTTCTGAACTTTTTTTTCAGATAATCAGTCTTCTGAAGACAGAAATTCACTCAGTTATACCTATGTAGCAAATTCAATATTTCGCATTAAATTACTTGCATTTTATTAATTACAAAGATCTAAACTATACAGCAAGTCTATGCACGAAATGCAATGCAGCCACACAGTGAAGTCAGGTGGAAGCCCACCTCATACTGAGTGGAATATCTGCACAGCCTCAGTCTACTTTTTATCTTCCATATTTTCTAACATGAAATACTCTTAATGACCGCAAATACCAGCTTTTTGTTAGACAACTGTTCAATCAATATTTTGTAAACCCACTCAGAAAACACCTCTTCAAAGACAGATTTTTCAGTCGCAAACACAGCCATCTTTCCAGTAATTTCACACTGGATCATTTTCTTTTAATAAATACTTATTAACAGACACGTCTTTAATATCAACAAGTAAAGGAAGTTTAGAGCATCAGAGAAAAAAAGGTTCAAGATGTTAACTAGGCGGTAGGCTTAGACAAGGATCAGAACTACCAGCTATTATTTTACTCTTATTAAATTTTCCTGAGTATTATACAACGTTTTCAGTTATTTCTTTCCCATCAATACTTTAAGACATATACAGCTAAGGCTGGGTTTTTTTTTTAAATTCAGCAGCGTAGCACTACTAACACTCCCACATCAGCTGCTCTGTGTTTGGGGACAGACTGGTTTTCACTGGGGGATCCTTCCGTTGATATTACAGCCCAAATCTGGAGGCCAGGCCTGAAATCCACCCACAAGTAAAACTCTCCCAGGCTCAGTTCTGCATTTATCTCATGATGCTCCCAGGAGTTCACCAGCTGCAGCCCCAACAGTGTCCACCACTGCCTTCCTCTCACTGCCCAGCCCAGGGGTTTCCAAAGGCATCGACTCCAGCCTCAGTCCCTACAAAAGCAACAGAGGCAGACACACTTTTGTGTGAAAGACAGAAAGCAGAGCTGAACAGTTGAGGGTGAGGCCAGAGTGGTTCAGCAAGACACAGGATCTGTGATGCTTGTTGATAGATACTGCTGAGATCATCAGTGCCTAAGAACTTTGGCAGTCGGTGCACTAGACAGCACTGTGTGTTACTGTGCTACTGCTCAGCACTCAAGCATAAGGCCAGGCCAGGCTGGACAGTGCTTGGGGCAACCTGGGCTAGTGGGAGGTGTCCCTGCCCATGGCAGTGGGGTTGGAACAGGATGGTCTTTAAGGTTCCTTCCAACACAGACCGTTCTGTGATTCTCTAAGATGTCACAAATGTGAAACACGGGACATAGGGGAGGTTTGGTGTTAGTGTGATCAATGCTGCCAGAGTACAGCTCAAGCCTTTCAACAGCTTTTTTTGGGCAATAAGCAAATGTTTGTCTGTTAAGTGATATTCTTGGAAAATAAACCATCTGTGCATCGGCTTAGGGCACACTAAAAACTTGATGGTAGTGTTCCACCACTGGAAGATTCCCTGGGAAGAGCATAAGAAAGCAGTTGCAACACAAACAGAATGAGCAAGTCCCTTGAGAAGTAAAAAGCTCTAAGCACCATCACTTTACACGAGGTATCTCTAAAGCCCTGAAATCGCCATCACAAAAAAGCCACTACAGATAAGCAGTATTTAAAAACACTGACAGTGTCCTGTGCTGATGAAAAAATAGCAGCTTTAGGACAGGATTCTTTTACAATAAGTGACAGGAGCCTTTATACTTATGAAAAGAAATCAGGGACCCTGTGCTGGGCTCTTCACTCCTGCAAGAAGGTTATTCTCAGCTGTTCACAACAGAAATATCAGCATCATCCGCAAACATTTAAGTTTGACATTATTAGACAGAAGAGTAGATTGAGAAATGTCCACTGATTTCCACAGTTATTTCTGTATTTTCCATATTCAAACCAGTATACCCATTGCCCGCTATGAATTTATTTTGTTAGAATTTACACAGATGCAGTCAAATTACACATGCATGGGTGCACACACACCATGCCAGTTGGCAATAAACCACCTTTGCCTTTCCTTTGAGAGAGAAAAGCTTATACAAAAGAGAAGAAAATGACAAAGCAGAATAGGATAAAGTTAAAAACCTTTAAGTTCAAGTATTTCAATATCACAAATATTCTTTTAAGAAACCTAAAGCTGAAAGTTAACATTCTCTAAGTAGAAACATACAAGTGTAAAGGCAACACAATTTTGGGAACTGTACTAATAACTGTCACTTCAGTATCACAATAAATTCATTACTTACTTTCCATTAATTAATAAGCCATTTGTCCAACCAACCATGAATAGACCATAGTGGTGTGGCACAGTACATCTATATTTATGTTTCTAAATATTTTCTCTCCCTGAATGTAGTCTCTTTTTCCACCAAGGCAATTTGAAAATAACATTTTGAGTATAAATATCCATTGAAAAACCACACTAGTAATGATGCAACATTTCAGAAGAAAAAAAAAACAAACAATAAAACCTGAGCTTTTCAAACATTATCTTGTTCTGCTACACTTTCATATACAAGGATTTTGAATTTCCTTGCTTCTGTGCTACTCCTGTATTTTAAAACCTTTCAATCACTTGGATGAAAAAGCCTACTTTTCTCTTACCAAGATATGCAATTCCGTCCTCAAAAACTTGAAAGAATATGAACTTTGCCAGAGAGCCCTTGAGTCACAAATTCCTTTGATTATGCTTAAAAAGGGTAAAAGAACTGATCTTGCCGGGGAAAGACAAAGACCAAGAAAGCCACACCTAACATGGCACCAAAGCTGTACTGTTCCTAGGCTACACACAGCAACAAATTACTCTCTCAAAAGAAGAATGCAGGTCTTACATGAAGTGGAACAATTAATTTCACGCTTGTCAGCCCAGTCTCAATAGTGTGTTGATTTGAATCCGATATTTGTGGCGCATTACTGCATGCAGCGGACAGTCCTGATGCCTCCTGAGCAGACACATTGCAATGATGACTATCATTGTAAAACAATCCATCAATAAGAGTAATTACAGTATTGATCAAAATGGCTCGTTGTTTCGTATCAGAATCAATTCTCAGGAGTTGCCAGAAACAGAAATATCTAATGGACTATTCCATCACTGCAGCAACTGAAACAGCTAATATTCTGGAAAGCTCTTAATAATTACTCATTGACTCTAAATTTCTGCTTCAGTGGTTAACTATAGCCTGCTTACTGTTGCTTGAAAGTCAGTCTTAGTGGCTGAAATAAGATTCCAATGCAAATTTATAAAGTGCTAACATCTGCAAAAAAATTCAAAACCACCTTATATAATTTCACTGTGTTCTGCTAATCACAGAATCTAATTATTTTTCTTATTACAGTGTTTCTGGGTGAGAAACTGCATTTTGGATGCCGACAGCTTGTTTTACAGTGGCTGCTCTTACAGTACTCTACAATAGGCAGGGTGGAATTCATTATGGCTCAGATTGTAAACAATAGAAGGCATAATACCATTAATGGCATATTTTTGTGTAAATGTCACTGAATTACAGATCATGTCTGGAGATAGCATCAGCTCTTAATGCTGCACTATAAACCCTAGAAGACAGAGAATCATAGAACAGTGTTAGGCTGGAAAATACCTTTAATGTCATCAAGCCCAACCATTAATCCAGCACTGTCCAATCCACCACTAACCCACTTCCCTCAGTGCCACATCTACACATCTTTTAAATAACTCCAGGGATGGCAACTCCACCTCTTCCCTGGGCAGCCTGCTCCCAGGGAGCTTTGCAGCCCTTATAGCTAAGAAGTTTTTCCTGATACCCCATCTAAATCCCCCATGCCACAACTTGGAGCAGTTTCCTCTCATCCTGTCACTCGTTATTTGAGAGAAGATAAAATAACGACCCCCACCCAGCTACACCCTCCTGTCAGGTAGCTGTAGAGAGCCATAAGGTCCCCCCTGATATCCCTTTTCTTCGGGCTAAACACCCCCAGCTCCTGTATGAGACTTGTGCTCCAGACCCTTCACCAGACCCCTCTGCAGAGCCTTCCTGCCCTCCAGTAAATCAACATTCCCACCCATCCTGGAGTCATCTGCAACTGACTGAGGTACCCTAAACCCCCCCGTAAGATGCCAGGGGAACACCGCTGGTGGCCAGCCCCAGCCGGGTGTAACTCCATCCCCCACCACTCTCCAGGCCCAGCCACCCAGACAGTTTTTCATCCAGCAAAAAGTACACCCACCCTAGCCAAGAGCAGCCAGTTTCTCCAGGAGAATTCTGAAGGGAAGGGTGTCAAAGGCTTTCCTGAAGTCCAGACAGACAACAACCACCACCTTTCCCTCATCCGCTAAGGAGGTGACCAGGTTGTCATGTATAAACTGGCCCGCGCTGACTGGGCCTGATCCCTGGTTGTCCTGTATGTGCCCTGTGGGGGCACTTGAGATGATCTGCTCCATGACCTTCCCTGGCTCCAAGGTCACACTGATAAGCCTGACCTTCCTGGGATCCTCATTCCTACCCATTTTGTAGATGGGGATCACATTTGGCAACTTGCAGTCAACTGGGACCTCTCCAGTCACAGATAAATAATGGAAAGTGCATCCAGTGAGTGCATCCACCAGCTCTCTCCATACCCTTGGGTGGGTCCCACCTGGTCCCATAGTCCTGGTCCCATAGTCAGTGCTGGTTGCTGACCATTTCCCCTTGGATTAGGGGGGCTTCACTCTGTTCCCCAGCCCTCTATTTCCCCTCAGGGGTCTGCTTACCTGGAGAACAACTGGTTACTATTAAAGACAGGCAAAGAAGGCGTTCAGTAGTTCGGCCTTTTCCTCACACTTAGACACCATGTTTTCCCACACATCCCATAAAGGATGGAGATTATCCTTAGGCCTCCTTTTTGTAGTCAACATCTTTATAGAAACATTCTGTAATTATCTTTTATGGCAGTAGCCAGATTAGGATTTGACCCATCAGTTTTCTCCCTGCATAACCTCATGACATCCCTGCAGTCCTCCTGAGTTCCTTATTCCATTTTCNCATAAACCCTCTATTTATTTTTTTTTTTCCTACATTCCAGCCAAAGCTCTCTGTTCAACCAGGACAGTCTTCCCCACCTACTTTTGTCTCGTGGGGTCAGCCAGCTCCTGTGCCTTTAAGATTTCCTTCTTGAAGAATGTCCAGCCTTCCTGGACTTCCTTGCCCTTCAGGAATGCCTTCCAAGGGGATACATCAACCAGTCTCCTAAAGAGGCCAAAGTCTGCCCTCCACAAGTCTAAGGCAGCAGATTTGCTGTCTTCCAATATCTTCATACACGTTCCTATTTCATTTCAGATTTGTCTGTCCTCACACCTAAACTGTCCTGCAAGGGAACTGCATGTAATTAAGACTATATTAAAATACATTTGCATGCTGACATAATCTTAAATTGCCACTAAAAACATGTTTAAATTAATAAACTGGCACATTACACAGGCACCGCAAGAGACAGCATTATACCATTTCTAATAAAATACTTTTATATAACACATTAGCATTATCATCAATT
Source organism: Cnemophilus loriae (assembly GCA_013397755.1). NCBI lineage: Eukaryota > Metazoa > Chordata > Aves > Passeriformes > Corvidae > Cnemophilus > Cnemophilus loriae. The sequence continues at coordinate 141,147 of VZTF01009188.1, read as the reverse complement.
GGAAATCACTAATATCTCCTCTGATGTTTGCTGAAGTAGCATTAATTACGCTCACTTTCTTTTGGTATTCATGTACCATCAATATAATTAATTTGGAGTTTACCGAAGTGTGAAATGTTCTGCCTGATAATAGATTTCCCAGAATCTGATACAGCGGTCGACCTTAAACATTCCACTTTTGCTCTGGCTAAACACAGAGGCTGAGCTCAGTACTGCAGAACCCTCAATGGTAAAGCAGCAGCATAGGCAATAACAGTCATCTGGAAGAATTTTTTAAAATTATTTTCCTGATAAGGTTAGCATAAATATTTAGGTATCTCAGATGAAAAGGTAAGCTGAAACATGAAAACAGTGAGGTTGAATTCTGACTGCAGGGTGAAATTGCTTCAATTTAGTTTTAATTGCTAAGAGTGTATTTTACAAATCCTTGAAGGTCTCGGAGCCAGACTTAATAATATGGAACATTTTGAAGCAAGGATGCTTAGGGCAAAAGAAATGAAATTTTGCAGAGTAAGAAAAACAAGGAACAATTATTATATTAAATAACAGCCCATATTTAGTCTGTCATTGACAGTAATGAGGAAACTCCAGAAGCTTATATACAACCTGTTCCACACCCCACTGAAGACAAGAAAAAATTTCTTTTTTAGAAAGAAATGTTTAGGATCCTATGTTTAGGATCCTCCTATGTTTATGATCAGGCCTCATAATCCAGAGCCCTCCATGAGTACAAACAGACTGAGAACATCAAATATTTTAAGTCTTTAGATAGCTAAACATTTTTCTCTATATTGTCTATTTATACCCTCTAAGCTGTGCACTACATAATTCCATGTCACTAATGCTGCCATGGTCTTTTTCCTCAAGGGGATTACATTTCCACAGTAATGATATAATCAGAAAGTTTATCTACGCTTATCCAAGATGCTTTAATCATGTCCTGGATTAACAGCTGGCAAAGTCTGTCAAATGCAGTATCTTAAAGCCCTAGAAATCTTAGTGCATGAGCCACCTGACACTACGACTGCCACAGTTTTGTAAAGTTTAATCATGAACGATCTACAACAGCCAGATACTACCAAACCACTTCTGATAAATGCTGACTTCCTAACGTGCACCAACATATTTTAACCCTACCATCACAAGGATGAATGACCAGTTTGTCCTGTTACTGCACATCTTGCTTTCTCCATAAAAGGAAATCTTGGGAAAAGCCTCTCCAAACAGTATGCCTAAAATTTACAAAATCAAGATAAAAAACTACCACCAGAAACCCAGAAAACAAAACCAGACATAGCAGATTGCACATCTTTAGAGAACAGGTGGTTTTCTTCCATGCTCTCCATACAAACATATTTATCCTGTGCTAAGGGTACAGAGTACAGCAGGACCAGCTACCACAAGCCCAGGCTCCAGACACAGGAATAAAAGCAGCCTGAACAGGATTGCGTATTCTGAAAATGCAAGTAAATTTTTATGACAGTATGTTTCCAAAATACTACAGTAAAGAGTATTTGTGAGATAACTATAAATTATAGGTCACTTAGAACCTACAGGAAAACTCCCACAGAGGCAGATCTCCTCTAAACCAAATGCATGTTCTGCACTCAGGGTATACATCCTTGTGTCTTCATAATTTATCATTTTAATTCATCATAGTATTATCTGTTTTAGAAACCTTCCTTGAGCAAAAGCTGTGCACAGCTGGTGAATGAAATGTCATAAAACCCCTGCCCTCTGAAAATAGCTGACAGAGGGAATTAGCTAATGATGCCCGAGGTGCCTGTGTGCCACCATTAACACTGAACTAGTCCATTCTATTTCAACAAATCATGCTTTTAAAAAAGAATTTTAAAATGCCAGCAAAATAGTTGCTTGATAAACTGCAGAAAAAAAATGAGAGCACATCTCACTCCTCTGCACTGTTTATATCACTATCATTTAAAACTACATATTAACAAACATCATTAGAATGTTGACAGTGGCATTAGTTATTGATCAAGACAGAAAATTTACTAAGCAAGGACAGATACTTTTAGTAATTTGCAATTATCATAACATTTTGCTGTGATCATAAGCCACCTTCACTAAAAAGTGGCAAAAGTTTTCAGTTTGTTTCTACAGATTTGGAGCAACTCTTTCTGCCATAATGTTCCCAGTTTGGGCTCATTTCAAAGGGCCAGAAGTTTTTGTAGGTAGTTAATGCTCAGACACAATTTCCTAGTGTTAAATCTCCTCCTGGACTGCAGTTCAGCTTAGACCAAGGCTTGTAAGCGGGTTACAAACCACCTATTTACACTTCCCTACCTGAAGATTTTACCAACAGGGAGCAACCCAAAGCAACAGAAGCTGCTGAGCTCCTTCAAGTCTCCTGTTACACATCAAAGGACATGCTCTGAGAAACTCCCACCTACAGCATATGCACAGATATGCAGAATTTGTAACAAATAGCCAAGAAAATACTTAAGAATTCTTGGACATTTTGGATGGAATATTGTTCTAATTGATTGTTTCGGTTTTATGGATTTCATGTTATAGATTCAGTTTCATATTATTGTTTTGGACAAAACGGTGTTTATTAATTGCAATTTTCTCTTCCCACAACATTTTGTTTATTTAACCTTTGTTTAATGGCACAGTTCCTGTGGAGGCACACACACTTACACTGACTGCTGATCTGGATTTCAAGCTGACTAAACAGCAGCCTGTTGCATACAGAAGAAAATCCTCATCACTGCATGAATGGAGTTGGTAAAAACTGCTTCCTTGAGGCTCGAGACACACAACACAACTCTGCGTTGTAATAAACACATCATGCTGTTGCAGCAAGCCAGGATGTGTGACACATCTCTGCTCAGCCACGGCATAAGCAACTTTAAAAACTGAGAAATTTGCTGGCAATATAACTGCCAGCACTGTGAGACCCAACAGTTCTCTGACAACAAGCAGAGCAAAATTAATCTTTTGTAAAATGGGCATAAAATGCCGCTTCTATAAGAACTAAGTTCTGGTAAAAGTTTAAACACTTGGCACAGCAGATGTGACAGTGCTACATCACAGTAAAAATATCCTCCCTGGCCTTGTTTCCTGTGTCCAGATATACCAGAGAGGGACAAAGAGGCAAGAGAGAGTTTGAATGGATGGTCAATATTCCAAGAAACCAGCTAAGATATAAAGCCTAAATATTAAAAATCTAATTTGTTATTTAAACATACACAAATGCTAAAATGTGATGCCCCCAGCATTTTACAGTAGAGTCACCAGCAAAATATACTGTATTTAAACAACAGTGTGTTTTTACACAAACATTTACTATTGCAACCAGCTTTCTCTCCATCAGAAACAAAGAGATCAAAGGCAGAGCAGCCACTCTGTGTGTAAGTAACACACGGTACATGCATAGAAACCTGCTTGTAATCATATTTGAAATACAAACCACTCTCTTAACCATTTGCCAGAGCTGAGGATGCACACCTGATTAGCAAAATGTTGGAACCAGCATTAAGTTCTGCAGGATCTATGTTCCTGCCAGTCTGGTTAACGCACTTTTGGCAGACTTAACATAGATTTTAATACACTCATATGTTTTTTTAAAAGTATATTTACACTAACAAGTGCAAAGGAAGTTATGTTTTTGTATGTTTTTTTAAGGATTCTTGCTTCACATGCATGGAGCAAGCCTTGTTGGAAAAACCTGCTGAGTGGAGGAGATATTCAGATTTTATACCCTACCCGTAAGAAATTTAAGTAGAAGTGTGTGCAGTAAATACAGCTGTCAGATACTGATCAAAGTTACAAGAGACTGAAACCTATTAAAAGTTTTTATGCAGAAAAATGATGAAGTTGTACAAGATTTTATTCTGCCCTGAAATATGTTAAACACCATCTTCTAGTTTCCCATTTCACTTGATCCTTACAGAAACCTCCACCTTTTTAAGCACAGCACACTAAACTAGGGGGAAACACCTTTTCTTCAAACCAGTAAAGAGGGGCAAAAATTTTAGGTTTTTAATAAAAGAATTACAATAAAACTCACATTTTTCTCTTCTTAAACTGTCTGCTGGGATGATGTTTGCTTCCCCATCAGCCAAGTATCTAATGAAGATGATAGCCTCAATTCATACAATTTCATTGGAGCTACTGAAGTTTTGTATAAAGTTTCAGTGGATCTGCTCATTCTATTAATTACTTTTCAGTTATTAGGGCACTTTATGTTTACAAATAAGGGGGTCATAAAATCCAATTTAAGCAGAAAGATTCCAAGAAATAACTTTAAAATTTGCTTATATAAAAACAAATCATGATGCAAGCCCATTGTTCCACTGCTAAATGTCAACACAATTTCAGTTTGGAAGCTTCACCTCTTCGATGTATCTGCAATTTCAAAGCTATTTCTACCTTTTCTGCCTAATTTATATAATCTCTCTCTCCTGCTTACAGTGCATTTGCAGTTTCAGAATGGTCCAACTTTCAATGCAAGCATTAACATTTCTTTTAATGCAAATAAAAACCGAAGCAAAAGTGCAGAACTACTGTTTTACAATAAAGGGCAACGTTCTTTTTTCCTCCAATTGCTCTCAAATGTCACAGCATTTTGAAATTCATTGAAAAATACACAGTAGCGGTGTGTATATTTTTTTGTGTAAAAACACAGTGAAGTTAAAATTGAAAATGTCTGAAAGTTTACAGTAACTTATCTTTATTCATTTTCTTACCACAATCAGTACAAAAATTTTAGAATTCAGAATAGCAGTAACGTACTCAACCAGTCATAGCCTGATATTCCATGTTAACAATAATGACTTTTTTACAAAATTTGTGAAAAGTATTTCGAATAAAACAGGTTACTCGCCAAAGTCAGCCACATCAGGAGAAATCTCTGTCCATCAAGACCTTGTCCTTTACCACAATGTTCCTACTTTCCTCCTTTTGGTTAAAGGAGAGGTGCATTAGGAAGGTGTAGATCCCTGGAACTCAGACTTCACTGGGATCTGCAGTCCTGCTTGCTTTGACTTACGAGAGGAAAATAACAGTCTTCAGCAGAAACAGCTCGTAGCAGTTAACTGCTCTGCTTTTTATCCCTACGGTCACATGAAGTCTCTACAGTTTTTAGTTTGAGAGAAGCAAACATTGCAATTCAGGATGTATATTGTGAATACTCATGTTAACGTCTTACACTTTCCCCGTTATGATACCAGAATAAACAAATCATCTACTAACATTTATAAAATAATTTTCAGTGTTCATTTTTAAGGCATGAGACTTCTCTGAAGAAATTCAAGGGTTTGAGGCTGAAATACCTTGTCCTAAAACTGCTGTTAAAAAAAAACAAAAAACAAACAAACAAACATATTCCATTTGTCTTCTCACATGCACTTGCCACAAAATATTTTCTTGTAGGTTGACTTATAGTTATATGAAAGTAAAGAAATTAATACTTCTGTAATACTGTGTATGCAACATTATTTGCAGACATGAGAGATGGAAGTGTCTGTGCTTTCAGAATAATACAAGACTTCTTCAGTCAAATGCCTAATTAGACATGCAATCATACTTTTTAAGGCATTTTACTCATTAAAGTCATTAAACTAGTAAACTAATAGTAAATAAATAACATGCCTAAAGATAAACACTACCAGGAATAGTTAGCAAGTGTACCTGGTGCCATACTCTGGATGTACAAGTCTTATTCATCTGCTATACAAAAATTGCCTCAAAAATTGTGGAAGAGAAAACCAATAATTGCTCACCACGACACACAAGACATGGCTCTGCAAAGCATTTAACTCTGCTTACATATGGATGTTTGCAGATCAGACAGAGAGAGAAGTAGACTAACTCAGTACTAAATTTAGCCTTCATCTGACATAGACAAATATACTTTATTCCAGCATCAGCTGTATAGGACATGGCCAACCTAGGCACCTGCAAGCACCGCATTGCAAACTGAACCATGAATGGCAACAAAGGTTTGTCTGCAAAGTATTTTTAACCCTTCCATACCCAGAGCATTATGTCAAATAAGCTGCTCCCTTACTTTTGCTATAAATCTCTCCAATTCCAGTTTTCACATGTATTCCTATGAAGCACACGTAAATGCAGATTAACTCAACTAGTTCAAGGAATGTCACACTTCTTCTAAAGACACAAACAGTTTTGTTGTCATCCTCTTATCTTCGGACTCTTCTCAACCACATTGCCAAGACACATTCACACTTGTTTTTTCAGCCACTAATAATTTACCCCTCTGACAAGTAAGAAATTCACTTACAAGCCTCAGGACAGTAAACCAGAGAAGCTAAACTCATGAATACCTGATCCACTTGAAACTTTGCTTCATGTTGGTGAGACAGCTGGCGTGCTGTGACCACCCCTTATTACAGCAATCACAATTATTTCACTCGTTCCTAGGGCGCCTGTGCTGCTGCAGTGTCCAGCTGTTCTCTCTCGTGCTGGATTTACACTGCAGACTTCTGGGACTGCAATTGTCTTTTCATTGCCCACATGTAACTATACACACTTGAACTCTGAGATGTTCTAAAACAAAGAAGTAAAAATTACTCAATAACACACACACAGTGTGAAAAGTTTGATTTTCATTCTCCCTCAGATTTGTTGCCAATATTGTTATTTACATTACAGAAGTTATAAAAACAGTAGACTTCAGTCCAGTGGATAAATAAATTACTTTAGCTTGTGTCAAGAGGAGTTACGCCCTTCTTGTCCTTTCATTTTGAAAAGGAAATACAGATATCAATTGGGAAACAGAAGTGGAGTCTGGAGACAGCTCAGAGTTTGAATTTTGACTTTTAAAAAAACTTCTGAAAGTGCAATAATTAAATACTCTGCATTTTTAGGACACTATACCATTACTGAATTAATAGTCTCCTGGGTACAAAGAGGAAACAAAATCCAAGTCTGTGTAGGGGAAAAAGACAGCAACCCCTATATTTAGCTTGATCTTTTCTGTTAGAACTGCTATTGTTTGCTGCCAAAGCCATTGATATTCTCAAAGGACAAGAAAACAGTCTATAGTGTGCTTGTTTTCACTGAGATACTTCGTGTTAGTAATATGGGAAGAGCTTCTTTCACTTCCTTGGATTATCAGGAGCATTTTACTTTGTTACCTTACCAAGGTCCGCACTGGAAGATGAAAGCTGCAGAGCTCTTGGGCAGTGGCTGCCGAGATCATTAACCACAGCATCAGCACTGCCACACAGGGCGTGGAAACACCGGGGAGGGACCAGGGCGGTGAGGAAGGGCAGACAGAGACCAGAGTCACCCAGCAGAAGCAGCACGGTAGCTTTACTGCCCTGGTACCATCCCATCCATCCGTTTTTCTAGGCTCATCACCCTCTCGAGCCACGGGCCACCATCAGCCCCAAAGACGAAGTGCTCACAACCGCAGCAGCCGTTCAGAGCCACCCATCCCCAAGGATGTTTGCAACTGGAAACACATGAATCTGTTTGAGGCTTTGTCTTTAAAAGCAAGCAAACAAAATCCCTCAGGGAAATAACAAATGAACAAGTTATGGAAAGAAAAACAATTTATCTGACAAACTCAAGCACTTGTAAATTAAGAGAAACTCGATTTACAGTTTCGAAAGCAAAAGCATTTTAGTTTGCATGTACAAACACTTTATGATGTAAACTTAACTTTCTTCATGAGATCAGTGACTTCCAGTGCACAGGATGGTCTCTCAATCTCACAAATTAGGTTTCAAATGTGCAATTTTGCAATTGTGATGATGCTTTTTATGCAAAATTATTATATTTAATTGCTATTTTTTTTCTATTCAGTTCTAATGTTTTACATCAAGGAAACATTTCTATGGATGCAGCAACATTTTATAACTCCAGATGTAGATCTGAATCATTAACTGAACCTCAGAACACCAGACACTAATTTCAACAGCTGAAACTTAGTGTGAATAAAAGCAAAAGCTGCATCCTATGCATTCCTAAAAACCTCTTAAGAAAATACACCCTTAAAAAGACTTGCCTTTGCATCTTTGGTTTGAAAAAGAAATGCTTAGAGTTTTGATTCTACTCACTGAGATCATCTCCCACAATTAATTGTGACCTTCACAAAAAGCCTTCTACAACCTGTGTGAAGGTAAGTGGGTTGTATCTTCAGTTTCGAAAGATAACATGCACAACTAATCCAAGAATGTAAAAGTGGCCCAAAAATGGCTCTGTGCTCTTCAAATCCAACACTTAATGTGCAACCTGACAGTGGATTGTTTCCTGGGTGCTGTCTCCCAGTTCTCTCAAATAGATTCGTGCTGATAGAACTGCAGAAAATGCAAGTTAAAACTGTTATACTTGTGCAATACTACAGGAAATGTCAACAAAGGTTCTTTGGCAAGTATTGGTGCTCTCAAGGTACTTTTGTAGAAAGCAGAGGTTTAGAGATTTCCATCCCACTGACAAACTGACAGAGAAAATCAGCTACAGCGATTTTATAATCTAAACTAAAGCAGAAATCTCCGTGATAATGAGATACATTTGGGAACTCAGGGTCAAACCCTATGATGGTTAACACAGTGAAAAGATATGAAACATCACAAAGCACTTGAGGGGAGTTCCTCACAACATTAATTTTTAGCCTGGCAGAATAATACTCATTATAAGATCCCACAGATGAAAACTAATGTACTGTGAATTTTATACCACTTCATTATAATTCAAATGACTTTTTCTTCCTTCTTACATTTTCATTGTTTGATAAACTAAAATACCTCTGCTCCTTTTATAAAACATAGGAATAGTGGCAAACGTTCATCAAATAGCATATTAAATAAGCAATATTCCTCAGCTAGATATAGCTGAATATTATTGAACTCTTTTCTGTCACAAAATTGTCATTTCATCTCAAAATATGACTTAAACAGCAAGGCAAATAAAAAATCAAAAGGCAAGTGTTAAGGGGAAGTAAAATCAAATCTTTTGTATTAGTCATACACTGTTTTAAAAATCTTCCAATGGTTTGGGTTGGAAAGGACCAAAGATAATCTTGTTCCAACCCCCCTGCCATGGGCAGGGACAGCTTCCACTACCCCACGTTGCTCCAAGCCCCATCCAGCCTGGCCTAGAACACCTCCAGGGACGGGGCAGCCACAGCTTCTCTGAGCAGCCTGTGCCAGGGCCGCACCACCGTCACAGGGAAGAATTTTCTCCCATTAAAAACTGATTTTTATGAAAAGAATTTCAAAGACACTCTCCAACTGTTGAGGATTTGAAAATAAATGTTATGTCTTACCTACGAAACAAGCATATTAAGTACATTATGTCACACCCAAGATTTTTCTAAGCCCCTAGTAAATAATTAACCCGAAGCTAATTTTACACATATTCACAGACCATTGTACTGGATCAAACACTTTTGGACACTCAGTAGTTTCTCAGCACCTCCCTTATTTTCACGATAAAAAGTCAATTTTGCTGCTGTTCACAAACTAAAGAGATATTTTAAATATTGGTGTCTTTTCTCTTGAGACCCTGGTCCAAATGTAGGCTGCAGGCTACCACAAAAATATTTTTGTAATTACTATAATCATAAAGTCAGGTTGACAAACTATTTTCCAATGCTAATTTACACAACCTCAACATTTCACAGTCTCATGACATTTCCTCTGAAGAATTTCAAATGTACTGAGTTTCTTCCAGTGCTACTGTAGTGAAAAGTGTTTTATTATGAGCAGAACTATTGCTTTTTGTGTATCACAGCACAGAATGGCTATTTTCTTTAATCTCTCAACTTAAAATCCTTCATATGCTATTACTTCCTGCTTTACCGTGTTTACTGGAAGCTCTGGGATTTTCTGTACAAAAATTGTATTTTTCATACCTCTTCAGCTGCACACAGTAAGTTTTTCCCTTGCTTTTCGGAAAGTGGCTTGGAGCCATAAATATAAAATAAATTTACAAATGAAACAAAATATAACATCCCACAACTATGTGGTTTCTTTCACAAAGACTTTAAGTAGGTCAAAGGCTTTTAGAAGACCAATAGCAAGTCAATTTTCTTCCAGCCTTAGAGTCTCTCTGAGTGTTAATCTATCAAAGGATCTGGCCTGACTCTTGGTCTGTAGCACTTGATCCAGCATTTTAAAATAATTTTCAATGGTTTCTCAAAGATTTGCAGCTCAGCATTCCCACTGCACGTTCCAAATTTGCCTCTAAATTCCAGGTTCTCCAGCCAGCTCTCTGTCCCCAGCACTGCACTCCAGCATCATCTCTGCTTCAGGGACCAGCGGTCCCTGCTGGGCCAGCAGGGTGGGTCCCCCACCAGCACAACCGAGCCTCCCAGCAGCTGGGAGACAGATCCTGGAGAAAGGAGAGGGCTCCTTTTGGGAAAGCCATGGGCTAGAAGCAGCTCTGCTACCCTCACTGCGTAGGAGGTCGTGAGTGGAGGCACGAGATGGTCTCAGCAAAGAGCTGGTGGTCTCCAGGCTAACCAGTGATAATGCTGAGAGGGACCACTTCCCTTCAGGGAAATTTATAAAGAGAAGATTAAACTGTCAGAATCCATCAGAGCCCCTTCATAACAATCTAGATTAAGAACATTTTGGAAGGCTGACTCGAGAATGTCAGTGTTAATGGGAGCTCTTTAAAGGCAGTTGATGCCCCTGTTCTGGCTCACGCATTTGGGGGAAGAAGGATGTTTGCCTCAAATCTCTGGATGAAAATAAGGGGCAGGACATGCAATACAGAGGAAAGGCACTCTGCAACGACAGCTAAAGAGGGTCTGGGGCAGGAATCATCTAGGATGGGAACTAAAGCCCACGGCAGAGGAAAGCACAGAGAGGATGGAAGAGGGCAGAGGAATAAGGCAATGCCAGTGCCGGCCAAAGCCCTGGGCAGGGGCCTGCCCTGTCTGCCTGCACTGCAGATGTCGTGACCATCTCTGCACCGATGTATCCCCGGCTCCTCCTTGCACAGCTGACTAGAAACGCGCTGGCCCTAGGAACGGTGGGTGATCTGTGCCCTGCCTTGACAGCCTCTGTTTGCGGGGGACAAAGAAACACACGGAGGAAACATTTAAGCTCCAGTGCCAGGGTGCTGAAGTGTCCAGGGGCGAAGCTCTCCCCGGCCGCCAGCACTCCCGGCTTTGGTGCCTGCGCTGCTGCAGCTTCAGTCCGAAACAGGCGGCAAAGGGGCACTTCTGAAAGTACCATCCTCTATAAACTCCTTTTCTCAGAACTTCATTTTCCCGCAAATTCGTGAAGATTGCTTTGTTTCAATGGAAACGCCTGTCAGTGACACAAAACCCTTTAAAATGTGCTGACCGTGTCATGATCTTCATTTGCATATTAATAGATCCCTCTCTCTCTCAAGGGATTAATTGCCTTCCCAATAGAATCCTGCAATCCCATTTATTCAGGTTTATTCCGGCTCTGGGATGGGGGTGGGGATGGACACTGCATTGACTGCAATTCTACTGTTTCAGAATTTGGAATTTCTCAGCATTTACCAAAACACTTTTCAGTAATCATGGGCAGTATGAAATAGAGATAGACCTTTTAAACCAAGCTTATCCAATTCAACACTGGTTTATATTCTGCAATTATTCAATTTGTGATTTTTAAACAGGATGGCAAATTAAATCATTTGACTACAGAATTCTACAAAGTGGATAATAGCACATTAAAGAGTAATTGAGATACAATATTATAACTGTGAAAACTAGAAACTTGAGTGCAGTGATAATCTAGAACTCCTTCCTTTGCAAAAAGGGAATTCTATTGAGACAGTACAATGCCAGGTTATTCGTTCACACTGGCTATTCTCAACTAACACATGTTTGATGAGGCCAAACGTCTGTAGTCCCTTCTACAGTCAGTAAGAAAAATATTTCAAAGGATCCTCACAATATATTGTGACTGGATTTACCTAAGTATGCAATAAAAGTCATTTGTATCAGATACTTGGCAATCATGGAATTTAAACTAAAAAAATCATGGCTTAAACTAAAAAAATATCTCACATTCTCAGCATTCATGTGACTAGAGCTCAACAGGGAATATGACAAAGGCTACAGGGAATTTCTAATTTATTGCAGTGACCTGCAATACAAGAAAGCACTTTACAGATTCCAGATTCAAAAAAACCTCTCCCAGTGATTACCTATTTAACTTTACCCCAAAAAAGGATAAATAGGGTGAGGGGGACAGAGTAAAGCCTTTTTTCAGAGTAGACACTAAAACCTTTTCTATCTGAACTATTGTATTTACTTTGCAGATATTGCAAAATTCTTTGGAAAATATGTATTCATTTCTGTTTATAATCTTTTTTTCCCAAAGTATTTTCCCCACTCACTCTTCTGGTTCATCCTTTCTGTAAATAGATTTTATACAAGTTGAAACACTTTTCAAAAGGCACAGGAGGAATTTCTTGAACACTGTACTTGGCACAGCTGGGAATACACTGTCTTTAATGACATTCATCTCAGTGCTTTTTAAGCCCAAGGATATGCAGAAAATAATAGCAGAAAGTAGTTTTATAAAACACCACCACTGTAATTACCATATCTTTTTCTTGCATTACTGCTGTTCCAAAGCCTCTGTCTCTGCTACTTAGTGCATTTCAGAGGAAGCAGATAGTTATAATAAATTCTCTGCTTTTGCTGTTCTGATGTTATCAGTGATCACCTTTGACAGACATAATAACAAAAACCTAAGATTTTAATCAGCTAATAAGGAAAGCTCAGTTGTGATGCACTTTGTGTTTTTCTCAGATAGAATAGAGGAAAAATATTTAAGGGGATAAGAGAAATAAGTATATAAAGAGAACATTATTCGAGATTCTAAACACAATTCCAGCAGGCTCTATGCAAAGCTCTACAGGACTTACCATTTAGACCAAGGTTGTCCTATGTGGATGAAGGGCCAAAGATACCTTCACAGCATTTCAGGAAAAGAATGCTTGCTTTTCCCTTGTGGAAAAATCAGGTCAAGTCAAATATCTTAAATATAATCCTCTTTGTGAGCAAAAAGGTGCAAAACGCTTTCTCTAAACACTAACTGCTACTAATCCTTGCTTTAAAAAACTTATTTTCTACACCAAGCAAACTGTGTAAAAAGGCATGCGTTGAGATCAGGTTATATAACCAGGTGGTTAGGATAGTTTTACATGGTATTGAGAGCATATTTACACTAATACATCTATATAACAATTGCAAGTTTATGTACTGTGCAAATCTGATCATCAGGACTGTTGATTCTGGGCCTTATTTCTGAATTGGTCCAATTGCACCTGATTTCACTGATGGGAGGAGTCTGGATGTGGTCCAGTCACCTGGGTTGAAAGGGGACTGTGTGCTCACACCGGATTAAGCGGATTAAAAAGAAGGTAATGGTTAAAGAAAATATTTGGCTAACACTTCATTATGTGCGATACAACAAAGTGCTCTGAACAGGATCCAGTTTTGGTGTTTTAGACCTGGAAATGAATTTTATGTACTGATGGCTCTCAAAATGTTCTTAAATAAACTCTCTAAGGAAATAAGACAAATATATAGAAAATGAGTTAACTATAAACCACTACGAAAGACCACTTATTTACAACAGGTGTAATCCATACTACAAATATTGTGTAGGGATATTTCCCTGGGTAGGAATGTATATAAATTGCATCAAGAGACTGCAAGCCAAATTCATACAGCCCTTTTGGCTTTACCACAATTATTGCTTTAGTGAAGCTTCAGAAAGGCTTGAAGCTTCTGATCAAAAAAAGGATTGCAAATCCTATTAAAATGGATTAAGGAAAACATTGCACATTGCTAAAAATATCAAGCATAATTTAAGAAGATCTTCAAACGTTACCATTGCATCACACTGATAAAATTTTAGCAAAAAATGTAAGTTTAAAAAAAAAAAAAGGCTGTTGTGTTTCTATTTGAACACATTTTACATGGACATCATAGTATTTTTTATTCATCCTACTGTCCCTACAAGCCTCCTTGCACGTAGTGTTTTATCACCAGCAGCTTCTTTCTGCAGATTTTAACCTGTTCCATAACAACACTTCAAAGAGGTGTCTGATGTTAAAGGTCCAGCACTGCCCACTGGCACAGGGACCCAGCTCTGCATTGTGCTGGTGCTGCAGGTACAGCCGGTTTCACACGGGGGCCACTGACCAGCTGTGAAAAGCTGAGCATGCTGAGGAAAGCTGGGGAGCCTGAGACGGATCTTCCTAAAAAGATTCCAGTTTCATACATATATATTAAATTTTTTTGCATTTTTTGTATTTACGTAGAAAAGAAAACATACGATTAATAAAGCCCGAAGGCAATTCTGTAATAGGTTCATTTTGTTGAAATCAATTCAAGACATAGTAGGAAAGAACTTGTCTCTTCTTATTTCATGTTCCTGTTCCTCGTGATAGGCCGTGCATGTTTTCCACATATATTCTCATCTGTATTAAACTACAGAGCACTTCATGTGTCTTGCCAGAGTGAGCCCTGTTTCTATATTACAAATATTTTTTTCAGGTATCTTAGATTTTTGGAGTTTAGGTTGATCCACAACTTGTTTAATACTGTAATGGGTTCAGATTCCCAGAACACAGATGCTTTTATAGAGCTGACAATGCTTACCACTAGGTTTTTCGGGACCAAGTAGAGAGCTTTGTAGTGACTGCAGCCTTCCAGTTGCATCAGTCAGCTCTTAATCAGTTTAGTCACTTTAAACATTTCTGCTGGGGCCAATGAGACTGTTTATGTTCAGAAAATTGTGCGTTTCCATGACTGTTTATGAAACAGAATTTAATACACAGCAGTCCCAATTTTCCTCTCATCTGAAAAGAGGAAGCATTCCAAATACATCTAGAGATTTGTTTACACTGGAACTTTGACATACTAAATTAAATTAATCGAGATCATAGAATATATGATACATGCAGTTTATGTCATGACATTTACTTTATACTCCAATATAGCCAAAACACAAATCAGCCCTTAAAAACAGCCAAAGGCAGGCTTTTCCACCCTGCAGAAATACACTGGGAGCAGCTAAAAGATGAAAGTCATGAAACTGAGTTAGTAGAGTCACAGCCAGGCTGCCCTCAGTTCTACTGGGTTCTCATGCTCTCCACAAGAACCACCCTTCCTGATGCTAGTTCCAAACCTGCGCTTGAATATCAGACAGGGAAAAACTCAGTATCTGCCAGAGCTAAACAGTGTCCACTATCCAGCAGCACTTGCTTAAAAGTTTGAGGCATTAAGGACTCAGAGTAATAAAAAATCCAGAACAATTTTGCCCTGCAACAGTCAGCAGAAACCACTATTGAAGCAGAACAGTGCCTAACTCATCTCCTGCATGAATACCTTTTCTACCTAACACGGGAGAGGCAGAAGCTGGTCATTTGTTTCCCAAGGAAGGGCCCCATATGACAAGGAAAAGGTTTTGCCACATGGACTGCAAGGGAAGTAGGAAGCTCATTCCTTTCTTAGGAAATGATGAACGGAGCACCAGGGAGACAAAGAGCTACTGCTGCCCGTGCTTCCAGCAGCCCTCGTCATCCCCCCTGCACAGCAGCCAGTGCGTACCACACCTGCAGGCAGCAGAGGGATGCTCGGGATTTTGGTGACTCTGTAGGCTATTATCCTCCTGAGCCAGTCTCCTATAAGCAGGTGGAAATCACTACATTAGGAAAAAATTAAATATCTAGCAAAATAATTTGTTTTTTTCATAAAATTAGTGTTATGCTGTCTATAGGTGAAACACCCTTGGAAAAGTGCTTTTCGAAAGTACTCAGCTCCATTCATGGCCAAATCACTTCTGTGCTAACACTGCTACAACAGGACGCTTCTAAAGCCGTTTTTTTCCCTAGGATTTGGGGAACACTGAGAACTAAGTCTTAATTTCTGCAGTCAGCTTGTGGAATAACAGCAGGATTGAGGCTGCGGGTGAGAGCTGCTGCTCAGATCCGGGAGCAGGGCACAGCCAGCTCCTTAATTCGGCTGAGACTCCTCGAGCTGCGAGTAAACAAACACAGCCTGATTGGGGCCACGGGAACAGCAAAGGGAAAAGTCTGTTATCGTCTGCAGACAGGCTCTTATCAACACTCCCATTAAAGCACAGTAAACGGCTACCAATGATAAAATTACCAGTAATGAATTTTAAATGCGTTATTGATGTACTCCGGGGGGGGGGGCTGGGGGGTGTAAAGATGTTAACCCTTTGGGGTAAGCAGGAGTGCCAATACCAAGTAAACAGTATTCCACTACACTGTGATGATTTTTCCATTTAAAATACTCGTTATTTCACTGCTAGACATTAATACCTGTGTTTCCAAACACAGGCCATGCTGGGTGCCTGCAACATCTTGTTAAATATAAGAAAGTCGAGAAAAACCAGCATCTCGTGAGTGATCCTCACTATCTCACTACACACAGTTCCTGGGTTTTGGTCTTTTGGGGTTATTGACTGGTTAGTTTGACTTTGTTTGATTTTGGGGGTTGGTTTTTTTAGCATGCAGTGAGTTTGTTGGTTTGGTTTTTTCAAGCTAGAGACAAACTATCCAACTTCTTGCAGACATTGCTGTTCTTTTCAGCCACAAAAATTTCATTTGTCCTATTTCCAACAAATGGCACACAGAGTTACTTTTTGTCTTGGCAACTGGGCTTCTGCTAAAGCACAAGTTAACCATGTAGAATAAATCACCATTTGTCTGAACCTGTAAATATTGACGGCTGTTTAGTTTACAAACCTCACTGTAAGTATTCCTCAGTGGTGTTTTGAATCATCATGCCCTCTGGGTGCATTGCTTCACCATTTAGTTTTAAAATAATTTTCCAGATAATGTACCTTCTAAACATTTGAGTTTTCCCTCTAGATAAATCATTACACTAATTGTTTATCAGAAAACTGCAGGCTGCCAGCGGATTACAAGAAAACAGAGGGGCCATATTTAATTCCACTTGATAGAACACAAGGGGGAAAAATTTTTATGAAAAGTTAAGTGTAACTTTTCTTCATAGGATCAAAATTTAAACAGAATGAATGGGACATTTTCCAAAATCATTTTTGTGACAAAATACAAATTCTAATAAGCAAATAGTGAAATGTAACTAATTCTCTTAAAATACAGTATGGATTCCAAACTGATTAATGTTCAAAATATTTAATTTATAACGAGATTTTTTTCAGCTTTTTCCTACAGCTAACTGCTGAGTGAAAATCTAGAAATCATTTGAATTCATAGTTTTCATGAAATTACCAATGAAATTATAAAGACAATGATTTTTACTGAGTCCGGATGCACAAAACTCTTGTTTGAGAAATAAAGGCCACAAACCGAGGAAAGTATATAACCCCAACCCCGTTTTTTTATTTTTTTCCAGTAAATTAGGCACATCTGGCATGAAATTCAGAGAAACGTGGGGCAATAGTATTTGACTGCATTTTTATACTGTAGCAATGTCTTAATACTCCTGCTTCAAAGGTCATCATTGGAAATTTCTAAAGCTGACACTTATGTCACTACTTGCATCCACACCAGCCCCACAATTACATCTACCTTGAAAACAGAAATTAAGAAATTGCATGTAAAAGCTGGCACAGAATCTTAGGCTTTGTTACCTAAACAAGCAGTGTTAAAGATGATAAATAGGCCATCACACCATCTGAAACTGAAATCCACTGCTCTACCCATTACAGCACATTCAGATTTTTTACTAACACTAATTACTACCTCACTAGCACCAACTTTTAACCCTGGCTGGCTGAATTTGCTTTTCAGGATTGATATGACATGTTTTCTATAGCCTCGCAGCTATTTTGTTCTCTATTGTATATTAGCTCAGGGTTTATAACAATTCTTTTTAATCACATCTGAAATTCAATATTTATGAAAAGATCACAGGGAATGAAAAAATTTGAATAGGTCAAGTGAAGTGAATATGCACGGACAAATCATTATCTGTTCTTCTCCTATTCCTTTGGTAAATGGGTAGAGGAGAAACATAAATCATTGCTCAGCATGTATTCAGCCAGCTCCTCTTGACTCACACATCGAACAGCACACAGAAATGTGCACACAGGATTAGGCCAAAACACACTGGGGCTGCTTCCTTTAACTCGGCCGTTTATAGGGGGAAAGACTAAACAGACACAATTTCGACCCATGTACAAATTTATCTTAAAGCTGAATTAATTTAAAGTAGAGCTGCTGTTTTCCATTTTTTCCTCACAGATTTAAGTGCTAAGCATTTTGCACTTTATCCCTTTAATGGAACAAAATGCTTACATTAACATTACTTACAAAAGCTTTCCTGAAACAAATGTATAACTTAGATCTGGGTCTAAATTGCCCATTCCCCTTTTACAGAAGAACAAGCTGTCCAGAAAAAAAAACCAAAACAAACAAACCACAGTTCTCATAATGCTTTATAAGCAGAGTAAAATTAAACACTTCAAAAAACACTTGTCAGTAAAAGGTAACACAAAATAGTGTTTCATTTTTCTTGCTAAATCCAAGAGAGAATTACGGGGGAGAGAAATTGAATCTGCTGCAAGACAGAAGAAACAGTAACAGGTTTCCAAAATATCCCAGTTGATAAGAAAGTTGTCTGATTCTTAATTTGATAAGAAAGACTGATAAGAAATACATAATGGCAGAAGTGTATTATCCCTAAAATTTCCTAACCTAACTTTCTCCACCTTCCACAAATCCACTGTTTTCTCTTCCAGACTCAGAAATATGGTGAGTGGGAACTGGGAACGTATTACAGAACAGTCTTGGATGTGTTTCCAGCATTTCTCCATTCATACCTCAGTTCAACAAGGTATTTCGTAGGGCACGCACAAAGCATGGAGAAAATCTTCCTGGAATTAATTCTCCCAAAACCATATAACATCTCCGCATCTACGAACTGCTATGTTTTACAGCACATTCAAATGTGATGCCCAAACAACTACAAACTAGTGAGCTTTGCTATCTCAACTGAGTGAAAAAATAATAGAGAAAAATGTATCAAAATAAATATGAATCACTCCAAAGATGCTCCAGTTGGAATAAATAAGTGGGCGTTGTCTCTGTGAAAAATGCAGAATGAGACTTTAACACATAATTGCCAGCATAGCTGTAAAACTGGTGCAGAAGTACTCTCACAGCATGGGAAATATATTTTGCATGCTAAATAAAAACTGACAAAAGATGTACACATCCACATTGTCAGCGAGTTCCTTGCTGCCAAAAGCCAGTCTGCCGTCAAATAGATTATGTTCATTTGGCCTTTGGGAATGGCGGCATCTTGGAATTTCAATTTCAAAATATAATTAGAAAAAGCAAAAAGAACTCCACAAACATTAAAATGGCTGGAGGAGGAATTCCTTGTATAGAATACTTAATTCAGGTTCAGATTTTTTAATTTGGTGTTTTACTGGAAACCAGTGAAGCAGTTAGACATTGGAACATACAAAATGCACAGACCAATGGTGCACAGACATGCTTTCCTCAGAAACTCAAATATTTCAATAGAAAAGAGGGCAATCATTGTGCAAGTCAGGGCACAAGCTAAAATAGCCAACTTTAGCCACAAATCCACTCAACTAAGAATAGCCACACATCATGGAACATATTTCCACTCACATATTATGGAAATATTAGCAAGTGAAGTGTGATGGTTAAAAAAAAAAGTAATAATAATTTTAAGAGGTTTTGCATACAGCACTCTGCTTTTCAGTTTCTCCATCTAGGTGACAACAGAACTACAAGGAATATTATCTGATAATGCACTAATTTTTTACCTCAGAAAGCAGAGATAAATGTTGAAATACATTTGGAGAAAAAAAACAACAGATGGCTTTAAGTGAATAACAGATTCACTTAACCAAACATTTTATTTCCTGTATCTTGAATAATTAACAAAAAAAGTGTTTACCAACAATTATATAACAGCTTTTATAGTAACACAAGGAGGAGAAAAACATTTAGCACTGAGTCTCATAAATAATTCAAAAGGTCTAATTCACCATAATCATGTCTGGCATTTATCTTCAGTAAATAATGTATTAGGCATATACTGTGCACTCTTTCCTACAGTAGCTACTAGAGAGCATTAGGAACAAACCCATCTGTGTTTAGCATTCTGTAAATCAGGCCAGCTCTTGCATGCATAAAATGATTGCTGATGAAGCCGTTTACCTATGCAATGGATAGAAATGACATCTTTTAATGTAAAATTAAATAAAAATTATAGAAACTGCAACACAGATGAGGGTTTTTTGTGTACCATAAATATTCATATCTTCCCAACTGAGAAGGCATACCTCCGAAACCATAGGAACCACTCTAGGAAAAGAAGTTGGGTCTTCCACATTCACTGTGCCACTGACAGGTTAATTTGCATAAGAGCAAATTAACATCTCAAAAGCCTTCTCTTTGCTAACATTTTCAAGAAATCACCCACCATTACACTGAAACCACTGCAGTTACCTTGGCACAACAGAAATGTGAGTTCTGGTGTTGTCCAGGCTCAGGGTGCTTCTGTTTGCTGAAAGCACCACTGTCCCAGCTCCTTCCTTCCACAGAACAGCTCCCAGTTCCCAATAAATGGCAGCATACACACAGCCATAGCCAGGTAATAAGGTTTTCCTCTAAGCTTTCACTTATTTGCTATTTTTGCTTGTTGAATGTGAAATTACTTAAACTCTTCTGAAACATGCACATTTTCTAATAACAGAGAATTTGAATTTGTCACAAATACATCCCCCCAGAATTAAGGAACACTCTAATGCAACTACACTCAAACTGATCAGCCACATCTGTGCCTTACCTGTCAGTAAGAATACAGAGTACAGTATACAATATGTGCAAAAAACACGGATTACTGCTTTTACAGCTATTTTACAGCTCACTTCCCTGTTTGTTTGGGGTTTTTTCCAACTTTTTGCAACGTGTTTAACACATGCTCAAAATAACGTAAGCAGAATCTTTCAAAGCACTGGGCACTTCTTCATACGATTTTTAGTGTTGTCCATGCACAGGGCTTTGTAACACAATTCTCACGTTCTGGAACACAGGTTAGCAAATATAAAGTTTTATGTTAATGATTCAAGCGAAATCAAGGTCATGCTTTCTCACAGAAATCCAGGACACTAGGCAGCTAAATTAAGTGATCTAATGTCACACATCTCAGCAAGTGCTATCTTTGAGAACTCCAAGAAGCTTACATTAAGCACACCATGGAGCACATTCAGTAGGATTCTCTGTCATTTTCAAGCACATTTATGTTAATTTATTTAGCTTAATCTTTATTCTCTATGCAGGTATAATTAACACCAATACACGTCACAGCCACATATTTGTTCACTCACCTCTTAGTCCTATTTCATCATTTCACCATCCAAAAGAAAGGTTTTTAGTTGTAAAAAGTAGTTAGAAGTTTCACTTTAATTACAGCATATCTTCTTGTGTGATCCTTTTGTTAAGACTCATGTTCCAAATAGTAGCACTTTACATCTCTGCTATGAAATGAACCAGCCTACAAGAACTATTTCAAGAACTGTTGCTTCTTTCACATTGCATCACTAGACCAACCATCTAAATTAGCTTTAAAAAAAAGCCAGTGCGAATTGTCAGAATAATTTTTTCTGTTCTATTTACCTGTATATTTAAAGACCATGAAAAAGTGAAATACCTTTGCTTTCCAGATGTGTCTCGGTTTCTTCAAAGCTTAGGTGCAAACAGGTCACTTTAGCGTGACTCAGACTGCAAAGAACAGGGCACCAGAATGCTGCTGAGCAAACCCCCCAGTGACACATCAGCAACTCAGCAGAAGGCAAAGCCTCAGTGGCAGCTCAGCAGGATGGAGAAGACCTTCCTTGCACAACCTGTTCCAGTTACAAAAGGGATGCATGAACAAAGGTGGTCTGCTACTTATCCTGACATTCCCTACCCCTATTTTTCCTGCTGCTCAACCCTGTAAATTTTCCTTTTGACATCAAGGTAATAAAGTTTTGTGGGGCCAAAGCCAGAGTCTCCATTGGGTTAAGACCCCAGGTAAAGGAGACCTGAATTCAACCACCTGGTTAAATATAAACATGAGAACGTTGGCGTGTAATAACCACCAGATACATGTTGAAAAAAACCTCCGGCCAACAGGAAAACCACTGTTTGAATTGGAAAGAAATTCTAATTATACTTGCTTACTGAAATCTTTAAGTCTCCATGAAGAAACCACAGAAGGATATCTTTAAAATGGAAATATGTATCTTCAGCAGTAGACTAAATAAAGCAAATTACATGAACCTTCTGTATCTTGTCTGTAATCATGCCTGCATCAAATAACGTGTGAGGAGAGCTGCACCCTCATTATGAAAGAAGAGCCCTCAAAAACAGACAGCAGCATATAAATACAGGTGCTCCAAAGGCTCTCAGAGCAAAGAGCATACAGGTAATTTATAGGGATACTGTTGAAGGCAATACAGCTCGGCTGACACTGTGTAATTTAATCACACATAATGCCATAACAAGGCTTTCATTGAAATATCTTTCAGTCATGAATCTCAACCAGCATAAAAATCCCAGTTAGTTGTAAGCAGTTCCTTAACACTTCCTTATTTGATTTGCCTTTAATTATCAATGACAATTAAGAAGCTGCATCTGAAGTTCAACTACTAAATACCCACAGTGCAGAAAATCCTTCCTGTAACGTGTGTATTTCATCGGAAGCTACTATTATGAACCAAATAAAACTGCAAACACCTAAGTTACTACTTGTGAAACAACACAAATTGCATTTTTCCATCATGGCATTTTATAAAGTCAAAGGCCTATATCCAGCCTCAGCCTCCTGAAAATGAAAGGAATCACTTTCCCAGTAGAAATGCCTACTGTCAGTTTGTCCAGTCCAGATAAAACCTAATTTCATACGACTTTACCCCTTACATGGAAAACACATGCACGTATCCAGGTATAGTAGTGAGAACCAGGAAGGAAATACACAGAAATATTATTACTATATTAAACCTATTGTTTATTCATCACCTTAATAGTACTTTCTGACTTCGGTTTAAGTTGTGTTGTTGTATAACAACAGCTGGTCATAAATAAATGTGGTCTTAGAGTGGAAAGAGAAGTTAACACTTGAACATAAAATGAGTTTTGAAACAAGAAAATATGTTAAAATGTCATTTTAGCAATTATCACAATATGCTCCCATGCATCTGCAAAGGCTGCTGGAAATTAAGCACATTAACAATTCAGTCAGTAAAATATTTTGTTCATATAACCAGAACTCATCACCAAACAGCTCTGTAGACTGGCACTAGCAAAAAAGACTATACATTCTAAATGAGATTGTTTGAGTGCTCCTTTTATCATGAAATCCAATTTTATCTCTGTCTCATTTAATAAAAAGTTTTTGACAGATATTGCCAACATTTATTATATGTGTGAAATATAAAAAATACCCCAAACCTGCCTTCTTAGCAAAGACAGAGCAGTAAATGAACTTACAGGACAGATGCAGCAGTTTTCAGTTGATATTTTGTGTTAAATGACAGCCTCACACATGCTGCCTGGTTGTTTTAGGAAAGACAACATTTAAATCATACTGTATTAACAAATCTAATACGTGCAAAAAACATGCTCAAAACTACTGACTTCAACATAACAGGGGAGCAACAAGGATTCAGTGACGTGCTGCTAGATTCCTCAAAAAGGATGAGCTACCGAGGAACACAATTTATGAATTAAATGTTTGTGAAATACACACACAGATACTTTTTAGTTTGGAATATAACTCTTATCTTCTTTGTCAGTTTGATGTATCTAAGTTTTCTGAGATGTTTGACAATAAATTATCTTTAATAAATGCTCTATTATAACCCAAACCCTTAGAATTTCCAGAGCAGAACAGCATCTGCTAAATTTCCTTATTCATGATTGCAAATCTCAAGCTGTTTGATGCCTTTTTCAAGGCTTATTTTCTGGGGGAAAAGTTATTACATATAAATTGAGTTCTGATGAAAAAGTATCTACACCAATTTCATGATTTTCGAGTAAATTCTGAAAGTTGGTCAACTTCAAGATTAAAAATTAGTGGAGCAAGTAGATGGAATGTAGTGGTTCTCTCTCTGTTGAAGCCCATCTGTTGTTTTAAGGGGACTGTCTCACGATTTCTGATGGCTTAGGACTGGCAAAAAGGAAATATTTCCTTACTGCTTAGCCAATAGCCTGGAAGTAAACACAATGGACAGGACACCAAGATCAGTCACAGGAGCAAGGATCTCAAATGTGGCTTTCACCTTTCTCACTGTGTATTTTGAAGCTTCAATTCCTTTTCCTGCTTCCCTTCTAAAGATTGCTTGATATTTAAAGGTAAACTTACTGTTTCTCATGCAATCATTAACACAATATTAATTTATTTGGACTCAGTGTAGAGAGCTTCCATTTAAGTTACTGTTTTCATTTATTAAAATTCTTCAGATATCTTGTCACAAGGTAAGAAAACCAAACCTAAAATCCCTTCAGGATTTAATTAATAATTTAAGTCATAATTCTTTTCTTCCTATGGTAACATTATTACCATACAGTGGTATTAAAATATCTATTTCACTTCAAAGTCTCCCATTAAATAAAGCACTATTTTATTTAGCTATTCATAAAATGGCACAGAAAAGGCAATATCCTAGTTTGCACTTTTCCCCCAAAAGCAAGAGTAAACGCAGTTGGGACTGGAACAGATGCTGTGGTCTAGTCTCATTCAGTGCAGCTGTAATTATATAATTTTAGCAATTAATTCTGATTGAATGTTCTGTGATGATTGTACAGAAAGTGGCCTCGTGCAATTCGTTTCCTCTCTGCAGTGAAACGTTGAGATGGCAACATTTGCTCTCAGCAGCCTGAAAAAAGGACAAGAAATCCTGAAAACTCTTTAGGATTCAAGTGATAATTTGAAAAGCCCAAGCAAAGCAACGGAGAAGGTTTCCACACAAATCCTGTTGAAAGAGATAGAATGGCAGAGTACAGTTTTCTTATGCATCGGGGTAAAATGAACTTTAGATTTCTGCCACAGCTCGGAGAGTTATCTATCAAAATGCAAGAGAAGGATGAAGAAGATGAGTTTAAATCTCACTATTTAGTTTATGTCACTGATCATCCAAATAACTAAATCTGTTTAGTGTTCAAAAATCTGAAATTAATGAGAATTATTCCAGAGATAGGAATCAACACAAAAGAATGGTTTTCAAAAGTTAATTTCAGAGCAAAAGACATAAGGCTAAAAGAAATACTATTCTGGAGATTCAGTAATTTCATTAAGAGCTTTCAAATACATATAGGATCAAACCCATTTCGTACAGTTTCTACTCCAGTGGGAAGTCTCTGTGTTCCACAAAAATTAATGATTTCACAGCATTTTCTGAAAAATCTTCAATTTGACTGTGAATTATTTTTTGCAGCCTCAAGTGAAGCGTAAACTTTTCATGTTACGCATCATTTCGACAATAGATGCTGCTTTGCCATGGTGTTACACAGCAATAAATTACTTTGAGACCCACTTCCTCTACAGTTTTGGAGTTTGCTTCTTTTCACTTGCATCAAATTCATTAAGCCACTTTGATTTCAGACAGAAAGTTTCAGGAATTATAGGAGTAGGAATAAGACCCCCAAAAAGTACCTGCCACAGAACTACTTACGGAAACTTATGTGAAAAACTGTAAATGAGGATGATGTCTGCCGTCCAAGGAAACAATTTTTTAGATACTTCAATCATAGATATTCATTACTTAGATGTGCAAAGACTTCTCCTCCTCTCAGTGGGAACACATTCTTTACATTTTACACACCGTTCATGTAATTTGCAAGTGTATCCTTTTCATATTCTCATACGATGAGAAACTTTTCAACTCCAGAAACAAGACAATCATCTTAAGGTTAAATATGAGAAATCTGTCTGTGAAATAACATCCGAGCTCCCAAGGAAGACAGTGAGAGGCAGTGATGGTCAGTATGATTCATGTGTTCCCAGAGCACGCGTGGAAAGAACATTCCCCATCTATCACAGCTGCCTTTAGAAGTGTTTCTAAGCTAACTCGGCAACATCCACTTCTGGTTGTCATCTCAGCAAATGAACGTTTAAGATTATAAAGCTCACAAAACCATATATATGAATGTGAGCGTAAGTGCATTTCTTCCCCACAGAGGTTGAAGTTCACAGTCCTCAGTCTGTGTTAACTTTGGTTGTAATGATTAATAGCACCACAATAATTGGTGTCCAGTGTCTATTCATCACAGGGGTTCCATTTCTTCGTGGAGTTCCTCTTTATGTAATGAACGTAGGACTTTCACATTGTACCTGACAGCTTGATTAATGATGCTACAGTTAGTTTCTCACACAATAAGCACGGCATAAGAATTGTAGGTGTCAGTCGGGCCCAATTTCAAGTCGATTTACTGCTCTTCACCATTAACAAAGGGTAAAAGAGGTGAGAGAGAAGTGTGCATATTATAAAGTGTTCTTTTAAAATTAATTTTAGCTCTGCCCATTTCTGCTATTTTATCTGTAAAGACAAAACACAAAGAAGCTACTGATACCTAATCAGTCGAACAGTTTATTTAGAGCAACAGACTACAAGCTATTCTGACTATGTAGCAAAGATTTACTATGACAGGTTATGTTTCTAATTCTCTTTTTAGCTATTTTACAAAAAGAAAAAAAAAATTGAAAGCAATAAATAAGAAGGAACTGAAGTGTAATGGCACAAGAGCAAACATTCAGCCATGGAACACCTAACTCATGAAGCCTTTCATATGCTTCAGCATTCAAAACTTAAACGTGCAAGTTCATGGTAGATGGAGGCTCCTGCAGCTGGAGTTCAAATCTAACTGCATATGCAGTTTTGTCAGTGAATCAGGCACTTAATGGTGTCTTCAAACAGTTTTTCTGACGTAAATTGATTTCTCTGGGCTAAGTAATTTTAATTGACCTTTCTAAATAGTCACACTAACAAATTATTTTATCAAGGAATTTAAAAGCAATTGAACTAACAAATATAATCTATAACGACACAGCAAATTACATGAGGAACCAGCAGGAGGAAACAGTTTGGTGTGGTTGATATTGCTGTCAGCTACCTGTTTTACTGTCTTCCTTTTATGCATACTGAAGATACCACATCCAGTTCCAGAGACAAGCACTGTAAATAAATCATTCCTTTAGCCTAGTGTGCAGAGATCGAAGATTATTTCTCCTAGAGTGGTACCAAAACTCACAATACTGAGCTGAAGTCACACATTGTATTCAACAAGGAAATAACACACAAAACCTATAATGGAAAGCAAAACAGTCAGGTTATACGTAAGAGCTCCAATGACACATCTGAAACTGTTTCTGATCAGCACAGGAAGTTATGCCTAAACTTCATTGCCCTGAAGCCACCACGATTTATGCTGTCACCCTTAATTAGCATAAATGAACAAGGTATGCTTTATGTAGCCTACAATAATCATTATGGACACAAGAATACTCCCATTGGATGAACACAATATTCACTGCTCCAGTGTCCAGCAGCAGATGCTTAAATTCTATAAAGAAGAAAGAAGTAGGTGTTAAAATGCTCCACATGTATTCTCCCAGGCACTAAAAATCTGCGATGTAAGAACTTCAAGACAAAAGTAGCATCTGCATCCATTTAATTTTTAATGCTCTTTGATAAACCTTTCCTCTGTGCTCTTGCTTAATTGCTTTTTGAACTTATTTGTACTTTGGCATTTATAATATCCCACGACAATGAATTGCATAGATTAATTATATCTAATGAAAACAGCATCTCCTTTATATCAAAACTTTTAACTCAATTTCATATGATGCTTTTCAACTCCTTTGTTAAAAGAAACTGTGAATAATTTCTTGATCACTTCTTTGCTGTCATCAGTGATTTTACACAGCTTTCAAACTATCTTTTCTCTGCTTTTCATTTCTTTTGTATGCTGGTCTTAATTTCACCCTGCAAAGGTGTCTTGTACCTTTCAGCATATTAAAGATTTGCCTCTACCTTTACTCATCCTACTGCAACCTTTTTGGGATGGAAGATCAGCCCTGCATAATTTATTCATTATTTGAGTCCAACATGCATTAATAGCCTAACATAATAATTGGTTTCATTCTGTTCTGTTCCCAGCAATTCTTACTGTCCTCTTTTTCAATGTGGACTTCCACACTGCACAAAGCATGATTCTACAGGACCCAGTTGCAGAACCAAACTCGCTGTTTTGCTGTAAAACAGATATGCTTTTTCTAAGAATGCAGCGATCGAGACTGACCGTGTCATTTGTTGAACTGAGCAGTGTTTGTATTACAAAGCCTGCAAGATTCAACTCAGTGTTAGAAAGCAAACACTGAGATTTAGCCAAACACGACTGCAATGTAGCACTCCACTGTTCTGGTTTTTCAGCAGACTCCTGGACTCTAACAAACTGTAGCCATATGAATTAGGTCATACTGAATGTATTAGGATGCACTGGTGGACTGCAAAATTTCTGTATTATTCTCCTTTCCAATTGTAAGGCATATAACCAACTGCACATTTCAAATTGCTCCTGGTCACATGAATATTATCCATTTAACTATATTTCTTGAAGGAGTTATTGCTTTCAAGAGTAATCTTAAGCTCACAAAAGAAAACTGTTCACCTTTTAAATCTTTCAAATTTAAGAATCCACTAAAATATACCATCCTAAGGAAGAGTACTATTTCAATTCAATTTTTAAATATAAAATATGACAGATTTCAAAACTTAGAAGGGACAAAGTAATAGGAAGAGATATTTTTAAGCTCATTTCAAATTCCTTCATCTTTTCACGCACTTACTTGTGCAGCTGATGGAACTCACTCCACAATACCACTCAGTTGCTAGGCCTTATTTCCATTTCTATAGAGGCGTATCTTGAATCCAGAAAAAATAGCAAAAGAATTAAAATATTACATAAAATAAGCCTGATTCTTCTCTGCACATGGTCAACATCTGAATGGATCTCACTTCTAGAGCAGACAATAAAGAAGAAATAAGAACAACTGATAATATGAAGCTGGGACCAGAACAGGACAAAAGCACCATGATTATGACTGAATACAGAATGCCTGATTTGTGCAAGCAATGCTGCATTTCCATGGTACCACTCAAATTCAGTGGCTGATACAGCTAAAGATGAAAGCCTGAAAACAGACAGCAGTCCTGGGTAACTGCTGCTCTAAGCTGAACTGGTGTGCCAGGGGCATGGACACTTCCCTGCTCTTTGCCAGAAATTACATGTTAAAATTTAAGAAAAAAAATGAAAACGTTACCTCAAGTGACTACGAAAAAGGAAAATCAACACATTTTCTTTTTTAAACAAAAATTGTTTGGTTTAAGAAGGGCAAAAACAAAGTAACAAGTGATTGTCCTCAGAACTATTGAAATTGTGCAGGGCTTCTCCAAGTCTCAACCTGATGGCCTGGTAAGTCCTCAGATGCGTCAGCTGCAACATTCTCTGCACACATACCATTAAATGTTTAAAAAGCTTTTTCCCTAGCAAAGATTTTCTCATTTTAATAAAACACTGCAAGCTTTATCAGTTTCTGGTACACAACACAAAGAACAAAAATAGGATAAAGTGGTGTAACTACATTTTGGAGAAGAATAATATTTTGGGGGAAATTCCCAATTGATGCAAGATAATTTTTAGGAAGTCCTCCGTCTTGAAGAGAAACCACAGAAATACCACTTTGAAAACTTATCCCTGGCAGAGGTATCTGTACCATACAAAAGGTTGCTTGCATTAAACTTTCCCCAACACTATCTGTAGTTATTACAATGTTTTCCTCAAATGTCCAAACTATTTAAGTTGCTATAACAACATATCTCAACCACTGTATCACACACCTTTCTTAAAAATCCATAAATATTTTCAGAAAGAACAGGTTCCATTGGCAGGCAAAGAACACAACAAACAGGATAATCCAAATGACCACTTTGTATTCTGCCCTGCAATTTCAAGTTACATTTCCTATATCCTGCAGCCATCCATCTTCAATGCCAGCAGCACAGCCATGTTTCCTTGGATTCACCAAAAACTATTAAGTGAAAACCTCTTTTCCTCCTATAGTGCCTATCCTGGAAGGGCTCTGACTTCACAGCAAGCAGGAATCCTGAAGGGTAAAAAGTTTTTCCGAACAACCGTAGTTCCCTTCTTACAACAAAAGCCACTTTAGAGTGGACCCATAACTCTCACCAGAATGGGGGGGCTGGGAGGGGGGTCAGGGGTGACTTTTAGAAATCCCCATCCCATGCTTTAAAATCAGTTTTCTTCCCATAATATTCTGCATAAAATATTCCCTAAATTTAGTCCCACTGTTCCTTGAAAAAACTAAACCAGTAGCTTGATCTATCATGTACACAATACTAGGGCTACAGCACACCAAAAGATTCTTTCCAAAGAGGGCAAAACAGTAATAACTCCCAGGTCATCTTGGGGGGGCTTCTCAGCCCCTCACAACATCAGGCTGTTCTGTGGGGATAGAATGGATTCAGAAACAACAAGAAAAATTGCTTTACAGAAATGGAATGGTATCCATTAGAGACAACTCTTCAGGAGAATGACACTTTGTGAAAAGTTGGAGTTTAGTTACTAGTGATAACACACCCTTCTGTATACCCAAAAATATGAAATAGTGTGTCAACTCTCTATAGTGAAAGAAAACTTCATGGCCTGGTGCAAAAGACAGCAAACAAATATGGCTAAGCCTGGCTCTGCAAATACAACCGATTTGAAAAGCCTCTCCCCAGTTTTGAGCTATGTGAAATGAACTGAAACCTCGTGCTACTTTCCCAGAACTGATCCTACCAGGCTGCTTTTAAGTTTAATCCCCTTTGAAGACTATGGCAGAAAACAGGAGAAAGGCTCTGCTTTATGCTTTTCGAACACCTTCCCTCAATTTTCAGGAAGTACTTTATAAACACTAATGTGCTCATATCCACAAAACAGATAAGGAAAAAATTTAATAACTCTCAATAAATAACTTTCACAAAATCCTTCCAGCTGAAGCTGGTGTCCACTAACTGCAATCACTGCCATAACACCAGCCAAGAGATTTTCTATTTTTCTGTCTCAAGACAGAATATGTAATGACAAGAAGTAGCCAAGAAAGTGCATTCTCATGAGGGGAGAGAAATAGCGGATGGGGGTGTGGGATGTAGCACCATAGTCGAACCTCTTACATCACATTTCCTACTCCTCCAAAACAGAGAAACAAAACAAATACCCCTGCCCTTCAAACACTACTTTTCCCTCACATATTGAAAGACTGTAAGCACAGAGTTACTATTCCATTGTGCAGTTATTCCAGTACAGTTACATACCCTGTAACTGAAAGACTCACATGATCATGAGTTTCAGAACTGATGAATTTAAATTATGTGGAAGGCATTACACAGTTTGACAGAAATTAAACTGCAAATAGAGAAAACACAAGACCTGTTAAATTCAAAATTTTAATTTAAAACCAAAATAATTATAACTCCAAATTTAAACTTTGTGTTAAAAAAGCAACCTCTAGATTTAAATAAAAGCCTCAGAAAAAGTTACTTTGAAAAGATAAGTCTAAAATAATTAAAATTATACATAGTAAAACACTTGTTTTAATGCAAAGCCCATCTTGTTTGAAGAGTTCCCCTTTGAACAATCAGCCATATTAAGAAATCAATTCTCTTATCAGAATTCCCCATCATGCTTTGAATCAATAGGCATGTCAGGTGCACAGAACCCTAATTCATTTTTTCCTAGGAAAATTCCAAAGGTTGATAATGATTCTAAATTCTTCTTGTGCCCACAACTAAGCAACACACAGAAGAGTCAATAATCCTTTTCCTAAC
Organism: Cnemophilus loriae; assembly: GCA_013397755.1. NCBI lineage: Eukaryota > Metazoa > Chordata > Aves > Passeriformes > Corvidae > Cnemophilus > Cnemophilus loriae. The sequence continues at coordinate 109,285 of VZTF01009188.1, read as the reverse complement.
AGCCTGATGAATTCAGTAAACATTTAATTTCCAGAATCCAAGCTACAATACTATGATAAACAAAGAGAATGGTGAGTGTGTGGGGGGAGGTCCGCTTGCTAATTAAACCCCAAAGTATCTTGGTGTGTGTGAGGATGGAGAAAAAAAAAAGTGGGGAAGATAGTCCTTCAAGCTCCCAAATTGTAGGATATTACCATTTCCTTTGTTTACTACATAACAGGTGATCTAAACTAATATTTTAGCTGGCATTGTCTCCTTTCTGTTGTTAATGACAATTACTGAATCCAGGCACTGCATTTTCAAGAAATAATGCTTGGCATCAGGATACTTTTCATTTTTTTATTCACTGGTTTTCAAGGTTAGCAGCTAATAACCCAGAATAAGTTAAATAACACACTGTAGATTAATGGTGTTGAGTGCAAAGTATAACAATTTAATGCTGCAATCCCTCATAGGCTAGATGGGTGAACGAACATAATAAAAGAATCCTGCCAGTCCTTGGGACACAAAGACACACATGGACTTTTCCAACCTTGGGCTTGCCCTTTGGGATAAAAGATGGTCAGTACAGGCTATATTCATGCACAGAACTTGCATTCACCTCTACACTTCAGATCATTTATGCAGTAGTTAACAGACATGGCAATTCAGTGCTATACCTCAACAGCACAGCAAGGACCTACTGCACCATTTAATCTTTTTTTATCACTAGCTGAGCATGCTCTTTCAGTAGTTCAAACCAAATTACATTTTGCTCAAGCAAATTCTGAGTTTGACAGAAAACTCATAAGCCTGACGCAAAGAAGTCATGTGATTTCTACTCACTTTACTTCTTGAAGTCCATAAATGCTTCAAAAATGCTGTCACGCCAAAAAAGCGTGACAAAGTCCCATATCCAGCCACCCATGAGCTTGCCTTCTCTATTAAATTCATCTTATCTATTGAATGCATTAAGCCAGAACCACGTCAAAGCAGACATTTCAAGAACTCTGCATCATGAATTTCCCCAGTTCTCTCTGAAGAGTGAGAAGCTCCACAAGCCTAAAGAAGCTGCCCAACCAACATTCCTCTTAGGAAGATCTTGCTCCATTTTGCAACTGTGATGTATTTGAGCTATTTATATCAAGCAGCTCATTGACTAGCATATACATTACTAGCAGATACTTGTTTTCCTTCTTGTTTCATTACTATTTTTCAGTGAGATTGTTGGTAGCAGCACACTGTGATCCTGCTGAGAACACCCACATGCTTGCTGTTCTATACAGTTGCTTCTGTAAAACACATAGACTTGCCTAAAATTCAGCTCAGGAAGTAAATGTTAACAAGTTGTCATTCTTAATTCTTGCCTTCAAGGGGATCTTAGAACACGGACTTGGCAGCTCTCTAGTTATGCTACACTGAGATCCCTTTATGTAATATCACTTATTACTATTAGAACCTTTAACCAAAAAGGACAAAATAAGCATAATTTCTCTTTCCTGGGATATGCAAGCAAATCTCCTTATGCTCATACTTCTTCCAAATATGAAGAAATAGCTCTGTAAAAAGAGGCCAATAAGAAGATTTGTGTATGTATTTTTATCATTACATAATAAGTATCACTCTACAAAGGCATTTTTCGTGAAGGAGCTGGTACAGAGTAACTAGAGATTTTTAAAGTCACTCTGATTCCACAATTCATGTAGAAATATCTGGAGAATGACCAAAAACTCCTCACTCTATTTCTGCTCATGATGCCACCAAGGGAACGGGATGAGCTCCCCAGCTGAGCCAGGTGAACTGCAACGCTGTGATTTGCTAATGGCTGCGATCTACAAGTAAAACTAATGAACATAATGAAACTACACATATTCCCTGTTATTCACTGCATAAGTAATGGAAGTAATTACTTTCAATTTCTGGTCACTGCTAGCACAACATACAGGTCCTTGAAGATTGCAGACTCATTCTTATGCTGCATCAGCCTCACAGAGGAACGTGGGCACATTATCATTTGAAGAGGCCTAACAATGGTCGGGGGATATATTCAACTGCTACTTGTATATCTAATAGGCACATTGTACAGCATCAATAGATGAAATTGTTCACATGCTTTTCTGTGAATACAAATATACTACTAGCAAGAATGTCAAACAAATTAGAGCTGAAATAACACTCGACACACAGAAAAATGAATAGGAAGGACATGAACCACTCACAGAATAAAATGGACAAAGTAATAGAATTTGTAAATGTAAATCTGCATAGTGAGCATTATACTTAAAGCCTCTAAAATTACTGGCAGCTGGGAGCACTACAGCATAAGTTTGCTTAGCTCCCCAGCAGCAGCAGAAAAGCACTACTCTGCTGTTCATGAACTCCTCTGTAGACTCAGAACCAGCACCAATGGCATCTGGAGGGATAATGCAGAGCCCTCTTCAGCTGAAGGGTGTCTTGGTTTGATGCAGGATTGGAGTAGAATTCTTTGAAGCTTTCGAAAGGGCCCAGAAATTCCTGAAAGGAAAGTGACTAATAAACACCAAAGAAGTGATCAAAGACATTGTTGGCTTTGTGGTTGACATAGCTTTATGTGAGAGGATATGACAGCTCTAAGTGGTTTATAGCAGAATTATCTGCAGTGGCAAATTAAGATCCAGTATGAAAGAAGTCTGCAGGGAAAGAGAGATTACATAGTCAGAATCACAGCAAGTGATACGTCAGCACATGTACCACCCAAACCTCACAGGAGGTCTGACACCCCCCCTCCTCTTGTAGTCCCCCTTTCTATTGACAATGTCCTATGAGAACAATTCTTGTTCCTACAGAAAAAAAAACTAAATAAGTAGATCTCCTTCTATTGCCTCTCACCATTCTGCATTTACTACTAGTAGCTATAAGTTGTATAAATATGATGGCTAGTACTGGATTTATTTGAGACTGAAATTTCTTGCTTCTCATCGGTACCCAGACTGCTCTTTGTACCCAAGCCATAAACCTCCAAGGCTTAGCACCTGGTCACGAAGATACATCCTAGGATCTTTGTATTGAATTAATCTATGGAAAGAAGGTGAAAAATTCACTCTACCATGCAGACAGTTTTCAGTAAGAAAAGATTTTTCTTCATCTCTCTCAATGTTGGAACAAGTGTTGAAGGTCTGAATCTTCAGTTATAAAACTCCTAAATATAACAGTGGAGTAGGACACAAAACTATCAGAGACTATAACTCAGGGGATACTAAGGCTGTAAAATTTGGAGAGTAACAGAAGTAAAATGTAAAAGCATTAGGTCACAAATAGAAGTTGTGTTTCCTCCTTTTGTATTCTACATTTTTAAGCAAATAGTTTTGAGGATAAAGGCAATGGGTGGCAAGAAAAATCAGTCCATGATTTTGTACAAATCAGAACACATGTACATGTTCAAGAACCACTTAATCTGAAAAACAGGTGCTTTTCCAGATGAGATATTTGAGACAATCACTGTGCTTGACAGGGGCATGTCTGGTAGTAGTAGCTGTCTTGCAAAACTAGTCATTTTGTGAGAGATCTTCCGCAGGACCTGGTCAAACCAATGATCAAATAACTCATTTTAAAAATGGGTTTGGCCTACAAAGTTCTAATAGCTAAGATGCATCAGGGTTTAAGGATCCAGGTATTTGGTTTAGCCTCAGGTATATGTTTTATGAAATACTCTGACAAGCCAAAAATTGTTAGTCCAGTAACAAAAATGAAAAAATTTCCAAGTCCTGTACAAGCATGCTAAAAATGAACCCTAGATTCTAATCCGGAAAATAAAAGGTCAACGTATATAAGTTAATACTATCCAAAAGCCTGATCTGAATGGAAACTTTATCTTTCAAACGAGAAGCTTATCCACTTCATCCTCTCATCGTTTGCTCTCCAGATCATGAGGTGATGCAGTAGCATTGCAAACTTAGTTAATCAGTCTTTAGGATGCAAAATTATAGCTGATGTCTCCCTTTGAAGGACAACAAATCTAACCCTGTACAAATCTTTAAAATACATCAAAAAGGACTCCTTGCTATACCTTCTTAGGGTCTTACTCATGCTGCCATCCTGTGACAATAAACAGTAAACGCAAGAAAAAAGTTCCACGGAAAATCCCAGACCATTATCAAAACACTTCTGAAATTGCTTCCTATTTTTTAAGCTTAGAAGAAAGTCTTGCATTAAACATAAAACTTCAAAATGCAATGCCTTAAAGGTCTGTGTAATTGCTTTACCATTTTCACAGTGAAAAACTGACTCTTCTCCTAATCTCTATTACAGAAATTGTCACAAAAAGGAAGAAAAACTACTAAATAGGTCAAGCTAATAAAAGCATATTATGCATCCAGTACGATTTTTTTGTCTGTTATAACAGTGTAACAGGTAACATTTCCTTGAAACACCTTGCCTTGTGGCAGAGTGTCAGGAGATTGAAATGCTTCTCCTGACTTGATGAAATAAAGTACCCCTAACACACGAAATGAGATGGAACTGGAAAATCCCCATGTTAGGCTGAGCACTCCTGAAGACAGGAGCATACAAAGAGTTACTGCAAGTCAAAGCTTAACTGAATATTCTCAAGGTGTTTTAATTATTCTTAATGGTAATAAATCCCAGAAAGATAAGAGAGTTTAATGAGATTTAGTTGGGTTTTTTTATTCTGTGTTGATCAAGTTTATTGCATGAAACAGGACAACAAATTTTTTTTTAAAAAAAGTATATATCATAGATTCAAGATGTTTAGGCAACTGCAGGAATGCTGAAGGGTTTATTTTAAAAAGTTGAGAACAAGATAGATCAGCTAAAAATGCTGGCACTTGTTAAAGAGAACCTTCTGAAGGGTGAAATCGTTTGCCTGAAAATTTGCATACTCTTAGGACGAGGAGGAGGGCAAATTATCCTGGGTGTCGTGGGTTGACAGGTTTCTAGGTGAATTTCACCCTGCCAGGTCCTGTGGAGTGGCAGGGTGTCGTGGGCCAATGACATTTAAGGTACGCCCTCTGCGAGATACAGTATTTAAGGAGCTGGACACTGGGAACTTCCTCTTTGGCTTCCGGCGTTCCAACAGGTAACAGGGGGCGGGGAGGGGGTTTTTGCCAGGGTAGGCCTTTGGGCCTGCCTGGCTGGCCCCCCCCCCCCCCCCTCCTCCGGCTCCCCGAGGGCCGGGCCTGGCCCCCTTTTTCCATCTGCCGGGCCGAGCCTTTCCCCTCCCCTGCTTCCCCCCATGAGGGCCGGGGCCTGGCTCCCTTTTACCATCCACCGGGCTGGGTCAGGCCCCCACCTCTGGCCACCTC